>JAFFSR010000044.1:1200000-1800000 GCA_017163975.1 Anastatus disparis | reverse complement strand
TTTTAAAATAAATAATAAAAAAACCGATAAGTAATACAATTTCGATAGTATAATTTAGTATATAAAATATTTCTAGATTGATAGCTTAAAAATTTTTTTTCAATAATATAGTATAATATTTGCCTAAAATGTACTATTTTTAAAAGTTTCTTTATTTAATTTCAAAATTCAAATTGAATCACGCTTAGAATAAACAGTTTTTCTGCAAAATAAAATAAAAAATCTTTTGTTTGAAAGAATGATCCCTAACAGCACAAAACGTTTCAAAAACGTTTTACAAACGTTTTCTGGTAAACTTATATACGTTTATAAATTTCGACAAAAATACGTATTTAAAACATTTTTAAAACGTTAAATATGTCCGCATATTTTAGATTCTCAAGAGTAATGTAACGTTTATGTAACGTTTAAGAAACGTTTAGAAAACGTTTTCTCGGTGAAAAAATACGTTGGCTTAAATTTCCAAACGTTTCTAAAACGTTTTTTAAACGTTTTATTTTATCATTCAAAAAAATTATTATATAGAGAAAAAAATTTTACCAAATAAAACGTTTTTTAAACGTTAAGGAAACGTTTGGATATTTGAGCTTGCGTAAATTTTCATCGAGAAAACGTTTTCTAAACGTTTCTTAAACGTTCCATAAACGTTACATTACTCTTGAGAATCTAAAATATGCGGACATATTTTACGTTTTAAAAACGTTTTGAATATGTATTTTTGTCGAAATTTACAAACGTATATAAGTTTACCGAAAAACGTTTCAAAAACGTTTTTGAAACGTTTTTGTGTTGTTAGGGATATAATTACGATAAATAAGAAAATATAAATTAGAATTTTTATTTTTATTTTAAAAATAGGAACGATATATATATCGTTAAGAATTGATTTGAATTATTTTATTTTTTATATATTTTATAGATTTCATATTGTTGGAAATATTAATTTTTAAATAACTTTATTCATTAGTTATTGAGAATTTAGGATTCCAATATTATATATTAAAATTTTTCTGGTACCAGGAATTAAAAATTCATAAATGCTAATGAATAAATTTATTTAAAAATTTATACCATCTAATGTATTTTTTTTCCTGAAATTTTGCACTAAAATGTAGAGATAGTCAATATTTATGAGTGTAAGTGTAGTGTCCATTTTATGTCTCCTTAAAATGTGAAATTTTAAGTGATGATAAAACTGGAAAAGTCGTTTTTGTAAACCACATTACATTGTATTAAAAACAGATGTTTTTAACCATGGATAATTTTACATGTTCAGAGATCGATCTTGGAATTCTCTTAAGATATATCTTGAAAGTCAAATACATTAGATTGATTGTAAAATAACTTTTGACTTTGTAATAATTTACGTTATTTAAATTTTAAAAGATTTAAGAAATGTCTAAAAAATAATTTAAAAGTTTACAATTTCTTTAATTTTTTTAAATAATAATAATAAGAAAATAAATATAGAGATAGTATATCTTTTAAGTTGGATTTATTTTTCTCGGAGTTTTCCGTGTCTATAAATTCATTGATGCTGCGTAAACTGCTCTGATATATCAGTATATAACATCAATTTCTTTACTGATGCTGATATTAGTAGGTATGGAATTATTATTATTTAATAATGAACAGAAAATAATAACACTATATTAACAGTCAATCATGAAATATTTATATACATTTAGATTAGGTATAGGGCGCGCTTGCGCGCATGGATTTTCTGTATAGATTAAATAATAGTTTTGAATTAATTACAATTTTTTCATGGCAAAGAAATAACTGCATTAATCTCAAGAAATGCTTTCTTAAACTTAAAATTTTAATCCTTCAACCATTTGCTTCGAATGAAAAATATTTCATTATTGGAAAGAAATCATTTTATTGAAATGATAAAATTATTTCTTCAATTCAAATATTATTTCTTATGATTGAAAATATATTCGATCAAAGAAATTTTTTAATTCAGATAAAATGGTAATTTTAAAACAATAACAATTTTTTTGATTTAAATAAAAATTATATTGTTTCTAAGAATTTTTCTTTGTTTATTATCGGTTGTCTGAAAGAAATTGTTTTCTTTAATTTAATATTATAATCTGCTAGATTCAAACTTATTTTCTTCTCATCAAAGAAATGGTTTATTAATCATCATTTTAATGATATATTTCTTTAATTGCAAGTCGTATGTTATTGCAATGATTATCGTTTTCTTTGAATCAAAGAAATGCATTTTATTGACTCCGATTTCTTAGACTCAAAAATATTTTCTTTAATTCAAAGAAATTTTTTTCTCAGTGTAATTATGCATTTTTTAATACATATTTATTTGGGTTGTGTGGGCTTTGTAGTTCATGTTGCCGTCTGAGTGAAACGTTTAATTTAATTATAAATTGTGAATTGAAATTTAAACATTTTTTTTTAATAAATAAACGAATTATAAGTTTTCTCTATTCCTATCATTCTGTATTTACACCATTTGTTTGTAACCATTAAAAGAATGATATAGAGATATTTCTAAAAATTTTGGAATAAAGATAAAAAATTTAGAAAACTGGAATGTTGGTATGTAAGTATTAATCCCTACTGCAAAATCTCACGTGAGATCTCATGCCAAAATCTCATGTAACTTAGAAACGTGTAAAAATGTCAAAATAATATAAACTTTTACTTTTACAGTCATTTGTATGCATTGTAGAGCATGTTTCTTCTCAATAAAATATTTAAATGCAATATTATAATTGAATTTCGAGGAAAATTTCCAATGCAAAATTTGGGTCTCGGATTTTCTCTTAACTTTAAAATATTTTTTTTTATATTTAAAATTATGAAAAAAGTCTCATTCCTATGGTGCAACTCTCGATTTGTACCAGGTTGTCAGAAGTTTTGTCTAAATTTTTTAAAATTTGCATCTTTTTGTTTATTTTTATCTTTTGTGTTTGAATTTAAACCTTATCTTCATTTTTATTCTTTTATAAGTTTTCTTTTTAATCTCAACTTTAATATGAAACTAATAAAAAACTTCTAGAATAAGCACTTCGAAAAATGTATGACTATAAAAAAGATGAAAATTATTAAAATTTAAATAAAACTGCTCATAACTTGGAAAAATTCGAGAGTTGTACTATAGGAATGAGGCTTTTTCATAATTTTATGTAAGAAAAAATATCTCAGAATTAAGAGAAAATCCAAGACCCAAATGTTATGACCTCTCCTCGTTAGATGAAATAATGTTTTTATAAATTTTTAATGAGTTTAAAACACGAAAGTAGTATAGGACCTACGATGGGGAGACGGATGACGTCATCTTCCTCATCGTAGGTCCCGTGAGTTTTAACCCAATAACCCATGATAGGTCGTGATTTTATGACTCATAAAAATTTTATGAGCCATAAAAACATGACATCAATGGGAGAGAGTGAGAGAGAGAGAGCGAGAGAGAATTCCCCATCATAGGTCCCGTGATTTTTAACCCAATAACCCATGATAGGTCGTGAAACGTGAGAGAGAGAGTGTGTATATATATATATATATATATATATATATATATATATATATATATATATATATATATATATATATATATATATATATATATATGAAGAGAGAGAGGGAGAAAGAGAGAGAGAGAGAGAGAGAGAGAGAGAGAGAGAGAGAGAGAAAGCACGATGTGTACTTACCGCAGGTCGAAATGAAAATGACGACTTTTATGAAATGATGGGTGATTATATATTGTGATGAAATGATAAAAAGTTTTCGAGAGAGAGAGAGAGAGAAGGAAAGAGAGAGAGAGCGAGAGAAGGAAAGAGAGAGAGAGAGAAGGAGAGAGAGAGAGAGTATGTATATATTTATGTTTATATATTCTACGTTATTATTAAAATGGTGGTCCTGAAAGGACCATTTAAGAATAAGTATAAAATTTATTTATATTTTTCGTATCCTTTTCTTTCAGGAAATGAGTACATATTTATTGAATATTTTGCGGAATATTGTTTATTTTTTTCTGATTTCTCTTTCTTTATAAGAGGTTCTTTCTCTTCTGCCGTAGAGGAATCTTTATCGGAGTAAATCGGTGCTGACGTAGATTTTCCCTGATTCTGTCCCATTTTTACACGATGTGTACTTAACGCAGGTCGAAATGAAAATGACGACTTTTATGAAATGATGAATGATTATATACTGTAATGAAATTATAAAAAAAGTTGTCGGGAAGTAGGAGAATGAACAGGGATTGAATAGAAATAATTATTTAAAAAGTTTAAAATAATTTATTTATAAAAATGCAAAAGTACAGAAAAATTTACTTTCTATTGATTGAATAATCATTAATTTTTTTTAAAAGTATAGGTTCTTTTATATTTTTTATTCTTTCTACTCTCATTCTAAATCTCTCTCTATCACGCGCGGCTTGTTCCCAAAGCCCGCGTCGTGCTACGCGACTCGCATAGTCCCACACATACATGATACGTATACTTGGTTCTCCTTCTTTAAAATGCACTCGCTTCATTTTATTATTATTATTATTATTATTATTGTACATTTTTACTTATAATACACAATTTTACTCTTCATACAAAAAAGCGAATAAATCGTTATATATAAAAGGTAAAGTATTAGCACTTATTTCTAATATTACAATATTTAGATCTGATTTGCACAAATCATTGTCGTCAAGCATTTTTGTTAAAACAAAAGACGTCACATCGTGAACTTTTAAACTATAGTATTGTTGAAACATTAAAAAATTTTTCATTATATTCATTTTCACATCTTCTTCATTATCTTTCTTAATTTCATCTTTTAGATATTCTTGAATGTAGTCAATAATTCGATTTACCTTACCAGCCTGCTGCTCCAACTGCGCAATACGTTCATCGATGCAAGGCATCATCAGTTTGAGTCCGTCAAATGTCACTTTTTGAAGACACGTAGTGGCTGGTGGGAATGTATGCCTTCTTCTTTTATTAGGTGATTCGTTTTCTTCATCTTTGTTTACTAATTTTAGTAGAGCTGCAGGGTAAAGTACAGCTCTCTCCTCAAATATAATACTCCTCGTACTATATGATGTTGTAAATAAGATATCGTGATTTTCTAAATATACTTTCGAAGGGTTACCGTACTCCGTCTTGAATGTATGCGCTTCTTGGAAATACACGTTAATAAGACCAATTTGGTTCTTCAATAATCGCCAAGAACTGATATCAAAAGTAACCCATCTGTAAAAATGTGCAGTCGATATTTTTACACATGGTACGTAGTAGCCATCACGAAATTGTAATCCAACAGAAACTCGCTTACTTAAAGACTTATTGATAAAGTACGTCATCGAGAGAAGCATGTTATTCAGTTGAATGGCATAGTCTTTTGTAAGATTGCGTTCACTACACTTTTCACTAGTAGACTCCGCCATTTCATTTTTAAAATATAAAAATCTTATAACTTAGATCTGACTACGACTGTTGCTGAAAATATACTGAGTCGTATCTGGATTTTGCTGCTGACTTTATACCCAGAGCCCTCTAGAAAATTTGGTATTATGACGTGTCTGTACACAATGACTTCTTTATGAAAAAAAAGCGATAAAGGATGAAGTGTTTTTAAAGAAAGAAATAATATACGATCGTAAATGTCTACAAAAGGGTGTGAACTCATTATATTTTACAGCTACGCAGATCACAAAGGTTCTATTCATATCAATATATGTATGTTTACGTCTACGTCTTTATTCGGTTAAGTGAGAAATTTAATTTTATTACTTTTCTTTTGAGATTACTTATCGATATACTTTTCTAAGAAATCTAAGCGAACGTCAATAAATTAATTTGACAGATACTTATGACACTTACTTTTATGGTTTTAAGAGAGAGAGCAGTATGGTGGGAAATTTTTTTATGATTCGAAAATAAACATTTTTTTTATGATTCGAAAATAAAAATTTAATACTTTGGCTTACAAAAAGAACTCTATTCATTATCAAGTCTAATATATTTTTAGTGTGTGTGTGTGCGTGAAGGAAAGAAAGCGGATAGGTGTTGAAGGAGGAGGGGTGTGAGAAAAAATCAACACATTAATGTACATTTTCAATTCTGTTTTATTAATCATAAATTTATTATAGAGTAATACATTCTTTTTTTAGTATGACATTTTGGAAGTGCATGACTGGTTACAAAAACCAAAACCTAATGAACGTTCATTCTGAAAAGTTTCCACATATTTCTTCCGTTTAATCTTATTTCGTAAAAGAGTGTTATAAAATTTTACAACTAATTTATCGTTTTTCTTTGAATCTCTTGAAAACTTGCTACAAAACGTACGTAAATTATGAAGATGGCACATATGGTAAAGAAACATAATGCAATATTGTCCACATACTTGTGAGTCGTAGCTTTGCATTTTTTGTTTATTCCACTGATACTGTCTACAGTTACGTTTGAGCCTATTGAGATGATGTGGTGAGACTGGTGGGTATCCATAGCTGTCAAAGTACGTTCCGTATCCATTATTATCTATATATATATATAGCGATCCAATGAGAAACACGCATCGTATGATCATCAATATTTGCCACAATTGCTGTTGGATGTTCTAGAACATTGGGGATTCGAACGGCCGCATACACACCTATCGTTCTAGCTTTCAGTGAGGCAATGGCTTTGCTTATTTGCTGAGTATTCATACTTTGTCGTTTTCAAGACCTTCGTCGTTTTCATCGTCGTCGTCGTCGTCGCTGTTATCGCCGTTTATTTCTGAATTACGATTTACCGTAGCCTTGGTTGAAGATGACGGTGTGTCGCAGCAATCAACCTCATCTCTACCCCCTCTACGATAAAGTCTTGGCAATCTGCGTGATCTTATTCGTTCCAAAAGCGCATCACTTGATTTCAAAGGTTCATCCTTACAACCGGGTCTCATACAATCCAGGAGTATCGCATGCAACCACTTTCGCAATAGGTATGCCTGATTAAGCGCACAGATACTGCTTTTATTCTTTTCCTTGACACAATGACTTACGCAGGAAAGAGACGTTTTTTGATATTTTTGAAAAAGTTCATGAAATGTAGGTGAATATAAATCTTCAAGATTAATTATTTCTCGTGACATATTTGACTCAAGATATTTAGCTTTTTCATATCCTCTAGTGTAAATCCTGGTTGCAATCTTGGCAATATTATATAAATGATGTTGTAATTGTGCTTTATTGATATCACCTTCAATCCAATTAATTCCATGATGATGGTTGATAACAAACTCGTTAGAACGTTTTATACCACTGGGTAAATCAGAAAAATCATGCGGTGATTTAACTATCCAATGATTAAATATTCTTGTTTTTAAACTCAGTACAGCTACCTCCTTTGGGAAAAAATTATTATTTCGATCTTTTAGACCTTGAATATCTATGACAAAACCAATGGTCTTTTATTTTAAAAATAACTATATTGACAATGTTTACGAAGCAAACTCTCTTAGAAGACTAATGTCTGATGGGAGCGCGCAATGTGGTTTTATAACTGTACCATCTACCACCAGCGCCATCACAAAATAGTTCAAGCGCTAAAATCTGTTGTAATTTGACGGCTAGAGTCTATTTCAAGAACATTATCGTATTCAGCGTAAATAATACAATTTACTGTTTGCGCCAAGGCGTGATCAAATTTCACTTCTATCCGTACACTACCACGCTTAACGAGGTTCCAGTGCTGGGCTGAATTCGCAGAGAGATCGGGTGTTAGATCAAATGCAAACAGACAATAACCTCTAGAATAATCTATTCGAGTAAGAGCAAGAGACTCGTTAAGGAAATATATCCCAGTACCGGAAAATAATGTATGGTAAGCCTCTACATATTGAGGGTTATTACCTGTAAATTTAGGCTGTTGAGGTTTACTCGGTATTTGTATACCATCAATGTAGAGAGAGAGATAATTAATAGAGAAATGTTAAAAGTTGAATGAATTAAATCTTCGGTTACCATTAAACGATCTGTTGTCAACAAAACCAATGATAATTCTTTTGGTGAGCTGACCTAAAATAACGTTGTCGAGTGTATCTTCGAGAATGCCTCTATGCATATTAAATGATTTAACTTCAACACGTGTAATAGGATATTTTGTAGTTACCTTTGATAAAGCATTAGCATGAGCTAATAATATCCCAGGACTAATTTTTACACGACGAATAATCAATGATGCTTCTTTAATACTGACGGTAAAAGTGTCATTTTCTGCAGCATCCATTAGGCAGAAAGCGTCTTTGCTTCGTACAAGACGTACACGTACTTCCACACCGTTTAATAAAAATTTATTCTGGTTAAAAATATCGCAATGTAAATGACCGATTAAATCAACAGTACCCACATTACCCGTATAGTATTGACGGTTTAAAACTCCAAAGTTAGCTTCTGAGGCATCCCGATTCAAATTGGGTAAGCCTTCCATTTTTCCAGGAGTATCCAGGTACCATAGCTATGTAGTCAAGTGCGAGTTCATTGCACCAGTTGAGTAATTTAACAAGGTTTCAATAGAAGCTCTGCATAGATATGCATTATTTGGTGGAGAAATGAGTTTTTGATTAAAAAATACATCGATTTGGTTGAAAAGCGAATGAAGAAAATTATTTACCGGACCCACTTTATTATTTTCAGCAGCTATATTTGGTAAAATTTGTACGCGAACACTTAACATGGTGTGTGCTAGATCAAGATAATCCTCACCGCCCGGTACAACAAATTCAATAGGCCCATCGTCGGTAAGAGATGAGACTGGTTTATAATGAATAAACTGAGAGGACTCTAAAGATGTTCTTCCTACCAATAGTCCTTTTCCTCTTCCTAATACCAGCTTTCTTCTTCTTCTTTATACTGGTACGATTTTTCTTAGCTTTGTTACGCCCTGCTGAACTGCTCTTTAGAGACTGACGCTTCCGCTTACTAACCCTTCGTTTATAACCACTACCTTTCATCATTTCACTAATTTTCTTTGCAGCTTTTCTCTTGAGATTCTCTCTTGATTCATGCATTCTCGTATTTATATCATGCTTAAAATTAACTCCACTATTGGTGACGTCATCCAGCACATGCATGCCAGCTCGAACAGCTTCTTTTCCAACCACTTTCGCCCCACTAGTTAAATAAGGTAAGACTCTACGGAAAAGTCCACCTAAAAAACTTCCTATTCCATGTCCACGTTGATAGTGTGAACCGTTATACACACGATGAACTCCCGCACAACCAATCTGTTCGCTGTAATAAGCTGTACCGTGTTGATCCCTTATATCGATAATGATATTCTAAAAAGTATTATTTAGTAAAGGGATATAATTTACAGGTGAAAAATGTTTCACTATGGTTGGTCCTAGCGTATATTTTGTGTTATTGAATGTAACTATACGTAAAAGAGCTGCTTGAGTATCTCCGACAGTATAAGGTAAGCATATATCTGTGTAAATAAAGAGTTGATCGGGTATCGCTCTTGCTTAAGACGCAGGTCTGTCTCCAATAATTGAGTGCTGTTTCTTAGCATCTTTGATTTTCATCGTTTTCAAAGGGATGACGCCTGTTTGCCGATAAATTTCTTTTTCAAAACCAAAAATACGTCTAATTTTCTCATTAAAATAAAGGCAACGTGTTTCCTTACAATCACATACGCGTCGTATTACGTAAAATCCTCTTCTTTTTTTTGCTGGTTCAATTACTATGTGCTTATTGAATTCATTGGCTTGATTGATGGCACGTTATAGGTCTGCAATGTTCTCATACACACCATATGGAAACACAAATTCTATATCACGCGCATCATCTAAATTAATAAAGTTTTGTGATACTACTTCTTCTTCATCCGATGAATAAAGTAAAAAACTTGCTTCAGACTCTTGAATGTGTAAAATAGTGCAGGGAATATGATTTGCTGTCATACCGACGCTCCAGTTACCTTGTACACGAATTTCATGTGATAAATGTGTGGTATAACAGGTTGTAGTATTATCCGGAAAATATTTCATACTGCTGTTACTTGGTAATACCAGATAAAAGTCATCTTCGTCCATTTTTAATTTTTAATTGAAGTCAAGTCACTCGCTTTAATCCAAGAATTGAATTTTTCTGGGTATCCGTACCACTTTACTAGAACTTTTTTGTTCGATCCTCGTCCTTTACTACGTATTATACGTTCAATTTTAAACTTTTCTGTTTCTGCTAAGCGCTTTTCTCCAACTTTGACTAGCTCCTCCGGGTAAAATAAGCCATCAATCTTTTCACCATTTAAATCCGTCAATTCGTATGTGTATAGCTGTTGTCGTCTTGATATTCGTGAAATTTTGAAAATTTCTTCGCTGTAATTTTTTTCATATCCTTTCTCGAACGTGCCTTTCGAACGACTGATGCGTACGTAAGAGTCCTGCGTGTATATGGGTAAATCTTTCATAATGTTAAAATTTCACCTGCAACAAATTAAAAAAAAAAAAATACAGGCACACGTGTAAAACTAATTTTCTCTGAATGTTGACGTATTATAATGAAAGAAAAAAATCGTGTTACTCACTTTTAAGGGTAGTCTTTTTAACAAACATCAAAAGACAGATTTTCGAGTAAATTTTTCATAGTGTTAAAATTTACTTTCAATAAATTAAAAAAAATTGAAGACACATGTATCAAATTAATTTTTTTTAAATGTTGATATATTAAAATGATAATAAAAGAAAAAATCACATTACTCACTTTTGAAGATAGCTTTTTTTAATATAAGACATTTAAATATATTCATTATTATCACACCCAGGTATAATATTTTACCTATCTCAGATCAGTTTTTAAGTATTTTGGGCTATAATAGATCATTTTCCATTGAGCTTTTTCATTTTTACATGTTTAATATGTTACAGAAAATATTTAAATACGCAATTTACATTAATAATTACAAAATTTTTTGTAATAAATAAAATATGCCAGAAATGGCAATTTTTTTTGGAAAATTCATTTTTGGCGATTCGGGTATTAAAATTGAGTGATATTAGTTACCCAATGGCTTTTGGGATTCCTGATTACAAATCATAAGTGAGTGGAATATCAATTTATTTTTGCTAAAATTGTCAATCTTAGGGTATGAAATTTGACATAGATTTGTGTAGTTTATGTTTTCGAATAAAAATACTTATATTCCTTTTAACCAAATATTTTAGTTTATTTAATAAACATTAAATCTAAAAATTTTAAATTTAAAATCTAGAAATTTCAGTGATGATTCAACTCAACGTTCTAGGTGTAAGCTATTAAATACATACTAAAACTGAGCTTTTTAAAGTTTAAATTCTTTAGAATTAAAACATTGATAGAAACTAGGTAATCGATGTAAATTTGGAAAATTTAATAGCCGGGAAAAATTCAATGATTTCCAGAATACTCGAAATAATACTTCAAAAGCAACTTAAAGATTACATTGAGTATTATAAAATAGTAAATTACAAAGTTCACAACAGAGAAAAGATGAATCAAAGCTTAGGTTTTCATATTAGTGGATAAAAACCTATTTTCAAAAGTGAGTCACGTTTTTTAAGTATAATTTCAAACGAACAAAGAACTTTATCTACACTAGGCACACGTTCCTAATAAAAAAATTTCTCTTTGTGATTCTAAATATTACCTTTTGATGTAGTTTAAAATGTCACCGCTGAATAGTCTTTTTTACAGCATCGTATTTTCCAGAAAAAAGTAAAATATATAAATTTTTGGTAACATTTTAATAACCTTTCAGAAAGTACTTTTGTTAACAGGCACACACCCATGCTCTTGATTTTCCAAAAGTATGTGTATAGATAAAGCTTTGGTGTGAATTTCAAATAAAAAAAGCAGTAGTCATTTTTTTTATAGCGGTAATTTATCATTTTACATGGCCTGGTAACATTTAAATTTAAAAAAAAAACCCCTTTTCCCCATCCGCCATAAAATGACACGTCTAATTATCATTAAAAATATAACAAAATTAGTTTCTAATAACTCAATAAATCAGTGAACATTTGCTAACAAGATGTGCTATCTCATATTTAGGAGAAATGACGCAGTAACATGATTTTTAATAGTATGAAAGAATTACCCATATAGGTGCGCGTGATGGTTTTCGCTGACTAAGAGCTCTTTTTTCTAAATTTTTTCTCGCTGTGAATGCGTTATAAATAGTTACATCTGCGGGCACCATTTCAATTCCCGTATGTAAAGTGTGATTATACGCATTGACGATATTTTGTATTACATCGATGTACCTGTGAGTATTTTTGTGTGTAAAATATCTAAACATTCGTTCCTTAAGCGTGCGATTTAAACGCTCTACAACAGCTGCTTTGATGTCTGGATTGCGCGCTGTGCGAAAATTTATATCTCGCTTTTTTAAGTACTCTTGGAAAGAAGAATTTATAAACTCTTTACCCTTGTCCGATTGTATAGTTACAGGAATCCGTCCATTTGCTCTCATGAGAATCTTCTCGAAAGCTATGGTGACGCTACGTCCGCTTTTATCTCGGAGTGCCTCTACGCAAGCATATTTGCTGAGAACATTTATGACGACGAGTAGGTAGCAGTAGCCATCGTTATATTCTTTGAAAGATTGCATATCACACAAGTCTATCTCCCAGCAATAATCGATATTTGTTACGTTGTATCTTAATCTTGGAAATCTTCGATGAATAGGCTTGTGTAGCGTATAAGAATCCTGGTTACTTAAGAGGACGCTGTATCTCTCTATCCTTTTCTAATTAAAAAATGTAAATTTTTGGGAAAACTAGTTATTATTGATAGAAATTAAGGGTTGTCCGCTACTTGTTTAGTAAAAATTAATATTTTCTCTGATGAGGACCAACTAATTTTGTTGCTTTTTTTTCAAGGAAAGTTTGACATACTCAAATAACGTATTCTCTAGCCTTACTTAGGATTTTGTAAGTATGTCAAACTTTACTTGAAAAAAAAGCAACAAAATTAATTGGTCCTCATCAGAGAAAATATTACTTTTTACTAAACAAGTAGCGGACAACCTTTAATTTCTATCAATAATCACTAGATTTTCAAAAAACTTACATTTTTCTATTAGAAAAGGATAGAGAGATACAGCGTCCCCTTAACCACTCATAAATACGCTCTTTTTCTTTTTTATTTCTCCGAGTACTTTTACGAAGTAAATTACGGGCGCCAGCATATCCAGCCTCGTGTGAAGTATCGTAATATATTTTTTCAAAAGACATTTTTATATGCTAAAACTTTTCCACTTTTGCTTAAGTATTTTTTTCTTATTCCTACCTTCGGCTTTACTGTATTCGTATCGAGAGTGTAGCTCTCTCTCTCTAAATCTTCAATATCTGTTGAATTTTTGCGCTTTCGTTTATTATTAGACTTTTCAGCATCTAATGTCTTATACTGCTATAACACATCTGTATTACCGACAAGTTTAAAAGGCGTTTCTGACAAAGCTAAAAATCTTGTCATTTGTGCTCTTCCGGCGAGTGGAGTGAGAGATTTTTTTCTCCTTATAACGTCACTGATTAAGTCTATAATATTAGAATGCGGTATAACATTACCTTCTATCGTTACACGACCTGTGTTATCCCACTTTAAAAGGTTACCAACAGCACTTTTTTTCCAATGATTTAGTAGTAACCGTGCGCTTCTTTTATAGCTCTTGGATACGTTATGGAGAATCGAATCTTCGGAAAGTGGTGCGTCAGCATAGCTTCACCTTCTTCGATTTCATTTTCGCTATCGACCGAGCTTTCATGTCGTTCGATATTTTAAAAATAAAGATATTTTTGGAGTATTTGCATATATTTTTGATATTTCTCTTGTTCATCGGTGATACTTTTGGAAAAAAGAATATCATGCATCTCAGCATCTAAGCGTGATAAACTATCTCCTTTTGTCTGTACTGTTTGTTCTATTTCTTTACCCGTAGACTGGTTTTTTTCAGCCACTATCGAGGATGAACGTATTCCCCGCTCATACTTATCTTCTGGGATAATGACCATTTTACGCGTACGTTCCATAGTTTAAGCGTTGTTGCCACCAGAAATTTTTGATACTAAAGCACCTATGATTGGGGCTAAAAGTAGAGGTAAAAAACCTCCACCATTTTGAATGTACACGTTTCTTCTGATGCCAGTTGGTATTTTTACGTTGAGAATCATTCCCACTTTTTTTTCTCCTTATTATCAATTTTCGTAATATATGTTTGTACTTTTTTAATCACTCTTTCTGAGGATGTTATAATTTTACTGTCCCGTGTAACACGTTCAATACACACTCGCATATACACTTTATTAAATTTTTATCAGCTGATTGTAGTAAAGCTACTCGCTGTTGAGCATCCGAATGACAGAGGGCGTTTAAAATTGCAACGCACTTTTTACTAAAATTAGATGGTAAACAGCTGCAATTACCAGCGCCACCAGATTGACTGTTTTTATTCTTCTTTCTTTTCTTCTTTTTCTTGTTTTTCGATGTTACCTTGGCCATAGCTGCTCGTGTACTGCGTCGATTCGTCTTGTTAACGCTTGCTTTATATCTTTAGCGTAGATTTGAATGATATTTCGGTAAATAGGCATACTGAACTCTATCATCGGGAAATACACACGTTCTAAAACGATATTCATCATTTGTACTTTGTTTCAAGTCCAAGAAAAGATAACCATGTGGTACACGTGTACTGTCCAAATAGGCTTCTTGCAGGAATTTCGGATCTTCGGGGTATACTTGTCGCGCAAGATACTAAATTTGAGCACGATCTCGGGGGTTTTTAAAAATTACAATGTAATTCGCGTTCAATGAAATATCTCTTTGACCACTACCTTTGTGAAATATTTTGAGTGATGAAAATAGCACTAATATTCTTATGGTGGCTACCTTTTGTAAATAAATCTAGAATAGTATTGTTGGAAGATTCACGCATCGAATCATCGATAATTATTAATTTTTTCTTTTCATTATCGTGTGAATAATCCGAGTTGTGTGGTAAACCTTCGTGAAATTCTATAACCTGCTGACTTGGTATTTTCAAATCGTTTTTGTATGCTTCTTGCCACTCAGCGTAATAAAATAATATTCTGTCAAATGTTACATCGCAGATACGAGGGAGGTTTGCGAGAAATCGCTTTACAAATATTGTTTTACCACACTCCGTAGGACTGCTTACGATACACGTAAACGGGTGTCTGAAACATGTATCCATCTCGTCATCTTTTTACTTACTACCATTTTGACAATGATGATGGCTGTATTTAACTAGTAAACAAGGATAGGGGGCGGCGGCGGCGCCTCGGACGCGGCGGGAGGCGTGATAATTAGCTATTTTTTCACGCCTCTTACTCAGCTAATTAACTCGCGCGGGCGCGAAACATACGCGTTTCATCAGCTAATTTCGCGTGTGTTTAAAAATCAGCCGCGTGATTTTTAAACAAACTCGATAATATTATTATTATTATTTCAACATTATAATTTATAATTGAAAATTTTTTTGAATAAGAGTAAAGGTTGAATAAAAAATAAAATTTTATTTAATGCTTTTATTTACAATAAAATATATACATATTTTTCATTATTACATAAAATATTGCTCAAGTTTTCTTATAACTAAATGGTAGAGAAAGTCTAGGATTAATATAACGTTTCTTTTTAGAACCACGCAACAAGTTTTAGATTCTGGACGTGTAACAACCTCATGCATATTTGTACGCCGTATACTTTTAAAATTTAATTTAATTTTTTTACATGGTTGATTTTCTCGCTCGACCTCGTCATCTATTTGATTTTCATAATCATCATCGGGATGAGATGTACTGCGAAATGCATCAATAATCAATTCATTGATACTTTCAAAATTTATTTTCAACCCATCAGAGAAATTTAAAGTGATACCCTTAACCTTACAACATTCAAATATTTCCCCATTAAGGTTTACAGCGCGATAAGCGTAAAATTTCGGACCCCCTGAAATAAAATGTTGTATATACGCACCCTCTCCATGGGCTGTCAACTCGTCGGTCATGTACCCTCGACCGGATTATATTCCCCGATTTCATTATCTCTGGATGTAAATATACACGAGTCCGTATCGCAATATAAAACGCGTCTCCCTAATTTTTCTAGATCCTCATAAAGTTTCAATCTAGGTTGAGCCGTCGTATAAGCCGCAATAACGACATTTGCATGTGCTGCAGTAGGCGATGCTTCCTTTTTGTATTGCCAGTTGGCATACAAAATTTCATCATTCACGGCAAGTATATCGTACACTTCTTTATCGGCTGCTGTAAGGAGTTTCAAAAGTGCTTCTCGTAACTTTATAATATCCGTTTGCTTTAAATTACTACGCTGTCCAAATATACCCCAGAAGGAATTGAGACAGAATTTTGCAACAGTTCTTAACCCTGCATTTTTCTCAATTTGCTCCTCATCCATACAAATACCTTCATCTATTTCATACTGTTCGATATATTGATCTTAACTAGCGCCATTGATACACCAAGAAGGCCAACCGCTAGCCTCCTGTTTGATCTTTAGAAAGGTGTTTACGTATTCAGCAAAGAGTCCACCACTTACAGTCGCTTGGTCGAACTGCGTCATTTCGTATTGACAAATGATATATATTTCAGCTATACGATACCCTAGTTCAACGGCTTTACGCATTTCATCGACAACCCATGTACCTGTAAATTCACGATCTTTTACATTTTCATGACTACAATCTTCTTGACGTATTTCTTCACAGCAAGAGCGACATAGAGCAAAAAGTAGTCGATTGTGCATTTTAATAGGTAGCAGTGGTATATACAAATTACGAGGTGGTAGCACTTTACATTTAATTAAACCTTCGACGCCTGATAAATCGTTATTGTTACCTGATGTCAGTTTTTTACACTCTTCTCCGAGTAAAATACGCGGATGCCCGAGAGGAAATTGCCCGCGCTTACACACGTAAGGGTAGAGAGAGCAAATATCCGTATATTTAATTTTTTCTCCCTCACCAACTCTGCACTGAGTGACAAAATTTTCCGTTCTACCGCCGAAAAATGCGTCCCGTGGATCCAAAGTTATACGTAGCATTATGGGGTGATTACTAACGTAATTTTTAATATCGGGGTTCTCGCTTTTGATACGATCGAATTCACATTCCCATATCTCGCGAACTTCGCGAACTTTCTAAAAAACAAACTCGCGTACACCGCATGTAGAGCAAAAAATACCTATATTCTCGACATCCATACAGTCCTCGCATACCTGATGTACTACGCAGAGGTTTGGTACATGTATTTTTATACTGGAGCTATCCCTATACGATGTGTCTTGCCAGGTTTCGAAATCGTAGAATATAAATAAATTTCTTTTCGTTTTCGATGTATCGCTTGATTGACCGCTTTTCGCTTTATCAGATGAAATTGTCGGTATATAACATAAATCGTTCACATTATGTTTTCAACGACATGTGCTGCACCAATTAACCCCGCATACATGCTTATCTTTAATTTTATTAATTCTTTTACAGCAACGAGGACACGCTTGGACATCATCGCATAATTTTTTGTTATTTTTTTTGTAAATACCGACTGTTTTATGCTTGTTAAAACAAATTTGTCCAAAAAAATCTCTATTGCAATCGTTGCATTTTATTGATTCAACGTTTTCAGTTTCACAAGGTGGTGATACAAAGCAGCTAGAGCAAATTGAAGAACACTTATGCATATTTACAAGTGAATATTTAATGTTACAGTATTCCCAGAAAAATTTACTTTAAGCGGCGCCAGTTAAATTTAAAATAGTGTCAAAATGTCGAGTACCATTGTTATATAAAAGGTTAATGATTGAATTTTTATTGTGCTCTACATACGGCCGACCGTCGAAAAATGGTGGCTCCCCACACCCAAAAGTTGATTCATCATAAATAACAAAAGGTATTCCGCACATCGTGTAGTATGTTTAAAACTTCTCTATTTCTTCTATACCGCAGCCATTTTCGGGAATTTCAACGTTGGTGCTAGTTATAAGAATATCCGTGCGTTGCCTCTGTGAAGCCCCTCTACTATTTCTAATCTTTCCCCAAATATCTTGAACTTCTTTTTCCACTGAATTTTAAAATTTGATATAGGCTTCACCCACTACCAAAGCCCTTGGTAGGCATTTATTATCATCGTTTTTTATGGAAACGAATGATCTCGACCCGATTACATCTATACGGAGATTTTTTCTTCTTACACCTCCTTCACCCCGCGGAACATTTACGATAGTCATTGTTAAAATAAAAGTATCATCTAATTGGAAATGTTCATTACTTTGAACTAGACTACCCAGTAATAACCAAAGATCATTATAAAAAAAATTATTTACAGGTCGAAGTGACAATCCTGCTGCTCCGCGAGCAAAATTATTACTTCTTATACTTATACCTATTCTATCATCTTCACCCGCCATCGACATTATGTACGCGTGTATATCCTGCATTACATTTTCCAGCCAAATAATTAAATTAACATCGGGAGGAGGTGTAAGTATTTTTAATAGAAGCTCTATACCATAAGCCCTATGTTTTTCTAAATAATTATGTGTACTCTGATTTATAATAAACCTTTCGCCGGGAGGTCGCGCATCGATTTGACCTGCTTCTTCTTCTTCTTCTGCATTATTATTTCCCTCATCGATATTATCTTCATCCCTCTCATTATCATAAGTTTTGGACGTTAATATTCGCTGCACCACCGCCCGTTTGCATCGTTTGAGAATCCGTTTGGGATGAACATGCAGACACATCGTCATCATAATCATAACTTTCAATACTCGGTGCAAGACATCCCAATTGCATCGTTTTAGAATCTGTTACGGATGAGTAAGTCGACACATCGTCATCATAATCATAGCCCCCGATAGAGCGTGGTGAAGAGGGAGACACTGTATAGTGTAAAGTTAACGGTGATGAAATTGGTGTTAAATAATTGACACAAGTATTTTCACTGACTGTAAATTTATTATTATTAAAAATTATTTTATGATTTACAAATAAAAATTTATGGTTCGGGTCGTCCGAAAAAACATTCAGCTACGCGTGTTAATAAATCTAGTAATTCCGGCATACTATCTTCATATATAGCAGAATGTGGATCACGAGCTAAGTCATGGATCCATCTTATTTCTTGGGCTCGTTTTGAATACATGACCCGACACGCCCCCAAGAGTATATGTGATGGTAGACGGTCTATGACCTCACTATTCCGACGAAATACTTAAAAAAAAAAAAAACAACGAAATGTAATAGCTGAAGATATTTTCGGAAATATCATGATTCAAAAACTTTCTACTTACATTCATTTAAGCCGGCATCCCTGATACTGTTTTGACTGAAAGAACAATAGAGAGTCGAAATACGCTCTACTGCAGTTTGCTCCCGGTCAACGAAACGTCTCAAAATTTTTTTTTTCAACTCTCCCTTGTCGGAATCCGGTTCATTACGTCTGTCATAATGTCTTTGTATCGTCCTATCAATTAATTCAGCTATGGTGAAGTTTGGGACATAAAAATTAAGCAACATATCGTCAGTTCTACGCGCCAAAGCCCTCGCACGATTCGCTGCAGACATCACATAATCATTTTCAATGTTTAGAATGTTTTGTGGTAAATTGTCATCATTGTCACCGCTACTACTACTTTCATTACTATCACTATCGCTATCATCGTCATTGTTACTTTCATTACTATTATCGTCCCATATGGAAAAAATTTTTGGATATAATTGTAAATAACTGTTAATAACTGTAAATAAATGTAAATAAATGTAAATAACTGTAAATAACTGTAGAAAAGTGTTAAAAAATGTGGGAATTGAGACATAAATAATAGTTATTTACAATTATTTAGAATTATTTACTGTTATTTACACTTATTTACAGTTATTAACTTTTATTTGCACTTATTAACTGTTATTTACACTTATTTGCAGTTATTTATATTTATTTACAGTCATTTATATTTATTTACAGTTATTTACATTTATTCACTTTTTTCACAATTAATTACAATTATTTACGATTATTTATAGTTTTTTACAATTATTTGCAGTTATTTACATTTTCGAAAATTATCACGAATTCATTCAATAATTTTATATATAGGCGAAAATTTTTTAAAATGTGAATAACTGTAAATAATTGTAAAAAACTATGGAAAATTGTAAATAGTTGTAAATAATTATAAATAACTGTAATTAACTGTAAAAAACTGTAAAAAACTGTAAATAACTATAAATAATTGTAAATAATTATTAATAACATTAAATTATTCACTAATTGAAAAATTTTTGAAAATGTAAATAACTGTAAATAATTATGAATAACTGTAAATAATTATGAATAATCGTAAATAATTATAAAAAACTGTAAATAATTGTAAATAATTGTAAATAACTGTAAATAACAGTTAATAACAGTTAATAACTGTAAATAACTGTAAATAATAGTAATTAATAATAAATAATAGTAAATAACTGTAAATAACTATTATTTATGTCTCAATTCCTACATTTTTTAACAGTTATTTACAATTATTTACTATTATTTACAGTTTTTCACATAAATTATTTCCATATGGGGTTATCATCAACATCACTATTTTCATTATCGTTATCATCACCACTATTTTCATTATCGTTATCATCATCATCATCACGGCTATCATCTCTGTCATTTTGATTATCGTTAGCATCATCATCATCATCACCGTCATCACCATAATTTCATTATCATCGTTATTATCAACATCATCGTCGTCGTTGTCGTTATTATTCTCGTTATCATCAATATTGTCATCATTACCGGCTTCCGAAATATCTGTCGGTGAATCCATTGATTTATATCCCGTACTGCTACTACTATCACTCCAGTGATTAGATACTTAATCATCATCATCTTCACTACTACTACTACTACTACTATCCCGTAGTAATATGTCACGAGCTAAAATAAAAATTTTTTATTTTATATTTAAATAATATTATTTTTAATATAAAATATTTTTAAATTACGCACACACTCATAAAAAACACATACACACGCATGCATACGCAGAGAAACACTCACACGAGTGTTTGGATGCGTGAGTACATAAAACTCCGATTGACATAAATAATTTAAAACGTAAAAGTTTATGAAATTTTTACAAATAGATAATTTATTTACATAATTTTAAAATAAAATGAATATTTATTACTATTACAAATAAAATTATAGAAATAATTTTGTTTTAAATTTTATAAAAAATTTATTATTTTTTAATTATATAAATAATTATTTTAAAATCGAAACATAATTTTTACAAATAAAATAAATAATTTAAAAATTATATAAATGATTTTACAAATAAAAATTAAATACATAATTTTTGTTAATAGTAATAATAATATTGAATATATTTTTATAGGAGACAATTTATATGCCTAATTTTTACAAATAAAATGAATAATTTAAAATATATGAAAATTTTACAAAATGGAAAATTATATAAATGATTTTACAAATAAAACTCTTCTTTTATGTCATTCCCTATCCCTTCCTTATATTTTCTCTGTCACTCTATTTCAACCACTATCCCTCTTATTCTCCTTCTTTCTTTCATACATACTCGTTCCTTCTCTTTCTCTCTTTCTTGTTCATTTATGAGACCCCTCATCATGCTTAGTCTCTTCTTTCGAACCTTACTTACAGACCCACTATATATATATATATATATATATATATATATATATATATATATATATATATATATATATATATATATATATATATATATATATATATATATATATATATATATATAAATAGCGTGAGGGAGGGTCCCCTTCAAGAGGGTGCTATATATATATATATATATATATATATACACATGGACATACATATATATATACTCACACGCACGCATACACCTACAGATCCATGCTGTATATATATATATAGTAAGGTTTCGAGTAAAGTATCCATATGAAATCAGCGAGCATAGGTAAGAGGGTACAATAGAGAAACCTCGTTAGAGTTGAAGAGAAAGACTACCTGCTCTGTATTTACCTTTAACGCTCTAGTATATATGAATACTTTCCTTATAACTTTACTGTATACATAATTTTAAAAATATTTATGAAAAAGAAATGCACTTACCCTGTAACTCCTCAAGAGAAATCACCATTGCCATAAGAATCGGTAAATTTTGCCACCCACGATTTAAAATAAAATCTACCGCTGCTTTATGAGCGGGTCTAGATTATTTTATTATACTGTCATATAATTGTTTGATTTTACGTGGCCCGCAAAAACTTAAAAAAAAAACGTATCTCCCGTTTGAGATGGACACACACCATTTGTTTTACGCGACGTCACCATGCATCCCCTACTGCAAAATCTCACGTGAGATTTTGCAGTAGGGTCGTTACACCTTGTAGCGAGACGACGATCTTCGTAGCTTAACCGTGCTGCTACGGCGACGACTACCTCGTGTAAATTTTTTTCTTCCGCGTTGTACATCATGTTGATTACGACTAACGAAAAATATATACCCAACAACCCTAGAAAAATTTACACTAACAAATAAGCCCATTTATTCTTTCATCTTATAATTTTCCTTATCAACTTGTCAAATTTTTGAATATTTAATTACTTTTCAAAGAACACTTTTCTAAATTATTTATAGCTGTGTGAAAATTGTAGATTTGACCGTAATAAAATTTAAAATATAACCACGATAAGAGCACGTGTTTGCGTGTATGCATTTTTATTTTCTGTTTATGTTTCCTTTAATATATTACACCAATTCTAAAAAGGAATCATTTATTGGGCTGATTCCATTTCAATTCGAACAGTCAGTATACACTCAAGTCACCAATTACTGCGCTAATGGAGTATGTTATTCTACCCTAAAAATAAGGGTATACGTATTTTTTTATTTTGCTGAAATATCAAAATTGCATCAGATATGCACTTTTGAAAATTGCATACAAAAACTAAATGTTAAAACTGAAAATGTTGAGAATAACTTTAGAGAGCTATCGTTTTACCAATTTCCAATGAATTTTGATAAACCTTTTTCTATTTTATTTCGTTTTGAGCCCTCTTCAACTCCGTGCAAGAAATTTAAAAAAAAAACTAAAAAATGACTGAGATATATGCATTTTACCAAAAAATGCACTTTTTATGCACATGCATTTTTCTCGAAAAGGCCATTTTTTTTTTACTGAAATTTTTTTTGCTGATAGAGGACCAAAATACCTATCTAATAGTACTTGTTTGATCCCGGGTTTTTGGTTTGGAGCGAGAAAAAAATTCACAAATTTTGTTGGTGAAAAATGCTTGTATATACGTTCGGAAGTCTTAAGCAGTCTGCATTCAAACACTGTCGTATGCTTGGCTCATCATTTGTTTACATTTGTATGCATGTATATAGCATCAATAGTGATATATATATATATGTGTAAATTCGTAATATAAAAATAAATATTTAAACATGAAAAAAAAGAATTCTATTCGTGTATATCTATATTATGTATGTTTCGATGTACAAACAATAGGAGGCTAACTCATGGACAAATACATCGCGTAACCAAAACAGCATATTAGAACTGTTATATAGAAGCTAGTTACTTTTACGGCTGCTTTGAAAGGTGCTTCTCGGGCTTGTGAAAAATTCAACAAAATTGTGAAATAACAATGTCCGAAATTTACT
The DNA here is from genome assembly GCA_017163975.1 of Anastatus disparis. Lineage (NCBI taxonomy): Eukaryota > Metazoa > Arthropoda > Insecta > Hymenoptera > Eupelmidae > Anastatus > Anastatus disparis. Next base: position 1,776,284 of record JAFFSR010000044.1, on the reverse strand, counting down.
CTTCTAAAAGAATTTCATGTCCCGATTTTTTTCAAATGCATAAAAAGGTAGTTTATATGAGCAGTAATTCACGTTTTAGACCGTTGGAAGATTTAGCCATTAATTTGGCACAGCTTCATCCAGATTTAAATATATTGCCATCTACTAATGTATGTAAAAATTGCCATAAACGCATATCAAAAATGATTTTAAGTGATCTTGAGTCTATATCTGAAAATGAAATCACTGAACTTTTTAGCGGAATAGATGATGATTTTATTCCGAAGACACCCGAACGAATAGAGGAATTAAACGAGAGTATTAATTCAGTTTTACCTGAATGCATCCCACCCCTAAAAAGAAAAACTGCAATACCTGAAAATTTTAGAGGAAATTACGTATCTGAAAAGAAAAAATCCTTAATTTCAGCTTTTTCTGCTACTGTTGGAAGTAAATTAGAAGATGCGTATGGCATTTCAGTTGAATCAATAGAATCGGACGAAAATTCCACTGAAAACTATTGGAATGAATTCTTAGAAAATTTTAAATTGGCTTTAAAAAAATGCTCTTCTATTTCGGAGAAAATAAAACTTCTAATTCTACTACCTTCAAAATTAAGCAAAATAAAAGTTTGCTCACTATTCCCGAATATAAGCGAGTATATGATAAATAAATCAAGAAATCTCGTGAAAAATAAAGGAGTTTATTCGGAGCCAGATTTATATACTGGTCATCCTATTGATGAAAGCACAAAAAATATCGTTATGGAATATTTTTTAAATGATGATTTTAATTGTAGTAGACAAAGTCCAAATAAATCTGATGTCGTAACTGTTAAAATTAATAACACAAAAACTAAAAAAGTCAAACGGTTTCTTACTCGAAGCTTAAAAGAAACATATAGTCAATTAAGAAAAGAAAATCCAAACTTACAAATAGGAAAATCGAAATTCTATAGTCTAAGACCAAGTTTCGTCTTAACTAGCCCTGTGAAGGAAGCTTGTCTTTGTGTACATTGCGAAAATTTTGAACTGTTTCTTACAAGTTTGATTCGTTTTAGAGGCGATAAGAATTCCGAATTAGATTCAATTCGTTCAGAAATAACTAACACAATGTTGTGTTCTGAACCATCTGATTCATGTTTCTTGCAAGAATGCAAAGATTGTCCCGGTGGTGCGGGTATCACATTAGAATTGTTAAAACTGAAACAAAATTGTGAAGATGAAATTACGTTTGCTTTGTGGGATAATGGTAATCTTATTAAACAAACAATAAGCTTAACAGTTTTTAAAGAAAAACTTTCAATCTGCGCATTGAAAGCAAGTACTCATATATACATAAAAAATATTCAACGTGAAGCTATAAAAAAGAAAAAGAAGAAGGTAAAGCTGATCCTACTAAGTTAATCATCCACGTTGACTTTGCAGAAAATTGGTCTGTAATAAATAATAAAGCGGTTCAAGGAAATCATTGGGTAAATAACCAAATTTCTATTTTTACTGCAGTCTGTTACCAAGGAGAGATAACACAAAGTTTTGCGATAGTTAGTGACGACAAAAAGCATGATACTGCATATGCACTGCTAGCAATAAATAAAATTATCGATCTTATGAAAAAGAATTATTTAGTTACTAAAGTCACTATCATATCAGATGGAGCTCCAAGCCAATTTAAAAATCGTTTTCAACTACATGAATTCAAACATTGGTTTTATGAAATGAAATGGTTATTTTCTGCGACTGGTCATGGGAAAGGAGCCGTTGATGGAATAGGTGGACTTCTAAAGCATTATGCTACTTCACATAACTTGAAAAGAGTTCATGAAGAATCGATACAAAATGCTGACGATTTTATAAATTGGGTTCAAAGTTACACCAATGCAATAAAAATCATTTTACTACCAATAAATGAGATTGAAAGATTTAGAAAAAAGAAAAATATTGAATGGAGTGGGGTTTCTAAATATAATGGAATTCAAAAAAGTCATATGTGGTTAAAAAAACTTGGGGAATTAAAATCACATATATTTATTGGCAGGTCAGCTATACATGCACTAAATGAAGTGAAAAACAAGAAAAAAAAGCCAAGCGTCGTGAGACTACATTTAAAGCCTCCAGTAGTATATGCTAAGTAGTACATATAAGCTAAGTGTATAGTAGTACATGTAAGCTAAGAACTGAGAACTAAGGTTCTCAGTTCTTAGCTATTGTATCAAACATCATTCTATCTTTCTCTACTTCCATAAGAAAAACAAAGATAGATTAATGTTTGATATATGTAAACTGAGAACTGAGTAACGACTATAACTTCCAGCCTAACCTAAGGCTCGAATTCATAGTCGACACTCAACACTCAGCTTTCAGATCTCAAAGTTTTATTGCTCTGTGTTTCCTATAAAGCATGTCTACGTTTATAGGGAATATGGAACAATAAAACTGAGATCTAAAGGTTAGCATCTGAGTGCTGAGCGTTGAGCACGGTCGTAGATACAGGTCGCGAAACTGTGGTGGTGGGGGTGAGGCTCTCAACGTCCAAAAGCTTACTTTCAAAATAAACCACATGATGCGCTGCTATCGGATTAAGAACTCGACTGTTTTATCATATAAGTCTCAGTTACCGACGCTTACGTTGTTATATTGCTTTCTCAAAGTAATCAAATAATTGAGAATGTAATTCTTACAAATCTGTAACAACATAAAATTACAGAAAAATAATTATTCGATGAATTTTAAAAAATTACTTTCTTAATAAAAAAAATATTTAGCTAATTAATGTATATAATATTTTATGTCGTCGTAGGCCGTATTCGGTGATATACCTATAGACCACGCTAAATTTGTATAGGCATTGCATACGTTCATGCTAATATCTCGACGATATTCTCTCTGTCAATACTCCCTAAGGGAGTATTGACAGATCGAGATATCGCACAGCATGGCCGTATATGACGCGAGTGACATCGATTCGTAGGTTAGTGAAAACAAAAGAATGTCGTTAGATATGTCAATGCTTATACAAATTCATATAAAATCTTAACTTTATAGAATGTTTTGTTTGAACAAATTTTCAAAGTTAAACAGTTAATAAGTAAAATAAATAAGTAAATAATGACATTATTTACTTTTTTTTAATAAAACATATATCATTAATTTTAAAAAATCATTTTTATAGTTCCTCATACGGCCTACCAACGACATAAACTTATCTACGTAACTTGGGAGTACGAAGGATTCTGAATCCAGGCTTGACTAAAGTGCTTGTCGCTTGAGCAGCAGTCAGTCTCGGGCGCGCTTCGCGAGCCCTCGACCAACTGCTACTCAAGCGACAAACACTTTAGTCTCGCCTGTATTCATCCTTCGTACTCCCAAGTTACATATATAACTAATATATATTTGTTACCTATTCTATTATTTCGATATACTCACATATTCGCAAAATTGTGAATTATCTTCTTAAGTGTAATTACGAATAATTACATAAATGTTAAATCTTAAACTTTGTTTTAAATTACATAGGGTTAGATGAACATGTCCCATTTTTATGTCTTATATTTTCGTAAATCACGTTAGTCTAGTGGCTAGCGTGCGCGTTTTTGATTTTCGCTGCTCAGGTTTAAATCGCCATGCAAACAATTTTTTTTAACGATTTACTTAACTATTTAAAAAATTTTTTTTACTAAAAATGTATTCTGAATTTTTTTTAAATTAATTTTTTTTTAAATGTATTCTGAAAAATTAAAAAAAAAACAAATACAAAAATGTGTTTACGTATATATTAGTTACAATGCATTAGTGAGATAATTTATATTATTAAATTGTAATTTTTTTGTAACAACTTTTTTTTCATATCAATTTTGTTACTTTCAATGTTAATAAATTTAAAATACATTTACAGTAAATAATCGATTAATAGTAAGTTATTAAAAACAAAGAATCAATTAGGGCTTTTAAAATTAATTTCCTTGTAAATGGAAATTTAACTTCTTATTCAAATGAATTTTTATAAAAAAAGTAATTGGTACTTTTTTCAAATAATATATTTTTGTATACAAAACTAAATATATTTTTAAACAGAATATATAATTTTATGAATAAATTATTTTTTTATATAATTTACTTATTATTTAATTAGAAAGAACGATTCTTTATTATTCATTTAATAAATTTAATAACTACATTAAATTCATTGATTATTCATTATTGATTTATTCAATTTTTTTGATTATGAATAATTTAAAAATATTAAAAAAAAAATTAGTTACAGAAAAATAAAAAATGTTACACAAAAGGAATCTTTGCATAAGAAAATAAAATGTACATACTTGAAAAAAAATTTTTTTAATTTTAAATAACTCATTAAAAAAAAATTGTTTGCACGGGTATTTGAACTTGAGCAGCAAAAATTAAAAGCGCGCACACTAGCCACTAGACCAACGTGGTATACGAAAATATTAGACATAAACTCATACATGTTTATCTGACCCTATATAATTTAAAATAAAATTTAAGATTTAAAATATATGTAATTATTTATAATTGAATTTTTAAAGTAATTCATATTGTTTCGAATATTATTTACAATTTCAAAATATAATATTATTTTATTGTAACAGGGGCCAAATATTATATACATTAAGTAACTAAGTATTTTTGTATTAAAAAATATTTTATAAATTCATCAAACAATTATTTCTCTGTAAAACTATATCACAGATTTGTAATTATTATACATTTTTAATTATTGATTACTTTAATAAAATAATATACCTATAACAACCGCTAACGTAAGCGTCGGTAACTGAGACTTGTATGGTAAAACAGAGTGCTCAGTACTCAATTCGATAGCAGCGCACCGCGCCGTGGTCGTTTTGCAAAGCTCTCTACAGAGAACTTAAGAGACTCACCCCCACCAGCGCAGTTTCGCGATCTGTATGTACGACCGTGGTGTTGAGACTCGACTATAAATTCGAGCCTAGGATTAACGACTTCGTTGCTAGGATGTATAGTCAGCATCCATTTAATAAAAAAAGAGCTTGTGTTGTTCATGCGTCAAATAACCCTACTAGAAAAGTTCATGTTAATTCTGTACTGATTTAACACTGATGTCAGTATGTGATTCCTACTGCATCAACGTAAAATCAACATGATATCCACACGGAATTCGTACTGAGCGAACTCTGAAAGTAGTCTCAAAACGCAGTGCGAATAAAGTACGAAATTCATACTTATGAAGCACAAATACTCATTAAAATACGTATAAAATCAGTACTGAATTTGCGAATGCATATTTAGGTGAATATAAAGTAAACTCACTCAGAGCATAATTAGTATAAAATCAGTGTGCCATTTAGACAATTGTTATGCAAAGTATGCACCAAATATTATTAAAATAATTAGTAGATTAGTAATGAATCGTGGTGAAATCTGTACAAATATTTGAATCGCTGATAAAAATTGAGAATAAAAAAAAAATAAACTCAGTACAAATGCAGTACGAAAACGAGACGGACTTAATACAAACTGAAAACCAAATGTACACGCAATCTTTTAACAATAAATAATTGATAAATACTGAAATTGCTTAGATTTTGTACGAAATTTAAAACTAGCAGGGCTTCAGACGGAATGATTATAGTATCACAATAAGGATTCAGTACAAAATTTGTACAAAAACAGAACAGAATCAATGCGAAATCTTCTTACAATAAGTGCTGAATTAGTACTAAATCTGAATAAAATATATACGAGATTTAAAATTCAGAAGAAAAATGTCGAATAATAAAATAAGCTCAATACGAATTCAGCACTTATTGTAAGAAGATTACGCATAGATTTTGTTCTGTTTTCGTACGAATTTCGTACTAAATCCGTATTGAGATACTATAATTATTGCATCTGAAGCCAATTTTAAAATTCGTACAGAATCTATGCAATTTCAGTATTGATTAACTATGTATTGTTGAAAGATTGCGTTTACATTTGATTTTCAGTTTGTAATAAGTCCGTACGGATTTTATGCTGAATTCGTTCTGAGTTCATGTTATTATTCGACAATTTTCTTCCGAATTTTAAATCTCGTATACATTTTATTCAGATTTAGTACTGATTCAGCACTTATTGTAAGAAGATTTCGCATTGATTCTGTTCTGTTTTTGTACAAATTTTCCACTGAATCCTTATTGTGATACTATAATCATTCAGTCTGAAGCCCTAGTTTTAAATTTCGTACAAAATCTATGCAATTTCAGTATTTATCAATTATTTATTGTTAAAAGATTGCGTGTACATTTGGTTTTCAGTTTGTATTAAGTCCGTCTGGTTTTCGAACTGCATTGAGTTTATTTTTTTTCATTCTCAATTTTTATCAGTGATTTAAATATTTGTACAGATTTCACCAAGGTTCATTACGAATCTACTAATTATTTTAATAATATTTGGTGCATACTTTGCATAACAATTGTCTAAATGGCACACTGATTTTATACTAATTATGCTCTGAGTGAGTTTACTTCATATTCACCTAAATATGCATTCGCAAATTCAGTACTGATTTTATACATATTTTAATGAGTATTTGTGCTTCATAAGTATGAATTTCGTACTTTATTCGCATTGCGTTTTGAGACTACTTTCAGAGTTCGCTCAGTACGAATTTCGTGTGGATATCATGTTGATTTTACGTTGATGCAGTAGGAATCACATACTGATATCAATGTTAAATCAGTACAAAATTAACACGAACTTTTTTAGTAGGGAAAACTCGCATCGCGAGCGACTAGATGTTCCGTGGTTTCTGCATTGTGTGCGAGTGAATGATAAATGCGTAAATATAAGGAATATTTAATGTCAAATCACACGCGTCTTTTCTCTTTCCCTCATGTGATATATTATATGCAATAAATGCAGAAGTAATGAAATTTTGAAACGAGAAAGAGAGAGAAAAACTATAATTCTCGCACCATTCCGTCATAGTAATCTACTTTCCGAGTTCGTTCTTTAATCATCATACAAAATTAACCTCATTTTTACGTGCGCGCGTAATAAAAATATAAATAATTCGTAAGAAAATAAAACAATATAACCAGTATTTTTGTACAATAAAACAAAGGAGGCAATTGCTTTTTGTGATCGGCTATTTTATGCGGTGGTGGATACCAGTACGACAAGCACGAGTACAAATTTGGCAAGGGTGGAACAAATTTAGAATAGTTTGTGAATATGATCAAAAACTTATTGATTGCCTTGACTGTCAGTAAGTAGCTTCCTTATGAACAAGATATAGATAGAATTATCAAAATTTAACCTACAAACGTGACTATAATAGTATTTTTATTGAAACCTTAGTATTTGTAAACTTCAGTCTACCTTGGTGATAAATTAAATTCACGTATATTGGATTTCTGTTCTGTGCCAGGTATAAAGGATTATTTATACCTTACCAACTCTTCGAATTTTGTAATGATTTTATTGGTTTACTCTTATAAGAGAATTTATATCCAACAGTTTCAAAGATCTATGTGGACAATGGACAAGATCAATATAATACTTTATAGTTCTGATTGAAATACTCTCATAGTTGATAAATGATCACCACACCTACACGCTGATTCAAAAGTATTATCAGAAGCTAAAAACAGTGAAGAAATTTTATATCAAGAGTTATCTTCAGCAACACATTTTTGATTAGTTGCTATTATTTTTAAATTAAAATAAAAAGAATGGTAATCTTGCCAAAAGAATGTTTGATAAACTTGTTACTACTATCGATTTTCAGTTACAAGCGTGGGTACAGGTTTCAATGGAAAATTTTATTAAACAATCCTACTCGTAGAGAAGATAAAAAACAAGGCTAGCGACAAAATGGGCTATACAGCAAATTTTCATGATGAAAAAGTTGCAGTTGAAAGATCAAAGAAGATTGATGAAGGTCTTCATATTAATAAAGAAAAGTTTGTCAATGAAGTTAAATTATTTCTACTTGAAATTGAAGAATCTGGCAAATCTACAATTGCAAAAGAAATAAAAATAATTAATTAAACTGGCTATAATCAAGAAGAATGCAAACAATATAAGCCAGATGTACACAGTAATACTATTCAATATTTGATGAAAATAATACAAGTCATGTGACAATTAAAAACAAATTCTGCAGATTTTAGTAAAGTTGATGTTGCTAGACAATTTGTTACAATAACATCATCTATTGAAGAAAGAAAGTTCCATAATGAGTTAGTACATTCAATGAAAAGTTCAATGGACTGCAATTCAAGATGTTAAATGTTAGTGGTGAACGTTCTTACCAAAAGAAGTGGATTCATTGCTTTGAAGATGTTACTGTTATTATATTTCATGCTGCTTTAAGTGAATAAAATTTAGTTCATGCTGAAGTTGAAGGAATGATTCATATGATTGAATCAAAGTAATTGTCTTTATTTGAAACAGTTAGCAGGTCAGTTGATACATCAATTATTTTATTTAAAAAAGAACAATTTATCCTAAGAAATTATTTGTATAAGTCCACTTACAATTTGTTTTTCTAATAATAAAAAAAAGCAAAATAATTTAAAAAATATATAATTTTAATTTTTGTAAAAAATAATTTTACTTTTCCATTAATTTTATAATATTAAACTTTAACTCTCTCACTAGCAATGTATCATATATTAAAAAAAAGTCGTGCCACAACTGGCGATGTATCATATATGATCAAGTTGAATAACTGCTGCATTTTTCAACCAATTCATTTCAAATTCAGTGTGTAAGGGTTTTGGGGGTAGCTGATTTTTATTGTCTTACCATTTTTGGCACGTAAAGTAAAAAAAACTGCACCAGTGAAAGGGTTAATATTTCATTTTACTATTTACAATTAAATGTATTTTGAGTAATTAGATTAAAATTAATTTTTTTATAAATTAATTACATATACAATAAATTTTAATTATATTGATTCAGTTTTAGTGATTGATAGTTTTTATTATCCATCATTCTTTTGATAACTTAAAATTACACAAATGTGAACTCTAAATCACCCTTATGAAAAAATCCTGTAGGATGATGTAGGACATCCTGTAGGATATCCTGCAGGACATCCTGCATGCATTTTGTGCAAAAGTCCTGCTGGATACATTAAAGATGTATTGCAGGATGTCATACATTTTTAATAATCAATCAAATTTTACAGATGTGACATCCCATGGGATTACGCCCTTAAAATTAATATAAAAATATTTAAAGCAGTGTAATATAAAATAGTATAAATTATAAATTTCATTCTTAAAAGGCCAAAAGACGAAGTAGTTCCATGCGATGTTCCGAGTCAACAAATACAGAGTTGAGCGAACTCTCTAACGCAGACTTGCATTTAACACCAACGTTTGTAAAGGAGAGACAGAGAAGGAAAACAGCAGCTATTAACAAATAAGTTAATGAACTTTAAGGAGTTAACAATAGATGTTTGGAAATTGCGGTATCATGGCATGGTCTGATTGGCTTTCCATCTCTCGGTTTCCTGGGCGCAAGGCTATAAAATTGATCCTCAATGTCACCACAAGACGATTAATCGAAACTTGACAGCATCCGCCATAGTCGGCTCTGCTGGACCACTGAAAGGAATCAGAGTATACAATTTATAAAATTTTAATTAAATATTACGTTTAAGTAATATTAGTAAGTACTTTAGAAATCTACTTCACTAATATAAATTTTCTTCACATATAAAATAAAGGAGGAAATATTCAAATATCGGAAGATATCCGTAAGTGAAGTGAAAACCGATTTCTAAATCAGCTACTAACGAATATACACAGTGGTGACACAGGTGATAAAACTAGTAGCCAATCATTCGAGAGACCAAGGGAGAGAAAATTAAATCAGCTTCGTAACGGTACTTGACCGTGTAGAATTAAGCCACTACGGACGGAAGGATTAAAATTTTTATATTGAATCTTCACCTTCTCTTTCTCTTCTACGATTGAGTAAGTTTAAGACACAAATTTATAATTAAGGGGACCAGGTACTATTAAAACCTGAAAAATTCAAATATAAATAATTAAAAATTTATTGCTTTTATCCAAAACGAAAAATTTTTTTGAAAAAATACTTATGTTTCAGAAGACTTTTTATTGCTGAAACTTTTATCCATCTTAAAAATTCAACTTATGGTCCCCGTTCACATTCTGGTACTAAAAACTGATTGGTTGCAAGGTTTTTTCATGAGTTTTTATCTGATCTTGATGAAATTTGGTGGAGATTTCCAAAATCATCTTAGAATCCACATGAACAAGAGACATTCCTAAAAAATTCAAATAATAAAAAAATTTTCTATAAAAAATCAATTTATTTAAAAATTTGTTTATTTATTTTTATAAATAATAAGTATTTTTATAAATTAGCATTTATATATTTATAATTTGCTATGCTCATATGGATTCTAATATAATTTTAAAGATCTCCACCGAATTTCATAAAGATCTGATGAAAACTCATGAAAAAACCTTGCGACCAATCTATTTTTGGTACCAGAATGTGAACGGAGACCATCAGTTGAATTTTTAAGATAGATAAAAGTTTCAGAAATAAAAAGTCTTCTGAAACACAAGTATTTTTTCAAAAAATTTTTTCCTTTTGGATAAAAGCAATAAATTTTTAATTATTCATATTAAAATTTTTCAAGTTTTAATAGTACCTGGTCCACTTAAGGAAGTTATTATTTAATCCAGTACGAGTTATGTATTGAAATTCATTTTTCGTAAATATACATTTAGTCTATTTATTATTTAAAGAACTATAAACAAAATAAACAACCATAAGCTAAAAGAGATTTGATACGAATTTAATCTAAGGTGACGAAATAAGTCCTGGGACTGTCGACTGGTTCCTAGCAAAAATAAATAATTTTTGTTACGGTAAGAATCCAACACCAGAACGAAGTTCAGTCGTAACACAGAAATATATTTTAAAGAATTAAAATTATTTTATTTTTAATAATTTCACAAGTTAATAACTTGATATTTATTTTCTTTCTAAAGTAAGATCTAAAAATAAGACATTCGTCAATTCTCCGTGAATCGAAGAGCCTCTGCAAACAAACACGAAATATCTTATATACCTGCATCCTTTAAATTTAAATAAGGGATCGCCAAATTGAAAAAAATGCCACCTAACAGTTAAAAAAGCAAGTACTCAAAAATAATTAAAACCAACTATTAATTCCGTCTTTGACTGTTAAGTGGCGTTTTTCTTAATTTTACGATCCCATATCTGAATTTCAGAAGCGCAGGTATATAAGATATTCCGTGTTTGTTTGCAGAGGCTCTTCAATTGGCGAAGAGCTGACGATTGTCTTAGTTTTGGATCTTCCTTTAGAAAGAAAATAAGTATCGAGTTATTAACTTGTGAAATTATTAAAAATAAAATAATTTTAATTCTTTATGTGTCTTAATTGTTCGTTTTTATTCATTTTTGCGTTTAATATTCTATTATAGTTACTTAATATAGCCTTGATTTAAAAAAATTTTTAATAATAATGTATATTACATTTCTTTGTTAGAAATAATTTTTTATACTTTTTTTTATATCAAGGTCTTCAAAATCGTAGTTTTCATACGTTTTTTAACGGAAAACGTTTTTTATTTAAAGAGTAACTTGCTGTCAACAAAAACTTCAGACAAAAAATTGTATTTCAAAAAGATTAACGAGTTTTGTTTCAAAAGTTTTTTAATATGATTGGTATTCCTTGACTTATTGCAATTGAATGTTCCAATGACAGAAAACAATTATTCTAAACACTTTTATTCTGTTATTTGAAAAAAAAAAACTTTATTTTTGACTAAAACTATTTAAATAAAAATGTTTTATTTTCATAATACTAATAAATTTTATTTAGAATGTTTTCTATTAAAAGTAGCTGTTTTTATGTTATTGCGAAAAAACGTTGAAAAAGCGTTGAAAAATTGTTTTTTTTTTATTATACTATAGGAAAAATTTTTTAGCGAAAAATGTTTAAATAAAAATGTTTCATTTCAATAATACCAATAAGTTTTATTTAAAATGTTTTCTATTAAAAGTAGCTGTTTTCATGTTATTGCAAAAAAACGTTGAAAAAGTATTAAAAAATTTTTTTTTTTTTTTTGTATTATACTATAAGAAAAATTTTTTAGCGAAAAATGTTTTAAATAAAAATGTTTTGCTATAACATATTATACATTTTTATGCTAAAAAAATTAAAAAAAAAAATGATACCTTTAAACATAAAATCCTTAGAGCTTTTTTTTCAATCGTAAATCGCACTTAAGTTGAAAAATACTTATTAATGCAGATGATTTATAATATAAAAAAAATGTATTTAAAAAAAGGCCACAAGTTTTGTGAAAAAATTTTTTCTAAAATTATTTGTTATTATGTTATTGTGATTTTTATGCCAAAAACACATGTTTTTTGTGGTTAACTCAGCGATTAAGACGAATTTGAGAAAACAAAAAAAATTCCTATTCTAGTTTTTAATGTAACGAATAAAACCTATTTTGTTTCATACCGAAACAACTAAAACTTCCAGAGAAAAAGGTGGTATACCCTTTTTGCGTCGGTAAAAATATAAGGCACTCCGTGGAGCGGTCGTGCCTAAAAACCATAACTGTGCGCAAAGCAAAGAGCTTGATGCACATCTTCTTGACTGCGGGAATGGGATACTTTGTATCCAGAAAACTATTAGGTAAAGCCGAGCTTTGCACATGCAATTAAGAAAAAATTTATTCTTTATTAACACTTCATCCTAAAGTTTATTTAAAGTAATATAAATAGCAATAATTATAAAGCATCACTCCATTTTAAAAATGCTTCTTTATATAAATAATATTTACAATTTTGAAAGTTAAAATAATCGAAATGTGCAATTATATTTTCTGATAAATGATGCTGTTTTGTAGTTTTTTCATATTTATGTTAGTTAATAGGGGAATTAATTTATATTCAATATATTGATGAATGTTCGATTATAAAATTCTAATGGGACTTCTAGTTAGAAATCCAATTGCATTTTTACAAGGACTGGGTATCCTTTTTTAATAAGAATTCAATTTAAATATAACGAAATACACATAATTCAAGATGCTTTTTAATAAGTTAGGGAAAAAATTAAATATAATATTCACAATAAAATTATTTTATAAAATATTACATACTAAATAATATACAAAACACGTTCTTAAGTATGTTTTAAAAATCGTTTTTAAGTTTATAAGTACGTTCTTAGCAGCATGCTAAATTCGACTGTAAAAATTACATGATTTAGTACGTTCTTAAGTGCGTACTTAAGCGCGTATATAAACATACATTCAAGCACGTAATCAACAATATCATTTAGTGTGTGATTTTGTATCTGATTTTGAACGTGTTAAATCACGTAATTTTTTCTAGCAGGGATACATATGACCTCGACTAATGTTTTATAGCTTGAACTGCAGTCAGTATATCGGCCTAAAGCCCTCGATCTACTACTGCTCAAGCCAAAAACGTTAGTCTCGCTCATACAAATCCTTCGTATGCTCAAGTTCGGTATATAACCAGGAAGTAAGAGAAGAGTCCCAACTGTAATGAGCTCAATAGAGCCAAAATGGGATGCATATTCCAACAAAATTCGTCAAGTCCGATCAACAAAATAACTTGCATTTAACTACTTACAGAGTATTCTCGCGGCGACGAGTTGTACTAAACGTTGAGAGAGCCGTTGAAATACAGTGAAACCAAAAGGTTTCGAGTTCAATCCCAACTCACAGCATTATTCGTTTTTAATTAAGATAAAAATTAATTAAAAAATAATAAATTATAATTTTTATGTTGAAAAAAATATTCTAATATGTATTTTTCAATAAAATGCATAATTTATATATATATATATATATATATATATATATATATATATATATATATAAGAATTAAGAAATGGCCTAATATACAAAAAAAAGAACGTTTACCTAGATCTTACCCCAAATCCATAGGAACCGAATGCGAGAGTGATTGCTATTGAATGAAAAAAAAAACAAAAAAATTTTGACAAAGAGTTTTGAGTTGAGTAACATTTTCATATAGGGTTGATGAGAGTATAAGAAGCAAAAAAAGAATGTCATCTGCGTTCAAACATGCAGCCGTATGCTGATTGACGCAGAGTTCCTTATAAAATGATTTTCCGAAATTTTAAAGAAAAAAATCAATATATTTGAATTATAAAGAAATCATATTTTTTTTTCAAAAAAAATTCTAACCAGTTGAGGCTATGAGCTTCGGGTCACAGATCTTGACGAAACTTTGGGATATATTTTTAGGTACCAAAATATGAGTAAAGCCAGAGCGGTATGGTCTAACGCTTCGAAAAATTGAAATTATAGACGTCTCCAGTCTTATTTGAAGAAAAATATAAAAAAAAGCTCCTAATTGAAGTGTGAATAATCCAGTCTAGAAATGTCTTTAATAAATCAACAGGGACTAAAATAAAAGTACAGGAAGCAAGCTTTAATTTGCCGTTTTCACAAAATCACTGTCCTTTAGAATTTAGGTGATTTTTGGTACTTTCTTGCTTCTTAACTTTGAACGAACATATCTCTAGTTCTAATTATTATTTTTCATTTCTGAAAACGGCAAATTAAAGCTTGCTTCCTGTACTTTTATTTTAGTCCCTGTTGATTTATTAAAGACATTTCTAGACTGGATTATTCACACTTCAATTAGGAGCTTTTTTTACATTTTTCTTCAAATAAGACTGGAAACGTCTATAATTTCAGTTTTTCGAAGCGTTAGACCGTACCGCTCTGGCTTTACTCATATTTTGGTACCTAAAAACATATCTCAAAGTTTCATCAAGATCTGTGACCCGAAGCTCATAGCCTCTCCTGGTAAATAAATTATTTTATTAACATTAATTAATTTCAAATAAAAAAAAATATTTTCTCATAATGTTAACAATACACAAAAAAAAGAGATAATATAGCAAAAAAGAAGGGGGATTTAGTAAATAAGGATTATTGTAAGTCGCACCCTGAAGTATAGATATATTTATATAAAGAAAAATAAGTAGCAAGCAATAATAAATAAATAGGTGCAAGTTTAAGGCAACGGTGAAAGGAGCAGAGGCAAACAAGGCGAAATAAACGTATATCAAAAGTCAATATGTTAAGAAGCAGGCAGGGCTAGGGTAAGAAATAGCGAGTAGAATAAGTAATATCAACAATTCGAATACTTACGGGATATAGACGACACGTGCTTATGATTTAAGTCGAGGGCAAAGTCCATGGTAAGAAATATTAATTTTAAATAAATAAATAATAATAATAAATATAAATAAAAGAGAAATAAATATAAATAAATAAGGCGATGACACCTGAATTCAAAAAAAAGAAACATGAATGGTCGAGTTATAGATAATAAATGAGTAATTATAATAAGAATATAAACAGGCTTTAACGCTAAGAAAAACACAATCGAGATAACGAAGGAATTAAGAATATAGGTAAATTTTTTTATTTGAATTCAGAGAAGCATTGACAGTAAATAAAACAAAAAGGTAATACAAAAAATAGAATTATATTTCATGAGCAATAGCATTGTCCTGTCTTGTTAGGGCGGCTACCACACCGCTGACAGTTAGCGGGACCAGACCTCAATAGGCGGGCACGGTCCTTATGCACCTGGGCGTCCAGGTAGCCCTCTTGCACAGCCCTCGAGACAGCCCCATCGACCCACGATAAGGCATCCTCAACGAGAGTCAGGGACCGATGTCCCTGGGCTTGCGCCTCCTCGATCCGTCGAATGACGATCCAATGGCACGACGCAGCGTACTCATAGGTACGCACCATTACGTGAGCCGCTGACAATTCCTCCGCAAGAGAGGCCCGGTGCTGATAGGTAGCACATAGGCGCAGTCGTGGAGAAGAGTAAGTCTAAGGAAAAAAAGAGAAGTAAATTAATGAATAAAATAAGCAATGTAAAAATAAAAATAGAAAAGGAAATAAAAAGGAGAAAATAATCAGAGGAAAAACTTACAGTGGAGTTAGCTGAGGAGCCACGGCGTTCCCCACGCCGCCTACGCCTGGCATGAGAAGTCGTCTAAAACAAAGAAAAAGGAAATATAAAAGTTTACAATAGCATGAAGGAGGAATCGGAAAGCAGAAAGCAATAACTAAATAAATACCTGAGAGGTCGACGGACTAGCAACGGCAGCTTCTTGGGACGGCGAATAGTAGTCGAAGGCATCATAATCAACGTCATCGTGAGTCGAGATATCGTCGCGCCAGGGAGCGGATTTACTCGGCTGAAAAAGAAAAGAAAAAGAGTTAAATAGCAATAAATAATCGAATTAAAAGGAAAAAATAAGAACAACATTAATTACCTGACTACGAGCAGGCTCAGCGACGGAAGCAGTTGCCCATCCTCATACCAAGGGGATACTAGTGGAGCGACCTCAGCAGTAGATCTAAATGTAACCTTACGCAAGCAAGATTCAGCAGCAGTAATCTGAAAACGAACAATAACGTAAATAAGAATATAGGAATATGTAAGGAAAATAAATAAAAATAGGGAAAAAATAATATGTTAATTATCGGAGTATCATCGGTAGTATCAGGTTTTCGCACAGCCGGCGCAGAATTACGGATAGAACGAACATCCTGGAAAAGAAAGAAAAAAACAAAGTTACACAAAGGACAAGAAAAAAAAAGAGTAACCAGCAGTGAAAAATAAGAATAAAGAAGATATATAGATACTTACAATAGACAAGCAAGCGGCCGTCGGACCTGTAGCAACTGCGTCGATAAGCAGCGGAGCATCCCCAATTACCTCCTCAATAGTAGCCTAAGAGAAAAAAACAGAGAAATAGAAGTAAAGAAAATTAAATTAAAAGCAAGTTAAGCAAAAAGTAGGAGCAGAGTCAATAAAATAGGTAGGTGGACAAAGAAGAAGTACCACAAAGCTAATCACATACGAAGGAATTTAGTGAAACAAGGAAAGAAGGCATGGCAAACGGGAAAATAAGCATTGCGTTAAACACACTCTATATAAAATTTTCAAATAAATTACAACAGGAAAAGAAAAAATAGGGAATTTTTCAGCAGGAAAAGAAATAAGGAGTTTTTAACATAAAAGAGAAAAATAGATAGAAAATTTTTTAACATAAAAGAGTATAATAGATAGAAAATTTTTTAACATAAAAGAGAAAAATAAGCAGAGAATATTTTAACAGGAAGGTGAAAAACAATAAGAAATAGTTTTAACAGTAAAGAGAATAAGGAATTTTTCTAACAGGAAAAAGAAAAATAAGGAATTTGAACAGAAAAGAGAAAGATAGATATAAAATTTTTAACATAAAAGGGAAAAATAAATAGAAAGTATTTAATCAGAAGTGAAAAACAATAAGAAATATTTTCAGCAGAAAAATGAACAAGGATTTTTTTTTTTAAACAAAAAAGAGAAAGATAATAAAAGTTTTTGACAGGAAAGAAGAAAATAATAGGAAATCTTTTCAACAAGAAAATATAGGCTTAAGAGGCGGTCGTATAGTTCTGTCCTTGTCTAATCTAAATTTTCGTTATAATTAGTAAACTAAATATTTTTATACAAAAGTAAGGGCAGAGCCCAATAGATTTAAGGATAAACAGACGATTCTATTCTATGAAAAAATATAAAATTGTCATTAGTTTTCGAGTGAAGTCTGAAACGGAAAAAGAGTTGAACACTTCAATCAAATTTAACTCTTTTTCCGTTTCAGACTTCACTCGAAAACTAATGAAAATTTTATATTTTTTCATAGAATAGAATTGTCTGCTTATTCTTAAATCTATTGGGCTCTGCCATTACTTTTGTATAAAAATATTTAATTTAGTCATAATAACGAAAATTTAGATTAGACAAGGACAGAACTATACGGCCTCCTCTTAAGGAAATTAAATGAATAAACCCATCAAAACGAAAGAAATAAATAAATGGAAACAGAAATCATGTAACATAGACCCTTATGAAAAGCAATATAGGAAAAAGAGAAGAATGAAAATCATAAAGAAGAAAGAAAAGATAGCAAGAGGAGGAAGGAAGGGAATGTTGACTAAAAATAATGGTAGAGAATTAATAGCTACAAATATTAATAGAAGCGTTAAAATAAATAGAAAGTACTTACGGAGGACGGCTCAGCGTACATGGAGCCCGAGGGCGACGATCTGTCGAACTCCTCCGCGGCCGCTGCACACATCGCACTAAAAGCTCGGAGCATAGTAGTGAAATCCTCCCCAGTAAATTCCATATTTCACAGAAAAACACACCAAAAAAAGGGAACTTTTTGAAAAAAACAAGGAAAACCTTGACACAATTAATAAGCTTGAGGCGTGATGCGTGCTCTACAAGGGCTCGACGACAAACTGAGCGCGCAGAGGAATGTATACAGCATCCGTTGTAACCAAGGTGTTACCGGACACCCGGTCATCGATATGAAATGTAAACATTCAGCAATTTTCGACGACTTAGTCGCTCTAAACGACTACTTAATGTACAATAGAAAATAAATTATAAAAGCGTTAATGGTTCTCAAATCAAAAAAAGTAATACAAAAATCAGATTGCTCTCAACGTCAAAGAGCGCGAAGAGAATATGCTTTTTACGTAACAGTGACACGTAAAGAGTCACATATAATAAAAACATGTGAATCCGTAAATTAAAAAATTTAAATAGGGAAGAAGGGTATACTGACAATACTAAACTAACCTCACCAAAAGAAGAGAGAAAATAAAATTGCAAAAAAAATAATATACCCTGCAAGCAAGAACATACAAAAAAAATCACAAAGGACGCGAGTTCGAATCCCAGGTAGAAAAGTAGCAATGAAGCCGCTAAATAACCCTTAACCGATCGCAAGGTGAAATTACTCAAACGAATAGAATGAAGAATAACAGCGGGATTTGGAAGAAAGGAGGTTCTTTAAGGAACGTAAATACTCGTAGGGGGATAGACAGGCAAAAATAAAGAGAAATACGTCGAAAGCCGCATGTTCGAATCCTAAGCGGAATTGAACTTAATATGATTAATTCATAAGGGGCATGTCAGCAAATAGGAAGAAATCAAATTATTTTAATAATTAGGCAAAAAATTCCGGGTATACAACGTCAAAAAATGGCTCGCACAAATTTTTTTCGCTATAATCATGCAAAGATGAGAAACAGTAAAACAAATCGAGTGACAAAATCGCAAAAAAAAAGGAAGTATAAGTGAGAGTATAACGGAATAATTTGGTTGTTGTAGGAATGTGGCGGAGCAACGACAAAGGGATACGATGCGAATAGAAATACTAGAAACGAATTCCGGCCTACTTATCGAAGAAGGCGGAGAAATAAGGTTTTCATCCACATCATGGAACCTTATACAAAAGGTGAATCTCAAACCATATCTACGACAGAAGAAGCTAGTAAAACGACAATTCCAAGAGGTAAGCAGAGTATTCAACGAGGTCAAATGGAATAACGCAGCATTAGGAAAACTCTGTTAGGAATGACAGAGGTAGAAAATAATGCAGATCACTTTGTCCAACTCCTTCAGGGGCACGCACAAATAAAAATAGAAAGGAAACGAAGGTCTCTACTTCCGTTCATAGGAAAAATAAGTCGAAAATTATTCGGTACGCTAGACGAAGAAGGAGAGAGAGAATCAAGAGCGCTCATACAAGTGAATATAAATGATACAAGGGAGGTAGCTAAGTTAGTGGCGAACCAAACGGGAATAGTCGAACACGAACTAGTAAAAGTAGGAGGAAGTTTACAAACATTAAATGATACAATAGACAGACTAAAAGTAGAACAAGGAAAAGACAAAGCGGCAAATCTATTGACAGAGGCAATTAGCACATTAACAACAGCAGTATTACAATTGGAAATAGATATGGAGATAATAACAGATGCCGTAATATTTGCATCACAGGGCACTATATATCCGAAACTATCAAACCCTGAAACGATTTTCAAATCAATTGACTTATGCACGAGAACGGTGTAAAACGCAGAAATGCCCAAATTATGGGAAAATGGAACAGTGCTAGAATTAATTAGATTAGCAGATATATCAATATTTTTCGCAAACAACACATTAATTTATAAAGCGGCGTTTCCACTATTAAATAAGGGAAAATTCCGAATATACAAGTTTTCGCCCTTACCGTCTCAACAAGAGAGACTGGGAAATGCGAACCTAGCTACTTATATTTACCCAGCCACAGGATGGGCAGCAGTAAACGAGGGAATGAACAAATATACGGCACTAGGAAAAAGCGAATTGAGTGAATGTAAGTCACTACGAAGAATAAGAATTTGTAAACAGGCGCAGCTAGTCCAAACTATTAACAACGACGCGAGCTGCAAGTTCAAACTGCTAAGAAAGGACAAAATAGAGAACATCAAAGATTGCGACGTAAGAATCATAAATCTGTCGGCACCGGTATGGCTCCGGTTAATGAATAGAAATACATGGGCCTTTGCAGTACCAAAAGAAGAGAAATTGATCATACTATGTAATGGAATGTCAGAGATAAAAAGCTTACAGAAGTCCGGAATAGTGTACCTACCACAAGGTTGCATAGCAAAGGGGTCAAATGTAGAGCTGACAGCAGATAGAGAGTTTACAGTAGAAGCGCAAAGAATCGAAGTAGGAATTATGGAAGATGAGACGGACATTTTTAAAAGCTTAAATAATTCAGAAATAATCACACACATGAAAGAAATTTTGAAAAGTAATACAAAACCAGTAAGCGCAACACTAAGCTCAGCATTAAAATCAAGCCCAGCCCTGCAGGACATAATAACAAAAGCACGCGCGTCAGGAGAGAATAAAGCGGTAAAGGTAGAATTTAAAACCTTCAAAACAAAAGTAGTTATCTTCGGTAGCGCGGCAATAGGACTAATAGTCACGGTAGCGTTACTATATAAATATGTAGGTAAGGGGGGTCCCTTTTATTAATGGTTGTAAGATTGTTTACAGGTGGACGAGAACGAAGAGAAAGACCCAACGAAGATCGAATGCAAAGCATAGATCAGCAACTACGGGTGGCATATACTCTGGGCCTGATGGCTCAATGGACACCAAGACCCGTATACTGGCAACCGACAATCGCCGGAATGCCAGCGCTGCAATGGCCAACAACCCAATACAATAAAAAAAAAAAAAAACATATATATATATAGAAGAAAAGAATACAATATTTGCATTTTCATAGACTAAGGATAACTCTTTGTAACGTTTTTATATAAGTTTTGATAATGCTTGTATCTATTGCATAATGTTCACTAAAAAGATAAGAGAGAGAGTACATAAAGTCGTAGCTAAAATGAAAAAAAAGTATTTAAAAATAAACGGTAGAATAAATTAGTACGCAAACAACACAACACCAACACAAAACAAATAGAAAAAGCTAGAGGGTTTTGTAAGATAGGACGGGCATCAGCTCGTGTAGGTACACAAAAAGTACCAATTACACTTTAGGGACTTAATTTTAATAATTTTTTTATTATCGTATTCAGGTGTACGTTCTTGGCTTCGGGAGCCGAAGCCTTGCGGCCTCGGACGTGCTACGTACATTATATTGTACGTATATTAAAGTATAAAGCATAAAATAATGTAGAAACTCAGAGAAATGCGACTCCGAGTTTCCGGACCAAGAGTCGCACGGTGCGCGAAGTGCTGATTCGGCACTTCGTCGCGGGCAACTTACATCGTCGTTTTAGACGACGACGAGCGTCAGACCATCGCCGGACGCGCTAGAACAAAGTCGTATCTAGTCTCTCTCTCTCATACTGTATTTTGCTATAATAAATATCAATCACTTATTACTAATTCTCTCTGTAATTATTCGCATCCTCACACTCTCCATAGGATTGCGTATCAATTAAATCCCACGTAACAACAGTTATTTCTTCACCATGAAATAATTGTAATTAATTCAAAACTATTATTCAATCTATATTAAAAAATATACTTTGATTGAATATTTCTTCAGTCTAAAGTTAAAATTTTTGACTTGGAGAAATATTTTTATCATTTGAATAAAATTATTTTTTTCCAATAATGAAATAATTTTCATTCTAAGAAAGTGGTTAAAGAATTTAAATTTTAAGTTTAAGAAAATATTTCTTAAATTCAATAAAGTTATTTCTTCACCATGAAATAATTGTAATTGATTTAAAATTCTCATTTAATCTACATTAAAAAATATCTTTGATTGAATATCTTTTCAATCGAAAGTTATAATTTTCGACTTGGAGAAATTTTTTTATCATCTTAATAAAATTATTTCTTTCCGATAATAAAATATTTTTGATTTTAACAAGGTGGTTAAAAAATTTAAATTTCAAGTTTAAGAAGTCACTTTTTAAATTCAATAAAGTTATTTCTTCGCCATGAAATAATTGTAATTAATTCACAACTAATATTTAATCTATATTAAAAAATTTCTTCGATTAAATATTTTTTCAATCGAAAGTTATAATTTTCTAATTTATTTATTTTATTTATTTATTTATTAAAAAGAAACGGGCCAAAAGGCCCAAAAAATACAATGCAAAAAAAGAATCATAATAGATATAATAGATAGATAGCGCACAGACTAACACAGTAGCCCAAAGACCGCACAACGGTACATTGCTAAAATATATATATATATATATATATATATATATATAAAATATAAAATATAAAATACAAAAAAAAAGAAAACAAATTAATTCAACTCCAATAAATCATTACCAACAATAACAATATTTACAAAAATATACGGTATAATAGACACACGCACAAAAACGCACAACTATCATGACCCATGACCAATCTCATTCATAGTATTTACACACCGCACGCATGACTCCAGTTTTACATTTACCAACATCAGCACATTTACGCACCTCACCAGGCAGACTGTTCCATAATCTTGTCAAACGTGACACTGGAGAATAATAGAATTTGTTTACCCTATGGAGTGACTCAGATAAAGGTCTAAAACCACTCAGACCATAATTCATGTAACACTGATTAAACAGCTCATGAATACCACATGAAGTCACAAAGCCATTGTACACATTTAACACGAACACTGCATCATTGTAATCGTGCATAGATTTAACAGTTAACAAATCAAATCGCATCGATATATCCCGAAAACTGTGGTCAGTCCAGTGCATGGGTCTAGCGGACTTACGTGCCAAACACCTGAGAAATCTTCTCTGTACCGATTCCAACATAGAGATTCTGACAGCAGAATGGGGTATCCACACCTGGGAGGCATACATCAAATGCGGGACGACAAGGGCCTTATAAAGCACTAGTAAAGATCGAGGTCTAGTAAAATCCCTCGTAGATCTAATAATAAATTCCAACATCTTAAGCGCTCTAGCGAAAATGCTCTCAACATGCTGAACAAAATTCATACCAGAGTCAAAAATAACACCTAGATCCCTAACATGTGACACCAAAGGCAGTTTAATCCCATTCAGCATATAATCAAATCTCAATGCTTCATTATGACCAAAAGTTATAGTGGAACACTTTTTTATGCTAAGGGAGAGACCATTAGCTGCACACCACTTGACGATCTCATCCGCATCCCTCTGAAGCACAGAGACATCCAAAGGTGATCTTATGACCTTAAAAACCTTGAGGTCATCTGTATACATAAGATACGATGATCCACGCAAATAATCTCCCAAATCATTAATAAATAACACGAATAAAACTGGTCCCAGATGTGAACCCTGGGGCATACCCGATGGAATGTCAGTAGCCTCAAACATAAAACTATTTACTTTAACTATCTGTTTCCTGCCTATCAAATAACAACTTAGCCATTCGTAGGCTTTACCCCTCAAACCAAAATTCCACATTTTAGATAGCAAACGACCATGATTTACCGTGTCAAACACCTTCGACAAATCTGTATAAATAGAATCCATCTGCTATCCCTCCTCCAGAGCAAACATTATCGCATTTGAGTAGCAAAGCAAATTCGTTACAGTAGACTTACCCGGAACAAACCCATGCTGAGCCTCCACAACTACTCCGTAAAAAGCATTAACAAATTTATCTGCCACAATAAAATCAAGTAACTTAAATATAGAACTGAGAATTGAAATAGGCCTATAATTAGCAATATTACATTTATCACCATCCTTGTAGATGGGACTGACATACGCCATTTTCCAAATCTCAGGAATTTTACATTAATTTAAAGACCGATTGAAGACACTCGGCAAGGGTTCAACCAACACATCCATACAATTCTTAATTAAGTTTACTGGAATCATATCCGATCCACAACATATACCATCCTTCAAACGTTCCACATGCTCAACAAGCTCAGGACCAGAGACATCGAGTCCATCAAGACGCAATGCTGCATCCATTTGCACACAAGTATCAACATAATTCCGTGAGAAAACACTATCGAAATGCTTAGCGAAAAGACTCGATATCTCCCCGTCTGAACATGCCTTAACATCACCCCTATACATACATCCAGGCAAGCCATGCCCACACAGCATGAAAGATTGCTGCAAGGTTGCTGCAAGGTTTCATGAAAGTTTCGAAACTTCGCAGCAACCTTTCATGAAAGATTGCAGCAACATTTATATGTCCGCGCTAGAACCCGGTTGAAATATTTCTAAAAACCTCGCAGCAATCTTTCAGAAAACCTCACAGCAGTATTTCAGGAAATGTAACAGAAACATTTCAAGAAACCTTGCAGCAATCTTTTAGAACACTTCGCCGTAACCTTGCAGGAAACCTCGCAGCAATCTTTCAGGAAATGTAACAGAAACATTTCAAGAAACCTCACAGGAATGTGAGGCAGCAACATTTATATGTCCGCGCTAGAACCCGGTTGAAATATTTCTAAAAACCTCGCAGCAACATTTCAAAAAACCTTGCAGCAATCTTTCATGAAAGGTTTCTCGTAATATTTCATGAAATTTTTCCCAAATTTTGCCGCGAACAACGCTCATACCTTTCTGTATGGTTTCCTGCAATATTTTGTAAAATATTTCTTAAATCTTGCCAAAAGCTTGCTGCAGTAATATTTAATAGTAGGCAGGATTTTCTATCCTTGTGTGATAAAGTTTTTCTTATTTGCTTAAGTATCAATCGTTGTATCTATAAATTACTAGTTGAGCGCAATAGTATTCTTATCAATATTTGTGCACAAGAAAAAAAAATTTCTCAGCATCGTTTTTGAGAAAAGTAGAGAATATTGAAATAAAAGGTTTTGTTTCTAATATTGATGCGTTCTTTACTTTTTTCAATTACGATTCGATGGATTTTTTACCCTACGCATAAATATTTATAATAATAGCATACTTATTGCGCTCAACTTCCCATTTACAATACAACTACAGCAATAAATACTTGAGTAAATAACAGGAAACCAAATATAAGGCAAGAACAGCGAATCTGGACTGCTCTTAGAATCTTTTATAAAAACTTGCGGAATTATTGCTGAAACTGTTTATGAAAGGTTTGCTACAATTTCATTTTGAAATTATTCATGAAACTTTGCTGATACTTTTTGTGAAACGCTTTTCTGGAATATTTTATAAAGATTGCCAAAAATATGGTAATAACCATTGGCAAAATGTACATAGCAATATTTTTTGTGATATCTCAGAAATCTTGTCAAAAACCTTGCAGAAATCTTACTGCAACTTTTAACAAAAGATACCTCGTAATATTTCATAAAGTATTCATCAAATTTTGTTGGAAGCCTCGTTGAAACCTTTCATAAAAGGTATTTTGCAATATTTCGTAAAATGTTTCTAAAATCTTGCACGAACCTTGCTGCAACCTTTCATCAAAGGTCTCTTGCGATATTTCGTAAAATGTTCCCCAAATCTTGCTAGGAACCTCACTGAAACCTTTCATAAAAGGTTTCTTGCAATATTTCATGAAATGTTTTTAGAATCTTGCAGAAACCTCGCTGCAACCTTTCGTGAAAGGTTTCTTGCAATATTTTATAAAATGTTTCTAAAATCTTGCAGAAAGCTCGCTGCAATCTTTCATAGAGAGTTCAATGCAATATTCTATCAAAATGTTGTCTAAATCTTGCTGAAAATCCCGCTGAAACATGTAATAAAAGTTTTCTTGCAATATTTCATGAAATGTTTTTAAAGTCTTACAGAAACCGCGCTGCAACCTTTCATGAAAGGTTTCTTGCAATATTTCATGAAATATTTCTAAAATCTTGCAGAAAACTTGCTGCAACCCTCCATGAAAGGTTCCTTGCAATATTCCATGAAATGTTTTCTAAATTTTGCTGAAAACCTCGCTGAAACATGCTGTGAAAGTTTTCGTCCAATATTTCATTAAATGTTTCTAAAATCTTGCAGAAACCTCGCTGCAACCTTTTGTGAAAGGTTTCTTGCAATATTTCATCAAATATTTCTAAAATCTTGCAGAAACCTCGCTGCAATTTTTCATGAAAAGTTCCTTGCAATATTTTATGAAATAATTTCTAAATCGTGCTGAAAACCTCGCTGAAACATGTCATAAAAGGTTTCTTGCAATATTTCATCAAATATTTCTAAAATCTTGCAGAAACCTCGCTGCAATTTTTCATGAAAAGTTCCTTGCAATATTTTATGAAATAATTTCTAAATCGTGCTGAAAACCTCGCTGAAACATGTCATAAAAGTTTTCTTGCAATATTACATGAAATATTTCTAAAATCTTACAGAAACCTCTCTGCAATCTTTCATAAAAGGTTTCTTCCGAAATTTCATGATTTATTTCTAAAATCTTGCAGAAACCTTGCTGCAACCTTTCATGAAAGGTTTCTTGCAATATTCTATGAAATGTATTCTAAATCTTGCTGGAAACCTCGCTGAAACATATGAAAGTTTTCTTGCAATATTTCATGAATTGTTTCTAAAATCTTGCAGAAACCTCGCTGCAGCCTTTCATGAAAGGTTTCTCGCAATATTTCATGAAATATTTTATAAAACCTTGCAAAAACCTCGCTGCAACCTTTCATAAAAGGTTCCTTGCAATATTGCTTGAATTATTTTCTGTAACCTTGTAGCAAGTTTTCAGCAATATCACACTGAAATGTTTCATGAAACCTCTTAGCAATGTTAAGACAAGATTGCTGCCATCTTGTGACAATATTTCAGCACAATATTTCAGTGAAAGTTTCACTGCAATATTTCATGCTGTGTGGGTGGCCCACTCGTCTACCATTTACGTAAGACCAAAAAGATTTACCACTCTCATTCAAATCGCATTCAACCTTACATATGTAGTTTTTATAAAATGTGCGTGATTTGCGGATACATAACGCTCTAATACGCTTAAACTCAATATAATCTAACAAGTTACCCGTATATTTCCACACATAATGGGCACGCCTTTTATCACAAATCAAATCTTTAAGTTCCAGAGAATACCACGCAGGAAACTTTCCGAGAGCAACCCTCCTCGACGGCACATGTCTGGAAATACCCTTATGCAAAACATCATTTAAAGCTTGAACATCACTACCTAAACATGCACCCCCCAGGAGAGAGCCCCAATCGGTCTCAGCGAAATAATTTCTCATGGATACGTAATCGACCCTACGAAAATCATAACCCATAACATTTAAAGTCCGTGAAAAAAGACATTCCCTACGCACAACGAAGCTACAACTCTCATGATGTTGGTCAGTCGGGAGCAATTCTTCCTGTAGGTCAGCAATAACCAGATCCTTCACAGATGTAAACAGCAAATCCAGTGTATATCCCTTCGATCCATGTGATGGATAAATCTGCCTCAAATCCAAAAAAGAAAAAGCAGATAGTACAGCATCCGCATTACACTTCAAGTACGGTGACAGATAACCTGTCTGCATGTACATCAATGATTCCTCGTAAGACCGGATGACATTTGGGATATTGAAATCAGCAATAACCATTAACTCATGATTCAGAAGATCTTCCACTGCTCTCTCAATCCCTCGAGCATATCCATCAACAATATCACTATCAGTACATGGAGGCAGGTACACAGCAGACAGCAAAAGACGTTTAAACGATGTTCTAACATCCAGAAAAAGATGTTCAGCCTTAACTCCCTCCACCTCAAGCCTAAGAGCATTGATAGTTTTCTTAATGACAACCAACACACCACCACCAGACTTCTTGGAGCTAGTATCCTAAGATCGATCACACCTGAAAACATTGTATTCATAAAATCCTAACTCCAAATCATTTATACTCTGATCGAGATATGTCTCTGTCAAAACTACTACATCAGGCAACACGGTGAACCTATACAAATTATCACGAAGAGTATTCAACTTAGAACGCAAACCATGTGCATTCTGATAATAAAATGTTATACCTTTATCCTGATCAGAGACAACTAGTTTTTTGATTCTTCCGTAGCCCTTATGATCACAGGAACCTTGTTAATAAACTTGATTGTCTTCTTCTCTCTTGGATTCTGCTCATTCATACTCTTGACCTTCTCTTTCAAGACCTTTAGCTGCTTTCTCTGGCAAGGTGTTAGATCAGCAGATATGCTTATACTTTTAGGGAGCTTTGACCTTCTAGATAAAACCCTTAAGAGGAGGTCACGTATCTCTGTCTTTTTCTAATCAGAGAATTGAGTTTTTTACAGAAACTAATAACTTTAGCAAAAAATGAAGAGAAAGCCGCATCTCGTATCAAAAAAAGCAATATTTTCTTTGATAAGAAAGAATTAATTTTATTGCTTTGTTTTCAAGAAATCCTTGAAAAACTTAAATAATAGAGGTTAAGGTGGACAATTTGGTTTTTCAAGGTTTTCTTGAGAACGAAGTAATAAAATTAATTTTTTCTTATCAAAGAAAATATTCCTCTTTTTGATACAAGATGCGGCTTTCTCTTCATTTTTGCTAAAATTATTAGTTTTTGTAAAAAAAAATCATTTCTTTGATTAGAAAAAGACAGAGATACGTGACCTCCTCTTAATACATTTCCCTCTGAGTTTAATTAAACAATAATTGGTCTATGTTTGTCCTGTGCACGCTTTCCCAATCTTCTAATAACAGCAGATGACAAATCCACATCACATATATCAGATATCAGCTGTTTAACCCTTTTTACATCATCCGCATCATTATCGGAAGCAACCTCATCGGCCGTTACAGGGGACTCAGACATATTAAAGACAATGATGTTATACGATCTGGACTGCCTGTCCAACATCTCCGCATATATTTGCTCCATAGACACATCTGAAGCAGCACCAGCTGCATCGGCTACGCTTGCCAAAGCAGGAACATTATCCACATTATCTTGAGCATCATTTGTGTGTATTAGAATGGGAGTGGCATAAGTCACATACTTCTAATTTCGAGATTTTAGATATTAAAGTTTTAAATTAATATACATTTCTATTGAGTGCCATTTTTACAGTGCTTATAATATTAAAGAAAAATAAACAAAAAAGCCACTCTATTTTGAAAAATAAGTTGTTTTAATGTTAAACAAAAGAAATATACCACTAACTAAATTTTTTTAAAAATGTGACTTATACCACTCTCATTCTCATCCACACATTTGTAATACCTAACCTTCTTTTGATAGCAGTGACATCTGATCTCAGTTCAGCAATACTCGCCTCATTCATAGATATTCTACCTTCACACATGGACAGGCTGCTCTGAACAGCGGCAATTCCATCATTCAGCGATTTAAGTTCGGTTCTCAGCATCCTTATCATTATATCAACCATAGATGTATCCATTGACATACCTTCTTTCTCTTTACGGGAAGCACATGCTTCAGTAAGTATCATCTCCCCATCACCCCCTGAAACAGAAACGTCATCAACATCGAGTATATCATCATTACCAATATCATCAAAATCCATATGATTTTGAGATGCATTGCCTTCAAAGTGAGCATGTGATACAGGGAGAGGAGGGACATTTAACAATGGTGAATTGGGTCTATCCAGAAGGCTTTCATTATTCTCCTCAAGAACACCACAACTAATAGTAGAATTTATATTCTTTTTAGTTACCTTTTCCTTATCTTTATCATTCTTATCTACGCTATTTGCGCACCCCTTTTTTGTCCTAGACTGTTGCCTTGCCTTGCCACAACATCTCAGAACACCTGATTTATCCAAGTAGCTTCTCTGTTAGCACAGGAGGGATGATACACCGCGACACAATCCGGACATAAAATGGCTTTGGTATTAGATGAAACTGTTTTCTTGCAGTAAAAACACACTAATCCCGTATTGAAACTCATTATAAGACCCTCTCAGCATACAACACTATCTAACAAAAGATCAAGCCACTTCCTTATCACTAAGATTATATATTTAGAAAAACTATATCGCTTACGCGATCACATGTGGACCTAACCAACAAAATTCTAATCCACAAAATATTAGGCAATCTTTACTTTTAAAAACAGAATTTATATTATATATAAAAGACAGTGCCTCAGACAATATATATCTGCAAAAATTTTCCTTTATAATTATTAATTATAATAATTACAACAAAAATTGCTTAGAACAAAATTTCAGGCCACCATTCACCGTGCGCCACCTATCGGCTAATTGGGGAAATATTTTCATCATTTCCATAAAATTATTTCTTTCAAATAATGAAATATTTTTGATACTAAGAAAGTGGTTACAGAATATAAATTTTAAGTTTAAGAAAGCATTTTTTAAATTCAATGAATGTATTTCTTCACCATGAAAAAATTGTAATTGATCCAAAACTACTATTTTTGAATGAATATCTTTCTACTTGAAAGTTATAATTTTCGACTTGGAGAAATATTTTCATCATTTCCATAAAATTATTTTTTTCTAATAATGAAATATTATTTATTCTAAGAAAGTGGTTAAAGGATTTAAATTTTAAGTTTAAGAAATCATCAAGTTATTTCTTTGCCATGAAAAAATTGTGGTATCACCATGAAAGCATTTGTTTGATTAAAAAAATTTATTCAGATATAAAGCTTTAAATTTCGACCGCTTTGTGGAAAACACTTTTTTCTAAACTCGCAAGTGCAGGGACGCCCCGTCAGTTCATATATAAGAAAGTTGTTAAGTCAAACCTTTTAACGTAATGCACTGCAAGTGATGCGATACATATTTGGTATTAAGGCGACTTCGGATTTTAGGTTAGGTTTTATTTTTGAGTTTACCAATTACTCTTTCAATATGTAAAATTTTTCAGATTTTTTAATTTTCCACCATTCTACGGATTATAATAAATGGTGGAAAATTAAAAAATTCAAAAAATTTTAGAAACTGAAAGAGTAATTTGTAAACTACAAAATGAAATCAAACCGAACTTCCGTAGTCGCCTTAAAGCGTAAATAGGGAAACATTGATAAATTGAAGATTTGCGAGCGATAACTTTAATTATCTCTATTATTTGTCTTTTTAATAAAGAATAATATATGCTGTATTAGAATAAACGTATATACATTAAATCATAAAGTTTCGTGTGAATATATATGTATTTATACTTTGAAAAAATATAAATATTGTAAATAATAAAGATAAAAAAAAAATCGATAAACCCACTTTCATCAACTATTTAAAATAAACAAATTTTTGCAAAATGTATTGTAGTTTCAAAAAAATATATTTTTGATTTAAAAATTGCAAAATAAATTTTAAGATTTAGAAATTTTCTGTAATAATATATTTCATTGTCTCAAAGCATTATTAGTTCCACTCAAAGAAAGTTTCTTTCGATCGAAATTTGGATTCTTAGGAACAATCTTATAGATTTTTAAATCAAAAAAATATTTCTTCGATTTGAAAATTGCAAAATACATTTTAAGATTTGGAAATTTTTTGTAATAATATATTTCATTGTCACAAAGCAATATTTTTTTATATTGACTATATTTTCTTTGAAAGAAAAACATAGTTCTTTAAAATTATAAAATGCATATTAATTTAAACGTAATTTATCTTCAATGCAAATATTTTATAGTTTTAATTTGAAGCTTTTTTTCTTTAACTCAAAGAAATTTCGTGTATATTTTTAAAGAAATAATGCATTGTTTGCCTGTAAAGAAAGGAATTCTTTGATTCAATGCATATTTCTTTATTTTGAAGAAATTTTTCTCTCAGTTTACTTATCACAAGTCTTAGTAAATTTTTATCTATTACTTTAACTGGCGATCTATCAGAAATTTGATTTTTAACTTTTTTAATCTCAAAAGCTCTGTTGGTCAAATGAAGAGCAGATCATATTTTTTCAACTAATTCTGCTAAAAATATTGT
The DNA here is from genome assembly GCA_017163975.1 of Anastatus disparis. Classification (NCBI taxonomy): domain Eukaryota; kingdom Metazoa; phylum Arthropoda; class Insecta; order Hymenoptera; family Eupelmidae; genus Anastatus; species Anastatus disparis. Next base: position 1,744,023 of record JAFFSR010000044.1, on the reverse strand, counting down.
TAGTTGTTCTACTTGAAGTAATTTCCAAATCAGAGAATTTATTACAGTTCCTTCTCCAAGATAAATCTAAAATAATATGGTATCAGAAATTTAAAATGATATAAATTCCATATAATTTACTTATGCAGTATAAAGCATGCACTAGGGATGGGCGATACTGTATCGATACATATAAATATCGATGTATCGGATGGTCAATATCGATATTTTGTATCGATATTTTGAATATTGATACATCGGTGTATCAATAAAGGGAAAATAAAAAAATTTAAAGAAAAAAAATCTGAAATTGTACAACTCTATTACCTTGAGCGTAGTATAATAAAAAATTTAATATTTATATGAAACATTTTTCAATTAAAATATACGCGCGTTTTAAAATGTTCTTGAAGGTAGCAATCTTCCCAACAGTCAACGGTAGGTAAGGCAGTACTGACTGCCGGAGAATCTTTTTACACGAAGCACTGCGTACAAAGTTTATGCTTTATTTCAAAACGGTCAAAATTGCTTTAGTTCGTGAATTTTCGTTAAAAGTAAATTTAAAATTATTCTTTACCAGTTATTACGAACAGATAAAAGGATCTTACTTGAATATTTGAGTGATGTCAACAGTGCTATTTGATTATCATAACCTCAAATCAGGTAAGATTATAAATTGAATCTTTAACATTTGAATTAAAAATTATTATTATTTTATTGTTGCTATCATTTATTTTTATCAAATTTAACATTGAATTTTTTTATATCATTTTAATCGCAACATACTATTATTTTCATCATTTTAATTTTTATCGTGAATAATATCTTTGCAGTATCTATTGGCCCCATAGAGTGAAAGACTTCGACAGGCTTTTCAATTCACGTGTCATCCTTTTTGCAAAATAGTGAGCATCGTTTCTCCCGATCTATCCAAATAATAAACGTTTAATTTCATTTCCAGACGCTATATAATTTACTTTCTAATTTATTACGTCCTAATTTAAAATATTTTTTCCATAGTGCCCAAGACCAGTGAGGTTTGGAAACATTTTTTACAATTGAATCATGAGATCAGCAAATGTAAAATTTGCCAAAAAGAAGTCAAAACCTCGGGTAATGCGACAAATTTATTTTTACATTTACAGAGAGTTCACAGTATAACTTTGTCAAAATCAGAGCAAACAACAATTTTAATTAATAAGAAAAGAAAGTCAACTGTAAGTCATATTTCTTATATTATTGAAAATATGTGTAATGATATAATTTATTAAAAAATTAATAAAATATTTTATCAATCTTTCTATAAGATGCCGTTTCAAGAACAAAATGAACAACAAAGTGAATCTAATGTATCCATCCAGCAGTCTTCAGAGCTTTTTAGATTGAAACGTACAAACCAAGCCTCAACGACAAAACCAAAACAACCAAGAGTGGATGACAATTTTCATAATCAAATTTCATATCAAAGTTAGTATTAGTAACAAACATGTATCATATACAATTAATTTTTTTAAATAGTTTTTTAAATTATTTTAATTCGTTTTTCTACATTTTTAAAAATATTTTTACTTTAATTTTTAATATTTTGTTATATTATTTTTTTAATTGATCTTTTCAAAATGTTTCTTAAATGATATTCTAATTTTGATTTAAGCAAACTAATTTTAAGTAATATTTTCATAAGCGAATTCATTATCTTTATTTGTTATATTTAAAGAATTTGGTACAAGTGTATTATAATATTTTAAATTATGCATAATAATGCTAATAATATTAACTAATGATTATAATAATTTTGTAGGTGGGTCAAAAACAGCTGAAATGAATAGGAAATTAGTTTACATGTTATGTAAAGATTATTTGCCTTTTAGAACAGTAGAAAAACGCTGCCAAATGCTTTGGCGCAATGCTTTCTCATAGAGCGCATTGAGTTAGAGTATTTTGATTTTATTTTTTTAAATACGATTTTAATATAAATGTCCCTATCCTCTGTATTGAAGGCTGTCTTAATACCTACGAAAACTATATGAATTTTACTCTTTCTTACTTTTGCCATTTGCATAATGTGATTTTATGATGCTCTAAAATTAAAAATGCGTTTATAAAATTAATTTTCCCAAGCTTGTCTTCTTAACACTATAACCAATAACTTGCATACAAATTTTTGAACATTTTCATCGAATAGTTTACAAAAAATACCAAATAATTGAAAAATAAACATTGTTTTAAAATTTTCAAAACGCTTTGACGTTACAACTACTCTAAGAAAACCAGTTTTCAAAAGTTCATTTTATTTAGGCAATCGTAAATAATTTCTATACATAATTTTAAGCTACTTCATCGAGTAGTTTACGTAAAATACCAAAAAATAAGTGAATTTCTATTCAAAATTTACAAAATGCTCTAAAATTAAAACTGCGCTAAGAAAATAAGTTTTTCCAAGCTTGCTTTAATTAGGCAATATCAAATAATTTGTATGAAAATTTTTGAGCAAATCTATCGAATGGCTTTTGTGTAATAGAAAAAAAATGAAATATGAACATTTTTTCCAAAATTTTCAAAATGCTCTAAAATTAAAACTGCGCTAAGAAAATAAGTTTTCCAAAGCTTGATTTATTCAGATAATAGTGAATAATTTGCATGAAAATTTTTGAGCAAGTTTATCGAGTGATTTTTGTGCAATAGAAAAGAAATTAAAAATAAAAAATTTTTTCAAAATTTTCAATATGCTTTAAAATTAAATGTGCGCTAAGAAAATTGAAGAAAATTAGTTTTCAAAAGTTCATTTTATTTTGACAATCATAAATAATTCCCATACATAATTTAAAGCTCTTTCATCGAGTAGTTTTCGTAAAATATAAAAAAAATTAGAAAAATTTTATTCAAAATTTTCAAAATGCTCTAAAATTAAAACTACACTGAGAAAATAAGTTTTTCAAAGCTTGTTTTATTTAGGCCATTGCAAATGATTTCCACAAAAATTTTCGAGCAAATCTATCGAATGGTTTTTGTGTAATAGAAAAAAAATGAAAAATAGAGATTTTTTCCAAAATTTTCAAAATGCTCTAAAATTAAAACTACGCTAAGAAAATAAGTGTTCCAAAGCTTGTTTTCTTTAGACAATAGCGAATAACTTTTATACAAATTTAGAAGCAAATCTATCGAATGGTTGTCGTAAAATAAAAAATAAATAAAAAAAAAATTTTTTCCAAAATTTTCAAAATGCTCTAAAATTAAAAGTGCGCTAAGAAAATCAGTTGGTAAAAATTTTTCTTCTTTGGGCAGTTGCAAATAATGTTCATACAAATTTTCAAGAAAATTCTTCGAGTAGTTTACGTAAAATATCAAAAAAATGAAAAATTAAAATTTTTTTAAAATTCTTAAAATGGCTCTAAAAAAAAAACTGAGCTAAGAAGATCAATTTTCAATAGCTTCCCCCCCCCAGTTAGACAAAAAAATAAATTGCATGCGAAATTTGAAGTTAATCCATCGAGTAGTTCTCGAGATCTTATTGGCGTACTGAATACATACACACACACACATACATACAGACATTTTCTGGAAACCACTTTTTTCGACTCCCTGGGTCTAAATATGTACAAATTAATGAAAAAATAGAAAAAAAATTTTTTTACCGATACAATGCTTTCTCTATGAGAAAGCAAAAGAAGGATTTCTAGAATTTGTAAAAGCTTTGAATCCATTCTATAAACCCCCATCTAGAAAATTAATAACAAAATTAGTAGAAGAAAAGTATGACTATTTATCAAATTTGACTAAAGAAAATTTATCAAAAATAAATGCATTATCATTGACCATAGACATTTGGACTGACACTTTAAACAACAAAAGCTATCTAGGATTTACAGTGCACTATATTGTTAATAAAGGTAACAAGTCAGTTACAATAGGTGTTAAGGAGTTAGATGAAAAACACACCGCTGAAAACATACAAAAATGATTTAAAGAAACAATTGAAATTTGGCATATAAAAATAGATAATATTGTAGCAGTAATTTCAGACAATGCGGCAAACATTAAAAAAGCAGTAATCGAGACTTTTGGTCGTGAGAAATATCTTCCTTGCTTCGCTCACACACTAAACTTGGTTCCTTTGCGCATCATTGAAGAAAATGTACTCATCAGTCCACTAATAAAATAGGGTCTATTGTTACATTTTTTAAACAATCAGTTGCTGCTGCTGATGAATTACGCTTACACAAAGTTTTAAAATTGATACAAAGCGTAGAAACTCGTTGGGATTTGACATATGAAATGTTAGAAAGGTTTATTGTGAATTCTACAGCTGTTACTTTCGTTCTCTTAAAATTTCCTAAAGCGCCATCTATGTTAACAGCATTGGAATTGCAGACTATAACAGCATTTCTTGATTTTCTGAAACCGTTTCAAGAGGCAACCAAAATAATCTGTGGAGAATCGTATGTTACATCAAGTACAGTTATACCTGTTATAAGCATTCTTAAAAAAAATTAGAATTGTGTTCAGCAGAAAGTGAAAATGCTACGTATTTGAAGAATGCTTTGATTGATCAATTGACAAAACGATTTGAACACATTGAACAAATGTCATTAATAGCTGTAGCAGCACTATTAGATCCTAGATTTAAAAAAAATCCATTTTAGTGACGAAATTGCTTGTAGCAAAGCAATAGATAATATATCAAAAACAATTGGTAAAATGACTACGAATAAGAATAAAAGTGAATCGAACAAAAATATTGATAAAATAAGTGATTCGAAAGAAAATAGTTTTTGGAATATTCATCACGAATTAGTAGAAAAAAATAATTCTATCAGAGAATCCAGAAATAAAGAAGAATTATATGATGAATTAAAGTTTTATTTAAATCAGCCTACAATTGCAATGGACGAAAATCCCATTGAATATTAGAATAAAAATTCAAGTTCGTCATTATCTCTCTCTTAGCGAAACGTTAGGGAGCGTCCACATGGATACCCGTCCCGACCCCCGTACCACGTTCTAATGAGACCGCATTGGCTATATTTAATAGAATAGTTGAAGTTTTATCGGAATCAGCCAATGCGGTCTCATCGGAACGTAGTACGGGGGTCGGGACGGGTATCCATGTGGACACTCCCTTATATGGTCATTGTTACTACTTCTGTACCTTCGGAAAGATTATTTTCCAAGACTGGAAGGATTATAACGCAGGATAGAAGTCGCCTTAGCTCCAAACATTTGCAGCATCTTTTGTTTTTAGCGTCATTAGGGATCGTACCCAAATGCCGTTGACAATTTTTTCGATATTTCGACCCCCCGGTCCCCTTTCCGTGACATGTGTAAACTATCAAAGTACCCTCCCCCCCCCCCTGTAACGTAAACTAACTTTTTTATTTTTTATTAAACTTTTAAAAAAAGATTTAATTATATTAATTACTTTTTAAATATTGAACATATTTTTATGTTTTTTATTTTATTAAAATAGCATTTTCACAAAACAACAGAATTCTAAACATTGCATATAATAAATATTTATAAGATATTAAATATATTAATCGTCGATAAACTTTTTCACTTTAATTTTATCGAAAAAGATCATAAAACTATGAACCTTTTAAAATACGTTTTAAAAATAAAACACAATTCAACAGGCACAAATATAAATGCTGCAATCGGCTTGAAAATTTTTCGTTTGTTTTGACAGCTCACTCGCTAAAAGAAACGGCTTATTCTTTGCACCGTATGGCGGCGCCCGCGTACATGTAAAAGAAAGTAATATACTGTGTTTTAGTGGACAGACTGCGGAACTGTTAGACTTTGCAGTTTCCGGATGAAAAATCTGCTCCAAATTGCTAATATTATGCAATGATCTTTTTGATAAAAAAAAAACTGCCAACGTAGGTGTAAATAACTAACCCCCCCTCCCATAGCGTTACTTTTCGTAGATTTTGATCGACCCCTCCCCCCCTAAAAACTGTCAACGGCATTTGGGTACGACCCCTTATCTAAAGAAGATTGGCATCTTTGAAATGTTTATATATTAATAAGATTATAAATATAAAGTTTTTAGTCAAAGTTTTTTTTACCAAAGAATTCTAATTTTTAAGTATTTTTGTTGATCAAAGGATTAAAAAGAAAAATATTTATTTAGTTAATTAAATATTTAATATACTAACTACATTCATGCGCGCGAAGCGCGCAACAAATTTATACTCCAGGGTCAACTATGGATATAATAACATCTATAAACATGATAAGTAATTTTAATAAACGAAATTATTTTAGTAGCAATTTTATTGTTTTTAAAAAAATGATGAGTGGTCATCTATCAAAAATTAATTTTAAATAAAAACTAAAATTATGAACCTTAAAATCAAACAGTACAAAGTGCCTTTAATATGTCATCAAAAAATAAAAAAATTAAATTAAAAGAAATTTTTAATATAATTTTTTACATACATAATTTTCAATATTTATATTAGTTTTTTGGCATGTAGGATATAAGATCAAACTCTAGATACCGCAGCATACAACTGACCATGATCAAAAACTTCTCTTCATCAATCAATAATTATATTATTCTTTTAAACAGCTAACAACAGCTAAAATTTTTTTTAAGCAACTGAATAAACTAATAGCAGTATCTGTTTCAATTTTTCTTTATTTACAACATATAAGTGATTTGAAACATAATAGAGACAAATCTGCGTTGGTTACACACTGTAAAAATTCTAGCCATAGCTTTGATACAAACATAGGAACCTCAAACATATTAGACATTGAATGCAACTATCAAAAAAGATTGCTATCAGAAATGATACATATTAAAAAATATGAAAATTGCAATAATACACGACACTCAAAAATTAAACAACGTATATAATAAATACATAGTTGAATTATTAAAAAGAAATTAATTTTTTTGGTAAAACGGTTTCAAGAATAAATTATTTACAATAAAACGCAATAATTGTTAAATTAGATTAAATATAATTAAATCAAATTCATTCATGTGAGTCAAAATCTTGAATCAAATACCAAGTACATAAAAGAAAACACTTGCTAGTCACTTTGTACATACGTAACTCACCTAAATTACCTATGTTAAAGATTTGTATAACCAAAGAAGATAGACGCTTATTAGAAGGATTCTTCTGGGTTACATTTTTCGTCCGAAAGCCTGGGTAACACTTCAACATTGTTTGTATATCTATACATATGAAAAATATGCTATATATATATGATTTATATAGATATAAAAATACATGGGATTTGATGGCGTCCCCAAGTAGCTGGGTAACAGAACCAACTCATTTTTGGCAGAAATTTCCCATGTACGCTTCTATCAGCGTCTATATTCGTTGAAATAACTTATACTTCATAATGTCACGTAGATCATGACGACGCATATTAGATTGCGTAAATTTTTATATCTATTATTATACATTTTTATAAAACAAAAATAGTTATGTAATACCACATGTTTAATACTTGTAAGTTTCATTTTTTATTTTTATTGTTACGCCTAAAATGTATTGTTTTAGGTGATGTTTTTTTAATGTATTGTTGATGAATTTAGAAATTTTTAATCATTAAGAAACTGTTATCAGTTGTTATTAAATTTTATGTTTTAGCACCTGAAGTGGCCTCTCTAAAAAATAGAGGAGAAGAGTCGTTTTTTCTCTTATAGAAATAAAGAAAAATTGAAACAACTGCTGCTATTAGTTTATTCACAGTTAGAAATATCAAAGACAAAGTCTGTTAAAACCAGTTAATAGACAAAAATGTGTGTTACTTTAACAGACAAAATGTCTTTTAAGGATTTAACAAACAAATGTCTGTTAAAATTTTACTTATAAATTACAGACATTGTCTGTCAATGTACTAAAACTTTTTTTGGTCTTGTTTTCCGTACACATACATACACGTTTTATATATAGTTTTATTTTTTTAAATTCACGTTTAAGGAGTCTCATGTGCTAGCTATAGATTGTTATAGTTTGTTGTTCATAATAATCAAAAGTTTAAAAAATTCTTCAATATTTTGAAAAACATTAATTTATACCTGGAAAAAAATCTCTGCAAATTTTTAGTTAGACTTATCGACTGATTTTATTATTTATGTTCACTTAAAGTTTATCTTTTTACTACTATGAGATACAAAACACGCGGACTTCGAGTGAGCACCCTACTAAAAAATCTCAGGTGAGAAATCACCTGATTTCTCAGGTGATTAATCATGCCAAAATCTCATGTGACGATTTTTTTGGTTTTTACACGTTTCAAAGCATACTTAGTCAATTGCGAACTATTTTCAAAAATTTTTGAAAAATTTGAACTTAGAAAATTTTTTTAAAATTTGGTCTTAGAAAAAATTTTGACTCATTTTACTAAAAATTTTCTAAGTTCAATTTTTCAAAAATTTTCAAAAATAGTTCGCAATTGACTAAACATGGTTTGAAACGTGTAAAAACCTAAAAAAATCATCACATGAGATTTTGGCATGATTAATCACCTGAGAAATCAGGTGATTTCTCACCTGAGATTTTTTAGTAGGGCATATATAAAAAAATTAGTTGATAAGACTACTTGAAAATTTGCAGAAATTTTTTTCTAGGTATAAATTAATTTTTATCAAAATTTTGAAGAGTTCTTTAAACTTTTAATTTTTATGAACAACAAACTATAGCTGACATATGAGACTCCTTAAATTAATAAATGTACAAGAACTCGAGAAATATTAGAAAGAACGTTTTTTATTATATCTTATACAATATTATATTCGTTTATAATATGATATTCGTTGTCTAATGAATAGCTTTCGTGACATTTACAATGATATAATTTTAATAATTATTAAGAATTTTTATAAACAAATTATAATAATACGTTTTTTCGAAAAAAAAAAAATTATGATATTTTTTAGGTCATTTTGAGTAAAAAAGGTTCTCATGAACATATTGCTAAAATGAACTGAATCGGCAAAAAAAAATCGCAGTTTGAAAAAACGCGATTTTTCAAAACTTTGACAGCCTATAGCTCAGCTTCTACTGATTTCATTTCAACTCACAATAGCTTAAATTGTTGGTTAAAATATAAACTTAAAGATTACAGTAGTTAGCGACCGTATTTATAAAAAATCGCGTTTTTCAAACTTTGCAATTTGTTTTCTGCCGATTCAGTGCATTTTAGCAATATGTTCATGAGAACCTTTTTTACTCAAAATGAACTAAAAAAATATGATAAAATTTTTTTTTTAAGTGCATTTTTATAATTTGTTTATGAAAATTTTTAATAATTATTAAATGCGCCATTTTCAGACATTCTACCCAAAAAATTCGGATTCAGCAGGTCAAAAATACATAAAAAAACCTGGGTAGAATTGAGGACCTCGATCGACCAAGACTTATGTAGTTTGCCCCTGGACTATCTATTTTAGTCGTTTGTTACGGACATTTTCAGAATCAACTGACATAAAGTCTGTTAAATCGTCACATCCTTGTTTGTAACTTCAACAGACAATTTAGTAACAGAAAATAAAAGTTAACAGACTACACAATTGTTTTTAACCGTGTTCAGTTCCTTAAAACAATAATTATATTATCAAACGTTTGTCCACGTAATTTACTAATCGTCATAGCAAAAGATAATTCACATGAAAATTACGTTCTTTTAAATGTAAAAGGAATATTCATTTTCACAATATAATCTACTACGGTTTGGAAAAATATTATCTTATACCACCCGTCAAAATTTTACATTTTAATAAATGATTAGAAAATTCTAAAATTTGCAATCTCGCACTATTGCATGAACCTTTATTAATACTTATATTTCTTATAAGCATTACAATAAATTTTTCTCTCAAATGTAATTTACTGGAAGGATTAAAAGAATTTAAATATTCTAGAAGAAACATTTCATCTGATTCATTATTGATTTTCATCACTATCAATTTCCGAGTTTTAAAATAATGTATGAAAATAATATAAATTTTGCAATAAAGAATCAAAAAGTTTTTCACAAAAAAAAACATTTTATTTTTTACTTGCATTAAATTTTGTTTCAACTCATTCATATAAAATTGTTTTCACTAATTATTATATGCGTTACATCTTTAGTTTGGATAGCATTAAATTAAATTAAATATTGCAGTAAATTAAATTTTTAAATACTATTATTGGTAATAAGAGTTTAAAAATCCCTCATTATTTAAAATTACAAAAGCATCTTTTTCATCTTTATATATTTAATGACTATTAAATAAATGACTTTACTTAGCTACTTCATAACCGCATTATAGGTAATAATAAATATATCTATTACATTTATTTGAACTTAAGAAGGGGCCGAACTATCTGTCTTTGTCTAATAGCGTTTTTCATCATTTATGTAAACACTATTCGGTATAACAAGAAAAAAATAGCAGCCCCCGCTAGATATTAGTATAATAAGTAAATTTTGTAATAACAACCAAATTTTTTCACTGCGTAGTTTTTGAATAATTAGAGACCTACCAAAAAAAGATAGGTTATATTTTAGATTGCTAGTAGGTCTCTAATTCGTCAAAAACTATGCGGTAAAAAATTTGGTTGTTATTACAAAATTCACTAATTATACTAATATCTAGCGGGGGCTGCTATTTTTTCCTTGTTATACCGGATAGTGTTTACATAAATGATGAAGAACGCTATTAGACAAAGACAGATAGTTCGGCCCCTTCTTAAGCATTTACAAAAACGCTGCCAAGTGCTTTGGTGTAATGCTTTCTCATAGAGCTCATTGTGTTAGAGTATTTTGATTTCATTTTGCTTTCTCAAAGAAAAATTATTGTATCGGTGAAAAAATTTTTTCTATTTTTTCGTTAATTTGTACATATTTAGACTCCGGGAGTCAAAAAAAGTGGTTTCAAATAAAAATTTTTTCAAAATTTTCAAAATGCTCTAAAATTAAAACTGCGCTAAGAAAATTAGTTTTAAAAAATTTTTTTCTTCTGACAATAGCGGATAACTTGCATGCGAATTTTGGGGCAAATCTATAGAGTAATTTACGTAAAATAAAAGAAAAATGAATTTTTTTTTTCAAATTTTACAAAATTATCTAAAATTAAAACCACGCTAAGAAAATCAGTTTGGGTGGGGCTCGAACATTAGAATGTTTTTTATTTAATGAATATTTATTTAGAGTGCCACAATTACAAATAGCGTGTTCCATAATTTAGAATAAAGTAATAATGAATTTTCATGATTTCAAAAAGCAGTAGTGATAATCTCAAATTATTCGATTAAAATATTTAGAGTTCTTTCGAAATCTTGATATAATTTATTCTAAATTTAGACGTACATTTATTTTGCTACTTCTTATTTCGATAAAGTGAATATTCTAAAATGCTTTACTCGCATTGATTATTTTCGTTACTTCAGTCGCTGAAAATACGAAAATTCTAAAATGAATAAATGAACAGTCTTGATATGCACATAATTTATATGAACTTCTAAATAAATGTTAATTAAATAAAAAACATTCTAATGTTCGAGCCCCACCCATCAGTTTTTAGAAGTTTTTCTTTTGGCAGTCGCAAATAATTTCCAAGCAAATTTTAGAGCAAATCCATCGAGTACTTAAAGTAAAATACAAAAAAAAATTAAAAATTAGAATTGAAAAAAAATGTTTTAAATTGTTCTAAAATTAAAACTATGCCAAGAAAACCAGTTTTCAATAGCTTCCGTACCAGTTAGACAAAAAAATAAATTGTATGCAAAATTTGAAGGAAATCTGTCAAGTACTTTTCGAGATCTAATTGACGTAATGAGTACATGCACACACACATACATACAGACATTTTCTGCCCTACAAAAAAAAATCAGGTGAGAGATCATTACATGAGATTTTGGCATGATAAATCACCTAAGGAATCAGGTGATTTCTCGCCTGATTTTTTTTAACAGGGTGGAAACCACTTTTTTCCACGAGTCTGAATATGTACAAATTAATAAAAAAAATAGAACAAATTTTTTTATTGATACAATGTTTTCTTTATGAGAAAGTAGAAGTGTATTAAAATATATTTATAACTCATAAATCTTAAGACATGATACACATACAACATTATTTCATTTTAAATAGTGTTATTAAATAAACAAAATCAAGTTTTTAACTAATCAAAAGGATTTTAAGCATCAGATAAGGGTTTTTAAAACCATTCATGGATCAAACTTTTTTATTTAATGTATATTTAAGCTAAAAAGAAGTTTTATTAGTTAATATTATAATAACAAAAAATTATCAATTACATTTAAATCTGATTTTTTTCAGACTGAAACTCAGGTCTGATAGCTCAAATAACTACAGTTGAGTAGAAAGTGCATAGGCGCCCAAGTTATTTCAGCTTATGTCTGTATATTATAAAATAACCCATATGTATAAGTAAACTAATCAGTTAAATATATTATATTAAATATTAATTCATTTTATATTATAAAATATAACGCACCTATATTAGTAAATATTCAAATTTTTATTGAAAATATAGTCATATGGCTTGTTTGTCAACTGTAATGCAAATTTTATATATACAAATATATAAAAAGGATGCTTACTATAGTTATAATTTTATCAGCATGTTAATTATTTTTAAGCTTTATTCATTAAAACATAAATTGTTTTTCTATTTTTTAATTTCATGTATTAATATTTAGTTAAATAGTAATGTATATAATAAAATAACTCACTCGTATAAGCAAACTATTCAGTTAAATACATTATATTAAATATTAATTCATCGTATATCATAAAATAGCACACTTATATAAAATGAATAAGTAAATTATTCAAATTTTCATTAAAAATAGACATATAGCTTGTTCGTCAACTGTAACACAAATTTTATGTTAATCTATAACAAAGCTGCCTATCGTAGTCATACTTTTATCAGTGTGCAAATTATTTTCAAACTACATTTACTGAAAACACACATTTTATACTTCTATTTATTTATGTATTAATATTTAATATAATAAGTTTAACTAAATAGTATTGTATATTATGAAATAGCACACTCGTATAAGTAGATTCTTTAAATTTTCATTAAAAATAGACATACAGTTTGTTCGTCAATTGTATCATCCATTGTTATTAGTAAATTTTGATCTTGATTCATTCTAACCTTATTTTTTTTATTAAAATGTGCATAAATTTATCTTTAAAACATTAGTTAAATATAGTACTTTTTTTTGGTACTTTGATGATTTTTAATCTGAGTAATAGAAATATAGAATAATAAAACTTTCATAACCTCAAACCTTCATAACCTCAAACCTTCATTAATTGCTGTTACTATACTTATTTTTAAATGAAAAACAATTAAAAATATATACATATTGTACCTGCATTAAGCAATACTTATGCAATAAAGGAATAAATTACTTATCTGAATTGTTATATTATTTGATGTCTTTACAATTTTACTGGAATTTTTAAATAAAAGGTAGTCACCTTGCTTGTGCTCATAGTTATATATTTTATCATTAAACTATACATTGGTTATATACATAAATAATATTGCTTGGTTTAAAATAAAATATTCTTATTCTATTTTAATTGAGTTACTTCTATTATATTTAAAAAACAATGCCTAGAAATTAATTTTTATTTATTTAAAAAATCTAAATCCTTTAAAATTTAATTTTTGGCGCCTATTCTATATCGACCAATCAGGATTCGATCTTTAGATGCTTCAACATGGTGGCTCATCATTTTTTTAAGAAGGATTGTTTATAATGTTAATCGATGAATCGATGTACTATGTTTCTGTAATAAAATTCATAAAAATTTACTCAGCATATAAATGTAAAATTTTGTTTTGTAAAATTACTCCATACAGGTGAGTGGGATTGGATTTTCATTTTATTGTTCACAAATAGATAGCGTTTTAGTTACGAAGATTCGTAAATTTATTTTTATTTAAAATTTTATTTTATTTTAAGAAAAATATATTCTTTGTAAGTATCGTATCGATACGGGTAATATCGATATATTGGAACCAATATACCATAGGTATCGATATTCAATTGGTTGATACGTATCGATACACAGTATCGATATTTTCCAAAATATCGCGCATCCCTAGCATGCACTGGAAAACTTTTAGTATATAGAACTATGATGAAAATATCGAAGCTCTAACTACGAAGACTATCGTAGTTTCACACTTCTATATTTCTTATTTATCAACGTCGAAAATTTTTGGTTTATAAGATCTCTAAAAAAAAACCTTTAAAAAGGTAAAATTACGGCAAGTTAGCTTTAAAAAAAAGACTTTTACACTATCTTAAAAATAAAAAATATTTTGTCAAAAATGTAGACTAATTTAATACAATCAACTATAAAAAAAATCTTTTATATCTCTAAAAAAAGACTTTAACATTATAGATAATAAATAAGTGGGAATTCAATTATAAAAAAAATACACTTGAAAAAATACTGAAATCAATAATGTGTGGTCAAGTTTTAATATAATTTAAAATAATACTTACAAATGATATTGTAACCTATATTTTGATGATAATAATGAATCAATAAAAAATTTCTTTGTTAAAAATTAAGTATAAAAATAGCCATATAAAATGTTATTGAAAATATAAAACTATTTTCAACAAAATTTAAAAAAATAATAACACTTTAATTTAAATAATTAATGTAAAAGTAAGAATAAAAGTAATATTACAGCTATAAACTCGCCAGGCCCACCCTGCAAAAGTTATATTTCTTGGTGAACATACATCCATTTAAAACATTTTTTAGGATTGACTTTTTAGAATCCCGTAAGAAAATTAAAAATATATATTAATTTTCACAATTTAGTATTCAATAAACAAATAATCTAATTTTATAACATTAATGATATATTTAACTCTTGAGTGGGCCTGGCAAGTTTATAACTGTAATATTACTTTTATTCTTACTTTTACGTTAATTATTTAAATTAAAGTGTTATTATTTTTTTAAATTTTGTTGAAAATAGTTTTATATTTTCAATAACATTTTATATGGCTTTTTTTATACTTAATTTTTAACAAAGAAATTTTTTATTGATTCATTATTATCATCAAAATATAGGTTACAATATCATTTGTAAGTATTATTTTAAATTATATTAAAACTTGACCACACATTATTGATTTCAGTATTTTTTCAAGTGTATTTTTTTTATAATTGAATTCTTACTTATTTATTATCTATAATGTTAAAGCCTTTTTTTAGAGATATAAAAGATTTTTTTATAGTTGATTGTATTAAAGTAGTCTACATTTTTGACAAAATATTTTTTATTTTTAAGATAGTGTAAAAGTCTTTTTTTTAAAGCTAACTTGCCGTAATTTTACTTTTTTAAAGGTTTTTTGTGGAGAGATATCACAACTTTTTCAAAGTCGAAAGTTTTTATCTCAATAGATTTATAACTTTACCGATAATCTGATACTTTAATATAATAACACTAATTTTATAGCTAATTGTATCAACCTAATTTTTATATATTCATTATTATTATAAAATATTTGTTTTCGAAAAAATTTTAATCTTATTTTGTTCAACACTTTCAAATTAATCAACTATTATAAAACTTATTTTGTCTAAATATCGTATGAAAAACTAGTTAATTAATTAAAAATGTTTTAAAATATGCAAATATTACTTTTTCATTTGTTGTTGTTTTCATTTTTAAATACCAAATCGGTATTACCAACTTTTGAATTTTGCCGCTTTCAACTGTTTAATTTTATGTACGAGACGTTTTACTGCGCAGGCGCGAACTGATCACATGAACGCCCGTGATTTTGCGGCAGCTCGTCAGTTATATAGAACGAGACACTAAATTCTTATATTGCTTATTTACGCGATGTCTTTATACATTTAGCATGTTCTGAAAGCATTTGCCTGAATACATGCGTTCATTATTAATAGATATAACTCGTATTCTCTTTCTTTTTCTCACTCTCTATACTCTCTTTCTCACTTATTAGCAATTGCACAACTCGTATTCTGTCTCTTTCTCTCACATCAGACGAAAAACTCTCCGTCGTTTTCTAACATCCGCCGGAAATCTGAAACAACCCGATATAGAAATAGTATATTACGTACCTGCGGGAGGAAACATCTTGTTCGGTCCATAGCACGCGTATAATAACGCCCGAGGCGTAGCCGAGGGTGTTAAACGCGTGCTAAGGGGCGAACAAGTTTCCCCCGCAGGTGCGTATACTATTTTCCATCACCCGCGTCCCGGAAACAACACTTTTGTGTTTTTGTCGCAGGACCGAAAGTGCTGTTTCCGGGCCGCTGTGATGGAAAGAAATTAACAGACTAACCTGTAATAATATAAAAAAATCATGAAAACTTGACTTTTGGCCATGTGTTTTTGTTGTCAGATAAAACATTAGATCATTTTATGTATACTTGTAATCAAATAATATGTAAATATTGAAACATAATCATTTACTCAAAGTTTTAATCTTTGAACCTCACAAATTCAAAGTAAATAAATAGGGAAAGCCGTAGCGCTAACTTACCGTAGGGAGCGCTACCGCGCTCCCTGATATCAAATCAATACAACTAACCTTTGAGGTTAAGAACTTTTTTGCGTATTATCTGTATTCAATAATTTGTATAAATATTCATATAATGCTTTATACTAGCTGAGATAAGGGTATAATAGATTGAATAAGAGCCGGTTTACCAAATAGTAAATAAATATATCTATCGTTAAAGACGTTTTATAAATTGTTTATGCATAACTTACATAAAATAATTTTTATTCCTATTATCAATAAAATACATGATTTGAATACAATTTGTTAATAAATATCGAGTCTCATTGAAAGTTAATGAATTTTAATCATTTTTATGTTATGAGAACTTCCTTAACTTCACATTTACCTTATTGACTGCAATCCAGAAATTGAAAAATTGTAATGTCATTATATTACGTTCCTTTAATAATTTTGTTATGTAACTTATTTGATAATATTTTTTTATTTGTCAGTAACATTTTATTTAGGAATAATAATTTTTCACATTTCACAAAATTAAGTTGCTTAAGCAATAACTTCCTTTTCCTTCTTCATTAATTTCGTATCTTTTTTGCCGATCCTCATATCCAGGATCATCTTTCTTATATCGAATGGCATCTACAATACTTTTAGATAAAAAAACCTTGGTATGCCTCTTTATCTACTATGGCTTCGTCTCGGGGATTATTTTGTCGTACTAACATTGGATCTGTTTATTTTTAAACAAAAATAAATTTAAACAAATTTTGATGATATTTTATTCTTCCATTTCACTATTAAATTTTGTATTAGAAATAAATAAAAAATTATTTTATGGAAAATTTGTACTTTTAATTATTGTTTTTTGCAAAAATAAAATTTAATAATTTGCATTACAAATGTATATGTTAATTCTTTGGAATTGTTTCTTTAATATTCCTATAATTATTTTGTTCCTCACTTTATCGACTTCTAAAATTTTAACAAAACTAAAGTACACGGAGAGAATTTTCCTATAAAAATTACAGTGACAATCACTACAATCGAGGGACATTGTAGAATAATATGAGATGTTACCGTAAAAATTATCAGAATTCTGTACAATTTTTACGTTCAAGTCTCATAATTTTTCATACTATTCTACGATGACCCTCAACTGTGATCGTCATCGTAATTTTTATAGAAAAATTCTCTACGGGTACTTTATTCCCGTTGAATTAGAAACTTATGAATTTGAATGAATTTTTAGTTATTATGAAATGTTAATAAAATATAATATTAAACTGCTCGTTAAAAAACAATGATTAAAAGAATATCAAGCTTAATAAAAATCGACATATAATAAAATTTATAAAATTTTAATATTAAAATTTTCATTTTCAATTGTGTTTTTTTTTATTTCATAAAGTGATTACTGTTAAAGCGATTTCGGATTTTAGGTTAGGTTTTATTTTTAAGTTTATAAATTACTCTTTCAATATGTAAAATTTTTCAAATTTTTTAATTTTCCACCATTCTAAGGATTATAATAAATGGTAGAAAATTAAAAAATTCAAAAAATTTCAGAAACTGAAAGAGTAATTTGTAAACTACAAAATGAAATCCAACCGAACTTCCGTAGTCGCCTTAAGGTAGGAATAAAGCAAAATTCGCAGCTCGTGAACGAAATCTAATTTCTCCCCCGGGAATTTACTCCCCTTGCTTCGCTTGCTAAAGTTGCAAACTTCTCCTCAGGAGAAATATGCGACTTTACTCACTCGCTGCATTATTTTTTACTCAGATTTCATATAAATTTAATTTAAATATAGCCTAAATATCGATATTATTTAAACTGGTGTGTTTCTCAAACAACTAAAACTATAGAAAAAAAGGAAGATATAATATTTATTATTAAATTATTTTATAAAATATTATATACTAAATTATATACCAAATCACGTTCTTAAGAGTCGGCCGTATAGCTTTGTCCTTGGCTAATCTAAATTTTCATTATAATTAATGAATAAAATATTTTTATACAAATGTGGGGGCTGAGCGCTGTAGAGCAAAAAACGAGCAAAGGATTCTATTCTATGAAAAACTATAAAATTTTCATTATTTTCCGAGTATAATCCGAAACGGAAATACTGAAGTCGAGTTCAACTGTTTTTTCCGTTTCGCACTATACTTGGAAAATAATGAAAATTTTATATTTTTTCATAGAATGGAATACTTTGCTCGTTTTTTGCTCTACAGCGCTCATCCCCTACATTTGTATATGCATATTTAATTTATTAATTATAACGAAAATTTAGATTAGACGAGGACAGAGCTATACGGCCGACTCTTAAGTACGTGCTAAAAAACGTGTTTAAGATTGTATTAACCCTACTGCAAAATCTCACGTGAGATCTCACGTGAGATTTTGCAGTAAGGTAAATACGTGCTTGGCAACATGTTAAATTTAACCGTAAAAGTTACCTGATTTAGTACATTCTTAAGCACATACTTAAGAGCATGACGAAGCTGCGCGCCTCCTAATAATATTTCCAATCCTAACTTATGAATAAACGATGCGTTTAATCAAGTTTTTTTTTACTACAAAGAAAGAATTTGTAAGATTAAACTCTAGTGTGGACAACTCAAGAAATCCACCAAAATATTATACATAAAAAGTTATACTACAAACTTTCAATGTATTGTATTTTAAGGTTAGGTTTGTTCAGTTCGATATCTAATTTCCAATCCAAGCTCAAAAAAAAATAACAAGTCTAAATGATTTTTTTTTTTAACATTATATTTTTTTAATTTATGAATTGGGAAAGATATTAATAAAATAAGAAAAGCAAAACTCAATTGTTGCAGCTCCGACATCCCGTTAAATACAAACTTGAGAGGAGGCCGTATAGCTTTGTCCTTGTCTAATCTAAATTTTCGTTATAATTAATATTGTTATACAAAAGTAAGAGTATAGCCCAACAAATTTCAGGACGAGCAAACGATCCTATCCTATGAGAAAATATAAAATAGGATCGTTTGTTCGTCTTGAAATCTATTGAGCTATCATTTTACTTTAGTATAACAATATTTAATTCATTAATAATAACGAAAATTTAGATTAGAGAAGGACAGAGCTATACGGCCGTCTCTTAAGCATATGTTCAAGCATATAACTAAAAACGTCATTTAGTGTGTGATATCATATCTGATTTTACATGTGCAAAATTACGTAATTTTTTATCCTTCGTTAGCCCAAGTTGAGTAGATGATTTTATGTTATCATAGGTTGTATGAGGGGCTGTAAACATTATGATAAAATATACATTTTTAGACTATTTATTTGATGAATTCTCATGAGTAAATAACTGAGCAGCGCAGGTATACTTCTGCCTGTAGATGCGACAGAGAGAGACGACGATGAATTACGGAAAGGAACGCACGGCGCCGACGGAGAGCTATAGCTCTTTAGAGTTCAACTTGTTTGTTTACTTTTAATTGCGCTTTTCTTTATCTGTCTTTGTCTTACAATAGCAGAGCGGAGGTTTGCCTATACTTGTAGCAGCGCGCTGACTCTACTACCCTTCTAAAGACATATTTTAATGTCTTGCTCCGAACGTCGTTCAAGAAGACTAGAATATTTGCCAATACACTTCAATATAGTGTGGCGTATGCAATAATATTCCGTACTATAGAGTAGTTTAAAGTTGTATACGACATTGTATAGTGTATTGCTAATTGAATATACTTTAGCTGCCAGCAGGGTGGAATGGCTCGCCAATACCCATTTAACTAGCTCGAGGGTATTCTACCGAATACGACATACTATAAAACATATATATATATAAATTATACCTGTTATTACCTTTTAAGGTGGATCATTCGTTCCCAATAATATTTTGTAAACCTAAAAGTTTTTGACGAAACTTTACTATAATAATCTTGGAATACCCATCTTTTCATTGGTATAATAAAAACATAAGGTAAACCATCAAAATTTCAAGTAATCAATGTCTGAAAAAAAGATATTATACACACGCGTAAATGGAAAAAATCATGATTCATGCATAAAGTTGATTATAACTTTTTTGTTACTTAAAAGTTTTTGATAAAAAAAGTATGGAAGACAGACGATTTAATAACGATTATAATATGATCGAGGAAAAAGGGAGTAAACGATGTAAATAAAGAGAAATTAAGGCGACTTCGGATTTTAGGTTAGGTTTTATTTTTGAGTTTACAAATTACTCTTTCAATGTGTAAAATTTTTCAGATTTTTTAATTTTCCACCATTCTACGGATTATAATAAATGGTAGAAAATTAAAAAATTCAAAAAATTTTAGAAACTGAAAGAGTAATTTGTAAACTACAAAATGAAATCGAACCGAACTTCCGCAGTCGCCTTAAGTGTAAAAGTTGAAAATATTTTATTAACGTAGAATCGAGTAAATCAGCTGGTATATACTGCGCATGCGTGATAATCCTAAGACGCTTAGAGTGCATGTATACATACTACACCGAGAAACTTTTTGGGGCGAGAGACCTTCGGTAGTGTAGGGCCGGGCGCCTCTATAAAGTAAACGAGTCGTCCCGTCTTGAGCATAAAGGTCTGAGACCTTTGTCACCGAGGCCGTACGTTTATTACGTTCGGCTGATGTATACGTGGATTCGGTTTTTCCAGGCTTTATACCTTCAGTCTTCAAAATAAAGGTCTCAGACCTTTGTGCGTAAGACAAGACGCCTCATCGAATCGCTCCATTGAGTCGTTTCGAGGCTGCCGCCGAGAGAAGCTCGTTTAATGTGCTACAACATTTCAAAAAGAGTTTGGAGAACGAATTGAGAGAGGACGTTTGTGCGATAGGCTTGTGAATTGGGATTTGTTGGTTAATTTCTGGATTGATTTTCTGTTGCATGGTGGAGTGTAGTTAAGGGGAACATTTATTTATCCTCTTCATGAAGAGCATAATATCTGCTCATCGGAGTGGATATTGGGACTTGTGTTTTGTTGTAACTGAGGTGTTCGATTAGATATATACGGCTGACTTCGAACATTCTAGAAGCGTCTTTCGACGCGGGGGGGAGCTTGCTTCCTGCCCAAAGCTTTGATCGCACGATGGATGGATCTAAGCTAGAAGACGTCTCAATGACTAATAAAAAAAATAACAAATTTGACGCTAAAAGAAATGATTTCTGTGACGAAGTTGAAGAAATGGATATTACGAATGACGCGATCCTGGCTGAATTAGAACAGAATAATAAAAGAGCGTCTCAAACATTAATAAACCCAACGGAAAAAAGATCCAAACTACAAAATTCAAATAATGACCTTGCTATTAAAGATTTGACTACCAACATCCCAATTAATAACAATAACAAAAACAATAACAATGGCACAAACTCAGGGAATGTGCCGGCTTCTAATCTAACTGACAAAACTTATATTCGTAACAAGTATTCCGACGCACATACGGCCCCTTTTAAAGTATATATACAACCTGTTAAGGGTTCATTGAATAAGAATAATGAGGAAAGAAAGAACATATCCCCAGTTAAAATTGGTAAAAACCTGATTGGCAAATTTGGTAACAACATAAGTGAAATAAGATCTATTGCCAAAAATAAGATTGTAGTCTATACTAATTTTAGAGGTACAGCAAATCAGATTATTGATTCACAAGAATTGAAAACTAACGAACTTAGTGCTTTTATACCTAACCATCTCATAAATAAACAAGTCATCATTAGAAATGTACCTGTTGAATTTGAAGAACAGGAAATATTTGATAACATTGAAGTATTTGGTTCTAAGGCTCCCGCCAAATTGTTGAGTGTCAGAAGATTCATGAGGAAAAAAATTGATGAAAAAGATAAAGAAAAAACAATATTGGTCCCAACTCAAACCGTTTTGCTTACGTTTCAGACACAGCATATACCTAGAGAACTTTTACTCTATAAAGTTATATTTAAGACAGACAATTACCTTCCGCAGGTCAAACTGTGTCACAAATGTTTTTATTACGGTCACATACAAAAATTTTGCAAAGCTAAAACCAGATGTGCTAACTGTGGAGGTGAAGACCATATAAGCGCTATCAACTGCCCAAATTATAATGACACAATATCCTGCCTTCACTGTAAGGGAAGTCATCTTCCCACTGAGCCTACCTGTGAAAAAAGAGTCTTCGAACAAAAAGTTTTAACTCATTCTATTCAAAATAATATGGAAATATCTGAGGCAAGGAAGGATGTATATAAGAATGATGTCTCTTTGAGATTAAGCAGGCATAGGCAAAATGCCTCTTATGCTCATATAACGAAGAAGGATGACTCTAGTTCACAATCTCCTAAACAATCTGATTCTGGTTTACCTTCAAGAAGCTATTATCAAAGCAGCATGAATACTGGAATTAACAAAGATGACCACGCATTGAAACAAAGGAAAAAAACTAACAAAAAAATCATCCAGGACACTATTAATATGAAATAACATAATCTAATGGATTTGCATCATAAAATTCTAAATGACCACAGGATTCAGTTTAGTGGTGGGATTCTTCCCCCTAAAGCTAACAAAAGCTCAATCAAAGAAAATGAACCACATCATGACGAAAAGGAAAAGTTTTTGGAGATAATTTATGAATTGGTTGAAGCAGTGCGGGAAGCACAAATTGAGGAAACTGATGAGCGTGAACTTCAGGAATCTGTGGAAGATTCACAATCAAAGGAAAGTCTAGTGGGGAATGACCCATCACAATTTAGTTCTTATGATCAATCGCAAAATATGGATCATGTGCTATCTCATACATATAATAATAGTCTACATTAAGTAAGGTCAAGTTATAGTTATAATTAATTTAATTTAATTTAATTTAATTTCTGTTGAATATTTATAATTTAATTTTAATTCATTATTTAATTAATATTTTTATTTTTTGTTTCACTATGTATAATAACGTAAGCAAATTAAGGAAGAAAAGATTAGATGAATCTACTGATTTCAACGAAATTAATTTTTTACAATGGAATTGCAGGAGTATTCTTAACAAGCAAGATGATTTGATTTACCTCTCTGATAAGTTTGATTTTATGCTGCTTAGCGAAACATGGCTTTGCAGAGATACTCCTATAAAAATTAAAAATTTTAATATAATAAGAAAAGATAGAGAAGATGGCATTGGTGGCGGAGTATGTATAATCATTAAGAATAATATTGACTACCAGGTAGAAGAATCTGTGTATAGTAAGGACCAATGTCTTGAGACCGTAGCAGTCTCTATTGCGATGGATGATGGTTTGGGTACTACTGGATCGGCTATGAGAAGACAGAAACCTGATAGAATGCTTATAGTATCCCTGTATCGCGTGCCTAACACAAAAATTAATCCTAATGAATGGCAGAAATTCTTTGATTCGTTGAGTCATTTTAAATATATCCTGATCGGGGGAGATTTCAATTGCCATAATCGATTATGGGGCTCTAATAAAACCTGCATAACAGGAGAAGAGTTATACGAATACATTGACCAAACGAATTTTATTATTCTTAATGACAACTCATACACTTATTACAGTTTGAGAGGCGACTCCCTTGTCCAATCAGCGATTGATCTGTCGATAATTTCCTCTAATTTAGCCCTCAGCGCCTCATGGAGTGTTCTTGAGAATAGAATGGGGAGTGATCACTTCCTGATTAGGATTAAAGTTAGAATGTCAATTAGGAGACTTCCCTTATGTATTACACACAAAATCAACACCGATAAAGTTGATTGGAAAAAATACAAACTTAACCTGATTGATAAAGCTAGTAACTGTACTGTAAATGGCTCTACTACTGATCGAGAAATTTTGGTCTTGTATGGGACGATGGTCCGTGACATATTGGGTGCATTGGAGATGGATGGAGTTGGTGCCGAGGATGGAAATCATGCTGACGAGGTCAAGATAGAGGATAGGTTTAATAGAATATGGAAACATGTTGTGACCCCATCTGTTTGGTGGGATGACTCTTGTAGAGCAATCAAAGATAAAATCAAAAGGCTGACGAAAGAATTTCTTTCCCATCCCAATACTGACAAGATGTCTGAGTTGATTAAGGAAGAAAATAAGGCCAGAAGAGATCTTAAAAAAATTAAGGTTGGCAAGTTTAGGGAATTTATTGAAAGTAAATTAAATAAGGACACCCCATTTAAGGAAGTATATAGAGTCATCAAGGGGTTCAAGCACAGGGCCCTTGGATCTAACAACGGTAATTCTAATAATTCTGAAGCTAAGGAGCATGCTCAACAGTTTATTCGAGAGTTCTGCCCTGACTTTGTTCCTGAAGATAAGATTGACATCAGAAGGATCGACTATGATAGCTTTGAAATTTTGCAACTTGAAGATCCTTTCTCTAAATTTGAGCTTGATCAAGCTATTAAATCAATTAAAATTAAATCGTCTCCTGGCCTTGATCAAATCTCTAATAGGATGCTGTTTGAGCTTCCCGATGAATTTCGTGAGCTTTTGCTTGCTGTCTTTAATGAAATATTCACCAGATCCATTTTTCCAGGTGACTGGAGTGAGTTTCTTATCGTCCTGATTCCTAAAGCCGAATCTAATAAATTCAGACCAATTGCTCTTGCATCGTGTCTCCTAAAGCTACTTGAAAAGATGATACAGGCAAGACTCACACATTATGTTGAAGGAAATGACATCATTCAGGATTTCCAAAACGGATTCAGAAGAGACAGGTCGTGTGCGCATTCCCTTGGTGAACTAGTCTCCATTATACACAACACTAATAATAGTAATAAATATATGGCATGTTTGTTTATAGACTTAAAACAGGCGTTTGATTGCGTTGATCCGAGATTTTTACAGACAGTACTTGATGCTGTTAAAATTCCTTATAAATACAAGAAGTTTATCTACAATGTAACAGGATCCAGAACGCTTTATTTTAAAAATAATAATGAGATTGAGGGTCCGTTCTACAGATTCTATGGTGTTCCGCAGGGAGATGTCTTAAGTCCCCTCATTTATAATATCTACAGTTTTGATTTTGGCAGAGCTATTGGTAACAATAGTATTGCTTTTCAATTTGCGGATGATACGGTCTTAGCCAGTATTGGCAATTCCCCTGAAGAAGCTGTGGAACGTTTTCAAGCCAACATTGGGACCATTCTGGAATACTTTCGAGGAAAGAAATCTCGAGATCAACCCTAACAAATCAAAATTAGTTATCTTTACCAGAAAATTGATAGATAATGGAAGATATTTTATTAACATAAAGGACACTACAATAGAAGCATCAGCCCATACTAAATATCTGGGCTTGTATTTGGACCAAGGCTTGAACTGGAAGAAGCAGACTGATAATATTATTGCTGTAACGAAGAAGTTAACCAACATTCTTAAGATGATCTGTGGCACCTGGTGGGGAGGTCATCCTCAGATTCTGGTGCTTGTGTATAGATCATTCATTAGAGCCAATATGGAGTACAATTCATTCATTTATGACACTAGTGATGTCAACCTAAAACTAAAACTAAATAGGACGCAATATAAAGCGATTAGAATAGCGATGGGCTATAGGCAGTCTACGCCTATCAATGTTATGCATGCTGAAAGTGGTGAATTACCCATCGATATGAGGAATAAATATCTGTCTGATAGGTTTGTTGTTAAGCTCCTAGCAAAGGAGGACCATCCTTTGCTTACTGA
This sequence comes from Anastatus disparis, assembly GCA_017163975.1. Lineage (NCBI taxonomy): Eukaryota > Metazoa > Arthropoda > Insecta > Hymenoptera > Eupelmidae > Anastatus > Anastatus disparis. Next base: position 1,717,842 of record JAFFSR010000044.1, on the reverse strand, counting down.
GCTTTACGCTTTATACAATGAAATCCGTATTAATGATAGATATAATGTCAAAAATAACTTCCCACTGTTAACATCTTTTATTCAGCTCATCAACCTAAGAAGTAAGCTTAACAAGCAGCGCCATCCAATTCCATATGATTTCTCATATGTCTTCTAACTTCGATGTATCCAAGATGATTGATTGCAGACTGGGATCTATGGCTAAGTTGTCAAATATACCCAATAAATTTGTAAATGAATATATAGAAAAGGAAAAAAATAGCTATGAAATATATTATACTGACGGTTCAAAAATGCAAGAGGTGTATAGCCATGTTGGCTTTGCAATTTACAGTCCAACTAGTGAGGTGAGAGCCTTGCATAGAATAGATCCAATCTTTTCGATATACTCAGCTGAATTGTTAGCTATTAAAAGGGCCCTAGAGATCATCGATATGAATAAACATAGTAAGGCTTTGATCCTTACAGACTCTATGAGTTCATTGGTTGCCATTGCTGGTTTTTCATCTCACACTAAGAACGCCACATATATTATCCCGGAAATAAAGGACATTATGCACAATATTAAGTCAAATAATAGGACTGTGGAACTGTTTTGGATACCATCTCACCATGGTATCGATGGAAACGAGATGGCTGATGTGCTGGCGAAAAGGGCAATTGTCAGTGGTCAGCCACTGAATGTGGCTGTTCCTTTTAGTGATGCATATGTTAGGGCTTCAGAGTTTAGAAATAGATCATTCCTGAAATATATTAAGAACTCCAGTAAGGTGAAGGGCAAGGAATATTTTAAATATTTTTATAAGGAGGGGAACAAGAAGCCCTGGTTTACTAATTACAATAAGTCGAGAAAATATATTGTCTCACTTAACAGATTGAGATCCAACCACTTTTCGCTTGGGGATAGTATGTACAGGAAAAACATTATTTTGGACCCTTTATGTCCATGTGGACACCCCTTTCAGTCTTTGGACCATGTTCTATGGTCATGCACACTATTTGAACAACAAAGAAAATTATTTGTTACCAAGTTAAAAAGGATAAATAAATATCCTATTGAATCTTCAGAAATATTAAAAAATCCTTCTAATTTGGCTGCCTCGTTTATGGTGGCATACTTACATGATTGCTCCTTATATGTTTGAGGGCAAATTATACTAACACGGAGGTTTCACCACGAGAACACGGAAGCTGGGAATTTGCGGGAAATCGTCTATTACGACCATTTCTGCATCTAGACATTATTTAGCACTTATTAGTGCTGTAACTATTCGTTGTACGCATCTGCAGGGAAGCGTTGATGTTGCGCGCTACATTGACGTCTTTCTTTTGTAGATGCTGTGAGAAGAATATATATTAATGCAGATGCACTATTTATATCTCCCGCTCTATTGTATATAGAGAGGGCAAATTGAATAGTATAGTATGAAGTGGCTTAGAATACGCAAACCATATAGATATTTGATTTTCTGCTAAATCACCTATGCTTTATTACATACTGAAATAGATTATCAATTCAACCGGGTGATGGCCTAAGATCGCTTGGCGCTGATCAAGAGGCCAATTAATTTAGAAGAAGAAGAAGAAGAAGAATTGCTCCATTAACAAAGGTCTCTCACCTCAAGATTAACTAAGGTCTCTCGCCTCAAAAAGTTTCTCAGTGTACGAAATCCGCTGTATAGTGCCGTATATAAGTAAATAATCAAGGGGCTTTTCAAGAAAAAAAAATTTTTTCTACGCATTTACTTATGCAATGATTTTTGTTTTCAAAATAATAATAGTTATAATTGAGACATAGTGTATTAATTTATAAAAATTTGCAATAATACAAATACCACCAAGGAACCCAAAACATGATACGGTCTTACATGCATGATCCACCTTAAAGTATTTGTAACTTATAAATATTTTTTATATTTTAAAATTTTCGAAAAATTGTTTTATTACTAGCAAATTATCAATTTGGAATGGATTTAGATAATAATAATATAAGTCTTAATATATTTATTAGTTATTAATACAATTACTTAATTGTATTGAAATTTTTTAAGAATACATAGTTTTTTCAAAACTTAAAATTCTTATGGATTTTTTATGTATATATAAAAATTATTTGTAGTTAAATTACAAATGATACTTATGTCGACTAAAGAATAATTAAATTGAAGAATATTTTTATTGGTTTTTAAGTCAATTAATAAAAAATTTTGAATAATTTGACTGTAAGACCGATAAAAATATTCTACGATTTGTAGTTAAATTTTTTTAATACATTTCCATGAATTTCGCATTAAAATTTCATAACTGAAAAATAAACAAGACATTTACTTCCAGAATTGATTTATTTAGATGATTGTAACCAATTAAAATTGATTGAGAAGAAAATTGACTTCAACAAGTAATTGCGGTTTTATCCACTTCAAATTACCTAAATACTTTGAATTATTTGTATACGTCTTATTTTAATATCTTTTAACTTTTAAATTCTAGTGCCCAATTTTATATTTAGAAGTGTTTGGGTTTTAATCGTTTTGCGTCAGACATTTTTGGCAGGGTAAGTAAATGGCAGTCTTTTTGTTGCAAACGCTGTGTCTATAAAAAAGTAATGAAATACAAAGAAGATAATTGAAAAATTGTGAATTATTAAATTTTTAAAAATGATTATACGCTTTACTGAAGTAAAGATGAAAATAATTTCTAAAGTAAAGAATGAGCCTGATTAATGATAGGATACAAAGGATGTATAAAGAGATAGCGAAAAGTACGAGCAATGCCATCCGGGCGTTAATATTTGCTTTGGGCTCTTTGCTCCGTGAATTTCGAGTGCTTGCCATCTGCCTGCTATTCAAGGACGAGACCTGATAGCGGTAGATGGCTTGAGGTCAAGCTCAGGAATGCCATCGTGATTTTTGCAGTTCAATTTGTCCTTCCAAGGTCTTTGCAAGGTAGATGACAAACAATTGACTTAATGCAATGCCCAAAGCTATTCCAGCGATTGTGTATAAATTGCGTTCAGCCCAAGCACGAACAATTTCAATACAACCACTTGTCCACACTTTTTTACTTGCTTCTGATACAGGTGTTTTTTGTACTCCATTTCCGCACATGTTGTTCACTAAACCACTCTGAAAAATATTTTTTTCTTATAAAACATAATAATTATATTTTTTAACGAAATTTCGAATAATTTTATAAAACTTACAGCAATATTTGTGGCATTAATACAGCAGGAAAATGGAACACCACAACCCTCACTACTAGGACTAGAGCAATTGAAATATTCATTTTTACCCCAATCCAGATAACCAACTTGACTTAAGCCACAACATTTGAACTAAAAAATATGTTTGAAAAAATAATATCTAATATTTAATATTTAACAATATTCATTATTATTCTCTTACCTCTTTTTGACCAAAATCGATAAAATTTTGGAGATCTGGATCCTCTCTATAAGTTTGAATAATTTTATCAGTAAATGATTCTTCTAATAAGGACTGCAGAGTATGCGGGAATACAAAACCTACTATCGCAATACCCATTTCCAATAGGAAAAATATAAGGAGGCACAAAGAATACTAAAAAAATATAAATTGAATTAATAATTACACCAATAAGAAATTCACATTTGTTAATTTTGTTTTTAAGTCTAAAATTTTCATTATTTTATTATTCGAATTGTAAAATTAATATAATAATAAAATAGAGATTTAATATTTCTCCTTAAATTATAATAAAATAAGAATTATTTTTTGTTTTAATAATAATAAAAGTACACAAAATTTCATCTTACAAACAAAATAATTTTTAAATAGGAATTGAGATTTTGATCCTTCTCTCGTTGAAAAAATCCGATTGGATTTTCAATTAGGATTCCAATTGAATTTTGTTGGAAATCCATTTGGAATTCCAATTAGAAACCCATTGAAAATTTATGGATATTAAGCGATTAAAATAATATTTATATGAGATATATATATATATTTATATTATAAACAGTTAATTGAATTTAAATTTATTCAATTTATTAATATAAATTTATACATGATATATATAAATTCTTTTTCATATAGATAAAAAAGGCTTAGTTAAATTGGAGACAAAAAACTTATTTACTTAATAATTATTATTTCATTTAAATAAAATTTTGTTAAAAAAATAAGAAATGAAATTTCAAATAAAATGACCCTTTATTTATGTTTTTAAATGTAATTAATATTATGTTTAAGGATTTATGTATCTAATGTATAAAATTATATTAATAAATTGAATAATGTTTGAATTTAATTAACTGTAGTACGTCTTTTTATTAACTGTTTATTATACGTTTATGTGTATATTATATAAATATTTTAATCATTTATAAATATCCATAAACATTTGTTCTATTTTCAAAAATTTTAATGAATTCCAATTGGAATTTCATTATGGATTTTCAATTAGAATTCCACCATCGAATCCCAATTGAATTTCATTGGTATTCAAAAATGGATTCCCAACAAAATCTAATTGAATTTTTTCAATGGGGTCAATAGACTAAAAAATCAATATATTGACTTTAATCATAATCAAAACAATATATACCTTGAAGGATCATAAATTCCAAATACCGGTCTTCTAAAGGATATCAATTCTAAAGAATTATTTTTTTAAATATTCTAATTTTATTATAATTTTTAATTATCTGCTTATGTAACCTTTTTATTAGTTTCATAACTTCATTAAAAAGAATTATGATGGATCCTAGTAGAATTGCTAAAGTGCATTGATTACAACTAGCAACTGGTAACCATCACTAGAATTGCTGAAAACTGCATGATCTAGTATTAGCAAAGAATATAGATGCTTATAGAAGCATACTTTAATTGAAGGACATCAGACATGGTACTCAAATTGGCAAAGTTTCTGTCTCCCAGCCACTATAGAGGCGGTACTGAGTGATATTTAAAAATAAACATGTGTTAAAATGTCCTCTAGAACTTAGTTCTTTTATTTACTGATATATTCTTCATAAGTTTCTATATTTGTTAGTATCACTTACTTTAAGCACATAGCAAAGGGTTTATTAACCTAAATTTGTAATGAATCACAATCAAGTATTGTGACAGAAGCTAACCGTATTTATGTAATTCACTTATAGATTTATTTAAATAATTTTTGTAGACCTTATTGGGATTTGACATGGGGCGTGACATATATATATATATATATATATATATATATATATATATATATATATATATATATATATATATATATATATATATATTAGTTATATATGTCCTTTGGCCGTATTCAGGTGGAATATGAATCGAGGACAATGTTTGTCGCTTGAGCGGCAAACATTGTTCGAGATTCAGATTCCACCTGAATAAACGGCCAAAGGACATAGATGATTTTATGTCCGAAGTAGGCCGTATGAGAAAATATAACTTATTAGTTCAAAATATTAATCTTTTTTTCAATACTTTTAAAATTAAATTTTAGTTCTATTGATTTTTTCTTTTGTTTCTTAGATTGACATTTTGTAATGAGTATAGCTGCTGTCGAAGCGCGAGTCATTTTTTTTTCACTAACCTACGTTCAATATGATTGCTCTTTGACATATTGAACGAAACATAGTAGGATCGGTGATGCCATATTGATTTCTCCTGAGACATATTGAGTCTCAATATGTCTCAGGAAGACATATAATTCTTGCAATAAGTCGTGGAGCGCGTCTGAGACATATGGGATGCCAATACAAATTTAGCATGCTCTTTACATACTGACACGAATACGGCCTACGAGGACATAAATATATATATAGTCAATTCATTTGACACCAATAAACATGTGCTTAGTATTATAAAGATGAGCAAAAAGTTATTTTTTATCAAAAATCAAAAATGTTCTTAAATATGAATCAAATTTGTAATAGGGTAGGTATAAATCCTGCAGAAAGAAAATTTATTAAAAGAGAGCGAGTGTTAAAAGCTGCACACATCATTAAATGTGGTAAAAATATCGGAGATGTTAAATGTCCTCCAGATCCCCCTCTTTATTCTCTCCCACTTGAGATTTCTGCGTTAGTCTTTAGTTCATGCTCATCATGTTTCGTTCCAAGTTTCGATTTTACTTGGTAAGGTTCGTATTAATAATTTATAACCAAGTTATAAAAATTAATACATTTTACCAGAAACATACTGCTTTACCGTAAAATTAATGTATATACTAGAATCAAAATTTCATGTATTTTTTATCAGTGTAATTGTAAAAAATCTCGAACTGGTGGTATGATATAAACTTTTTATCTTCAAAAAGTTTTACCTATAACTATTCTATTAATAATATCGGTCAAGTTTATAAAGATATTTTTTGTATTAACGTTAATGAGAATTTTTGTTTAATTCAAAATAATAATAATAAATGTAATTGTGTTTACTTTATATATAATATTAGTAGTAATATCTTACGCTTCAAATGCTTTAATTGTGATAAAAATAAATTTTTTGGTATTAATGTTTCCATTTTTAATAAAAGTAAATAAATTCTATAACTAATATCTTTTTCAAATTTAAGTTTTTATTCCTTTATTCCATTTTCCAAATCTTGTTATAAAAATCTATCAATTTTACTGTCGAGCCATCTAGTGATGTAAAGGGAAAGTTTTGTTTATGCGATACTTTTTCCACAGTTTTTCTGCTCTATGTGGTTTATATAAGGTGTTGTGAGATTTATAGGTTTTTTTACTCCAGATTACTCCAGATTCAAATTTCAAAAGTGTTTTATTATTTATGTCAGTGACAATTTGTTAATGTTTTTATGTGTGCTTGAGTTTTACGATTTCAACTTTCATATTTACGCATATTTTCTACTGGAACCCTTATTTGTAACATCTGGAGGACATCTAACAACAGCGTAAAAATATCATTAATAATGAACAAGTATCATTTATGGCATTAAAATCATATACAAGTGGTAAACATCAATTTGCTTAAAATACTTTTACTTTTTAGCTGCTAATGATACTACTCAAAATGTCGGATCCCAATAGGATAGAAAAACAAAGCTCATTTACTTTTTTATGTGAAAATTTGGAATCATTTTATTCATTAATTAATTTAAAAACTACAAAATTAGATTATAAATAAAAAAGCACTCCATCTCAGTCAATAATAAATTTTTCTTTTATAAAAAATGTATTCCAATACGATAAAAATAAATTTTAAATATGAAGTTTAATAATAAAATTAAATTAATTCATATCATACAATAAACTCATTATTTTAATTCATTACAAAATTAAAATCAAGATAAATACAATTTTTTCAAAAATTATCATCTATATACTGAGTAAATACCTTCACATTGAAGTAAAAGAAAATTTTAAATTTATAAAAAAAATAAAATAGTTATTAAGCACATTTCGGATAAAAATTTCATAAAATTTTTTAAAGACTCGCACTAATTTTAAAATAAAGAACAATTTTGCACAGCCTTATCTATATAAAAGTATGAACTAAATTATTCTAATGATGGCAACCAGTCTTGATAATTAAATAGTACTAGTCGTTGAGTTGGTCAATGCTACTAGATATTCAAATATTCTAAAATTCTACTAGCCATTACTAGGGAACCTAAGAGGTAGGATCATAATTTTTTCAGAGTATAAAAGTTTTATTAAATTTTACTTATATGTCATAGTTATTTTCAATTTGAAATCGACTCTTTTTCGACATAGGAAGCTCTTGAACAAATTCAATTTTAATAGGTCCTGTTAAGCCCTTAGCATTTTTTATATCTATGAATGAAATATAAGAAGTAATTTTTGATGTTATAAATTACATTATTTTTTATTAGCTTTTTTTAAAAAAATTGCTTTGACCTTACAATTTAATAAGATAAATGGAATGAATTGAAATCATTGCCCAATAATAGGTATTTTCACATCAAAAATACCAGAATTTTTTAAATTTAAATTCAATTTTGTATCAATACTTAATGACTGTTATTCTAATTTTCATCAAAATTTATTACAGCCAATCCAACCTAATTATCAATCATGTACCATTGAGGTATTTTTAAAGAATTATAATTTGAAAATAAAATTAAAACATGTTAGAATAATGGTTTTGCATTTAATTAAAATACCTGCTGAGTTTCTGTGCCATTTACAATGTAAAAATTTATAAAAATAATTATTGAAATATAGCATTTTATCATTGATTCTTATAAGAGACATACTTTGAGAATCATTAAAAGAAAGAATTCTCATTAATATTGATTTGCTGGTTGTTCAAAAAATGTTAATAAAACAATAATCAAATACCATTGTACTCTTACAAGAATTTCCTATATAAAGTTAATATTATTAAATAATATAGAACATAGATAATAACATTATTATTATTTCATATAACATAAATAATTATAACATTAATTATTATTATTTTATATAACATAAATTTTATGTTGCAAATTTTTAGTACAATTCAATAGCTATACTTACAAATTTAAGCAAACAAGTGTTTTCCCTTAATGCACCTACACATCCAGCAAAACTAACAATAAAAACTACAGCTCCTGCAATTATCATTACAAGAGAAATATTAAGAACAATATCATAAACATTCTCAACTCTAACTGAACCAGTCATCTGCCATTTATCAACAAAGGCATAAAATCCAACTCCTATAAGTAAACCTCCAAAAAGCTGAAAGAAATTTATAATAAGGTATGGTAAATTCAACAAAGATATTACAAGAATCAGTTTACTCACCCAGAAAATGAAATTGAGCATAAAAATCATATATTTTACACATGAACTTACATATGTAAAATTATTTGTTCGTCTACGGTTATTCATTTTTTTTAGTTTAAAAATAAAAATATTGATTTCGAAGTTGTATTTTTAGAACTATTAATGTCCACAAAATTAATATAGCTTTAAAAACTTATATTAAAATTTATTAATAAATCAGTCCTTTTTCTCAAATACTGATCATTTTAATTTTTTTGTTTATACACTGCTTTAAATTAACTTTAAAAATTTAATAATAAAAATATTGTTTAGGAAGTCTCTAGAATAAAAAATATCGCTTAAACATTTCCCAACATTTTCGATACATTACTTGTAAGTGTTACAGTTACAGTATTTTAACGGATTTATTTTTATGAAATGATTACAGTTTATAAAAAAAGACGCACGCTTCTTCTGTACTATTTTAACGTATTTACTTTTTCGGTTTGACTCATTGATAAAAACACACACGATTCTTCTACACTAATTTAAACTTACTAATTAACATTCAAATTAAATAAATTTGCAATTGTATTATTTTATTTTTTACTTATTTCATGCATTCTTACAAGATATTTGATAGTACAGTTCTAATTTTTATTTTAAAAAGTTAAATTCTAGGAAATAAATATAATTTATAAATTTAATGTCACAACTAATTCTTTATACTTTTCCAAACATCCATATTCTTATTATTCCCTTTTTTAATGAAATTTTTATACTATCAAATGATCAAATGATTACTATGATTAGAATAATATGGTTTAATCGAGACTCAATCCTCTTAAGGTCAACCTCCAATTTCCATAGATCCGCGTTCCTTGTTTGTACTTAGATATGCTTTTTAGGACCTCCACACGTTCAAGCAATAGGTAATAAGAAAGAACGAGATCCGTGGGGCTTTTGCGGACTAATAGGACAGCAGGTCACCCCCGTAAATGAAGCTTGAGCTACCATTTGACTAACATTTTTTTTCATTTCTAATTCACCAAACTTGTGTGCCTCCTGGCACAAGATGCAAGGAAGATGAGGTAGAGGATGGTGAAATAACCAGATTCTGTAATTACAATAAAGGCCTCGTCTTTATTTGCTGCTTAATATTACCTGAGAGTACAAGGTAGAGTAGAGAGACTTATCTCGTCAGAGATTGAGCACGCTGTGTCTCACCAGTTCGCACGCATCTACTAGTCTCGGCTTACTTGCCGTCGCTCGCTTGCGCACCGCAGGGTGCGCGTGGCGCTTACCTATACTCTACACATTTCTATGTGTATGTGTCCACAATACTCCCCCCTAAATAACCACACATTAGTTATTTAATGCAAGCGATTAATACGCAATCATTCAGTCACACATTTACATAATTATTCAATTACATTCTTTATTTTTACGCAATTAAACAATTATTAAATCTTATATTTTACATTTTTACTTATGCGATCCTCAGTTTTACATCAATTATCATAAGGTTTGTATGCTATCGCTAAATTTTACACTTTTTTTTTATATATATCCAGATTTTTACATATTATTATTTTTTTACATTACATGTTTTCATCAAAACAAGATTTTTACTAATCAAATTTACATTTTATAATAAAAGAAAATTTTACATTTTATGCGTTTTTATCAAAATTTTGTACTTTCTTATTATTTTAAGTTTTATTTACATTCTTTTTTTTTACATTATATTCATATGAGACATTTTTTTTCACACACATATAGCTCCTATATATTCACATTTTTCTTTTATTTTTACATATTCATTCTCAGGTAATTTTACGCAATTTTTTATACTTTTATTTACAATCATCTCGTTCATTATATTTATTTGACAATATTGCATTCAATTAACAATTTAATCTAGTTACTATGTTTTTAAAATATTTTCATACAATAATATTTTATAAATAACAGTTTTGTTAATAAAACTTAACATTTTACAAATTTAACAATTCACGTGTATTGTATTACACGAACGTTACAATAATAACAGGGTTTTTTACAAAAGAAAATATATCAATACAATAATTAATACAATTTTTTCTTTACATTTTTTTCTTAAATCTATTTACATAATTGAAGTGAGAACCTGTACAAAATCTAACTTTCTTTACGCATTTATTACATTCATTATCACCTACTAAAATACTATTTACGCTTTTTTCTTTAAAAAATTAGGGATAAATTTCTCTCTTTTATTAAATTCTTTACTAACCTCAATTTTTTTACTATTTTGTACTACTCTTGTTCCTGTTCCAATGTCATTTCTATGGCTCTCTTCATTTACATTACTATAATTGCTTTGCAATTCGTCATTATTAAAATTTTCTTCATTGACATGTTCAATTGTGTCATAACTTGCTTGTTGCTCTGGTCGAGACTCATTATGCACTTCCGCGTGCGTCTTTATAACATTATTTCCGTCGTTCACAACATTTGTACTATCTAGTTGTTCGTCTATCGGATTTTCTTCTATTTGGCTATCTTCAACTATTATACTACGACCATTAGTATCAAATTCACTATTTTCCTCTTCATTTCTGATTAAATACGCTGGTTTAAGCCTCTCCATATTTACTGTAACATCCTTATTTCCTTTTTTTATTACGAAGTTCCGGCCATTTTCGTGCCTTGACACTACCTTGTATGGTTCGGTATATGGTTGCACTATTGGAGGATTTACTGCTCTGATCCTTTTCCACACATGTGTGCATTTATCGAGATCTTTAAACACGAATGCTTTTGTGGCACTGTTGTGACTCACTGGTACGGGCCTGACCTCGTTCATATACTCTTTAAACTCTGATAGAAACAGATTTCGATCTTTTACATCCGTTTCCCTCAAGTCACACATATCACCAGGTATCGTGAGAGGTGTCCCATATACAAACTCAGCAGGACTGGCTTCCGTGTCTTTACGAATTCGCGTTCTCAACCCAAGTAATACTGTTGGCAGGACTCTAGACCATTCTGGTCCCACCATATGATACATCAGTGCTGCCTTAAGATCACGGTGCCACCTCTCTACCATACCGTTGGCTGCTGGATGATAAGCTGTTGTGTGTATTCTCTTGCAGCCTATAAGTTCTAATAGTGCCTGAAACAAGGAAGATTCAAATTGTCTGCCCTGGTCGGTCGTTATGATGACTGGAGCGCCGAAACATGATACTCACGCGTCATAAAAAGCGCGTGCGACTACAGGAGCCGATATCTCATCTAGAGGTATCGCCTCCGACCACCTAGTATACCTATCGATCATGGTTAGGATATACCTGTAACCTTGGCTAGGTGACAACGGTCCTACTATGTCGACATACACGTGTGTAAAACGCCCATCTGGTTCGCTAAATTTCAAGGGTAGAAATTTATTCTCCCTTGTGACCTTTGATCGTTGGCATTCTTCGCATGCTCTGCACCATGATGTAATATGCTTATTCATGTTTGGCCACACGTACTGATTTCTTATCATCTTGCTAGTTGATCTAGCAGATGGATATGCACTTTTATTGTGGAAAAGATCAAAGATGGTTGCTCTCAACGTCTCAGGTACGTATAGTCTGAGAGTCTCTTCAGCTATTTCACAGTAAAATGGTGTATTTTCTGCACCATACTGTAATTTAATCAGTTTTAGCTGATGCTGAGGATCATCTATGATCTCCTGCAGCTGCTGATCTTCCTTTCGATACTTGGCTATTTCATCTATCGAAAATGCAATGGGGAATCTAAAATCATCTATTCTCGATAGCATATCAGCTACCACGTTACTCTCCCCTGGCAAATAGCATATTTTTACGTTGAACTGCTATATGTGCTAATTTACGTGCCCTAAGAGCTGGACAACTGTCTAAACTTTGATCCATTGCATATATTAGAGGTTTATGGTCGATATAAATTTTACTACTCCACCTTCTAAATAATAAATGAAGTATTTTACTGCTTCATAGATAGCCATTAATTCACGATCGTAAGTTGAGTACCTTGACTGTGCGGAGGTAAACTTTTTCGAAAAGAATGCTAGTGGTTTCCATTCGCTACCTACTTTCTGCTCTAACGATGCACCTATCGCAAAATTCGATGCATCCGAAACTAACCTAACTTCAGCATTTTTCGCTGGAAACGCAAGATACGCGACGTTGACTAATTCTTCTTTTATCTTCTTAAACGCCTGTTCTGCTTCCGTTGTCCATTCCACTGGTCGTTTATCCTTCTTTTTAATATCCTTTATTGTGGCTACTAAAGACCTCTGGGTCTTGGGTTTCTTAAAGGCTCTGATAGCTTCTAATTTCGATGGATCTGGTTTGAATCCATTTTTGTTTATCTGATGCCCTAAGAAAATAAGTTCTGTTACTCCAAACTGGCACTTATCGAGATTCAGTTTAAGGTGGAATTTTTCCAACCTATCTAAAACGATCTTTAGATGTTCTTGGTGCTCCTCCTCTGACGAGGACGCAACCAAGATATCATCTACGAAAGCGAATACAAAATCCAGGTCGCCCATGGCCTGGTTAATGTATCGCTGGAACGTCTGGGCGGCGTTCGTAAATCCGAAAGTCATAACCAAAAACTCATACAATCCGAATGGAGTGATTACCGCCGTTAGAGGTACGTCATCTGGATATATAGGAATTTATAAAAATGCTTTTTCCAAATCCAATGCTGAAAAGATTGTTTTTTCTTCTAAGTTAGACGCGAAATCATGCAGATTTGGTATTGGGTACTTATCTGGTATCGTAACAACGTTCAGCTTGCGGAAGTCTCGACAAATCCTCCATTCACCATTCTTCTTTTGTACCATGTGTATTAGTGTTGCCCAAGGGCTCTTAGAAGGTCTACATATGCCTTTTTTGCACCATTTCTCAAATTCTTTTTTAGCTGCTTGCAACTTTTCAGGTGCCAGTCGTCTTGGCTTCTGTGCCACTGGCGGTCCTATTGTTTTATTATGGTGCACTACGTCTTTTTTATTAATAGTTTTCGGCTTTTCTAGGCCTCCTACCGCTGGAAATTTCTTAATTATTTCCGCATACTTGGTCTCTGGGTTTATCAAAGACACCTGCACGTACGTCCCTTTCTTTGCAGTGCCTGCGATCGATTCACCTGTATTAGCATCCACCAACTTGCGTCTGGTTAGATCTGCAAGCAAGTGATAATGCTGGATGATATCGCTGTCCATAATAGCATATGGTACGTCAGCCACTATGAACGTCCATTAAACTTTTATGCTAAAATCCAGGTCCAGTTCTTTATAGATTACAGCATACGTAGTTATCCGCGTATTATTGGCTGCATATAGCCTTACGGACGTTGCTTTTTTTTCACTTTTTTTTTCTTTTGGTACCCAGAAGACTTCCGCGCCTGTATCAACTAAGAACGTTTCTTTAGTTGGTCTATCGACAACGTGGAGGCGTATGCTTTCTTTTTCCGACGAGTTCACCCCCTCTACTCGCCGGTCCGTGAGTTTAAATGTTTTCTATTATTATATCTGCCTTCCGCGTACTGATTGTCTTTAACACTATTACTCCTTTTAATATTTCCTACAGGAGATTTTGGCCGATACCCTTCCTCTTTTCTCCTCGGGGAGACTGATCTATTTTTTACTTCGTAATTTACCCACTCGCAGGGTTTAGAGCACTTATACGTTTTATTGCCGTATTTTCTATGAAATATGCATAAGTGTCTTTTATGTCTCTCCCTACTACTACTCCTATGTCTATCATATGCTGGTCGGTCCGTCTTGTACTGCTCTCTCGATTTCCTCTCTACTTTATCAATTGTTTTTTCTACTATCGCTTCTATGTGCGCATCTATATTAATCTTTCTTACATTACCTACCCTATCTACTTTACCTACACCCGGCTGATTATCATGTGGCGTATCTACCCACGTATGGTCAACTGCGTTAACGGTTCCTACTTTACCGGCCTCTTCGCGTTCATTTTTATAAATTTCATCGGCATGGCTTACCATGGATGATTCGTTCCGTAGGTTTATTTCGCCTAACAAAATCTTTTTTATTTTTGGGGTTAGATTAAATTTCCAGGCTTTGAAGATGACCTCTCTTTTCATATTTTGACCTGCTACGTCTAACATTTCCCTTAGGAAGTTGGAGGGTTTTTCTTGCTCGCGACATTTTCTAAATAATCTATTAAAACGCTCCTCTAGTGACTGTCCGTCTTTTTCTAATAAAAAATTCCTTACACCGTTGTATCTTTGTCCGTTTTTCAATGTCTTAATTAAGTTCGATATCTCGCGAACTACGTCTCTATCTAAATTCTTGATCAACAGCATAAAACCTACACTATCCCCATTCACGTTACGTAGTTGCATTTGTTTTTCGAACAGTTCAAACCACGTTTCCGGATCGTGTTTCCAAAAGGAAAAATTAATCTGCCGGAATGGCAACAAGCTACCCTGTGCTAATTGCTGAACCTCTAACCTATTATCGTTTGCTTGAATATTTTCGCCTAACCTTTGCGCGCGAGTGTTGTCGTCTGTATGCATCGCGTTATTTGGGTACGCCTTTTGTCTGTTACTATCTCCCTCTAACGTTTCTATTTTTTTTTTTAACGACTGCATATTATTCTCTTAATAATTCTTTAATCCTTCGAACTTTCTTTTATATTGTTCATCTTTTTTTCTCGTTTCTTTAATTAACACCTCTTCTAACCCGTCGTTTCCTTTTAAACTATTATTTTCTAACGCGTACATTCTATTAAAATCTATTTGCTCTCTATACCGACCACGTTCATTTTCTTTTTCACTTTTTTTCGGCGTACTACTACCACCGTTGACACGTATCCTGCTTTACTCGTTTCGCTATCATTATTTTTACCGTCCTTCATTTCGATATTATTGCTTTTAATACTATTCATTTGTCGTGCTTTAAGGTTATGTCCTATAAACGATATTTTTATAGCGAGCTATTCTATCTATTTCTTTTAACACTTATCAGTCTTTTTTTTTTCTCTTTTTGACTAGATTGTTAAAAAAAAATATATATGTGACTTCACAAAATAAATTAAATAAAACAAAATCACAGAACAAAACTATTAAAAAATATAAATAAAATACGTAAATAAATAAGTCAAATAAATAAATTAAAATAATAAATTAATACGTTACAATAAATAAAATAAATTACAATTACTATCGGATAGTCCAACTCGCTATGTACAATTTAAAATTTTCAAAATATTACGGTTATTAATTTCCGTTACAATAATCTTTCAAAATAATACTAAATTTCGATGATGTGTGCGCTATGTTTATCTTTCTTTATTTTAATATACTTTGTTTAATCCTTCTCAAGGACTGATCTGTTTACTTTCACGACTTTACTTATTTATGCGCACACAGCATTTAACCTTAAATCACTTCGCTTTGTTCGAAAGAAAAACAAACTTTTCTTTTCACGTCCTAACGATTTCCAGAATTTTCGATTTGAATATTTTACAACGCACGACACTCGCAATTATCGAAATTTCTTACACGCACACATATATTCGCGATTTTCAAAATTTTTCACACGCACACGTATATTCGCGATTTTCTAACTATCTCTTATTTATATATACCCGCACAATCAAGGCTACTCTTTTTCAATATGCCTTTTTCTTGTGCTTTTTGCACACAATAAAACCTTGTATTTTTTATATACACACATATATATGTGCTTTTGCACGTGAGAGAAATGTATATTTTTCGTGCTTTATATATGTTCTACGTTCTTTCGCACTTGAGAAAAATGTACATTTTTCGTGCTTTTTGCACGTGATAAGATTGTTATTTATGTTTTTTTTTTACCTACTACTCCCCCCGATCCACACAGGCAATCACAAAAAAAAATATTAATTATTACTACTTATTATTATTATTATTATTGGTTTGCTTCTTGAGCAACCTCGAGGTGTCCGTTTGAGTGCCAGTTTAGAGGACGAGTCCTTTGGAGTGGTCAGTCTTCCTTTTACTCAAAGTGCTCATAACCACCCAAAAAATGAAAGAAAAAGGAAAACCCAATTACCACTTGCTTGCGTGAGTCGCGAGAAGATTCAGCTTCTTACTTTTTATTTATGTTACATATATCGAAAAATCTTGTTTCTATTTTTACAAGAGAAAAGAAAATTATTTTATGATATATTTTATGTGAGACTAAGCTCTTTACTCGCGGCCACGTGTAATAAGGAACTTTACCTTTTTTACAAAACCACGTGTTGCTTCGGGCGCCATTGCTCGCTTCCTTCCGGTCGCTGCTAGCTGTCTCGCCGCTCCTTTCCTCTCGTTGGTAGTCGGGGTCACCACTGTGTGCCTCGTGGCACAAGATACAAGGAAGACGAGGTAGAGGATGGTGAAATAACCAGACTCTGTAATTACAATAAAGGCCTCGTCTTTATTTGCTGCTAAATATTACCTGAGAGTACAAGGTAGAGTAGAGAGACTTATCTCGTCAGAGGTTGAGCACGCTGTGTCTCACCAGTTCGCACGCATCTACTAGTCTCGGCTTACTTGCCGTCGCTCGCTTGCGCACCGCAGGGTGCGTGTGGCGCTTACCTATACTCTACACATTTCTATGTGTATGTGCCCACAAACTTTTTTAATTTGATTTTGTATATTTTTTTTATTTTTTTCCGAGTGGGCTGATAATTATTATAAACAAAAAACTTGTAAAAAAATTTTAATTCATGAAATTGATTTGGACAAGGTTTTTTTAATTGTATTTCATTAAAATAAACACTTTGTGTGAGTATAACTTAACAATGCTTCCTTTCCGAGTTATTAGCGATTTCATTGCGTAAAAATGTCAAAATTCGTAATCTTTGCGATTTTTTTCTCGGAAACTACTTAATGGATTGCAATTTTACCGACAACATTATAATCTTCAAAATTTCAACTAAAAAAGCGAATTTTATAATTAAATACGTATATAAAAAAAATTTTGAAAGATACGCACGCGATGCGTGTTTCTGCATAGTCGCGACCATGACCTTGTGGGCACATATACACAGAAATGTGTATAGTATAGGTAAGCGCCACGCGCATCCTACGGTGCGCAAGCGAGCGATGGCAAGTAAGGGTGAAATCAGATGGAGCGGAAAATAGATGACGGAACGTCACAAAACATTCATTCCGTCGCCTTGTTTTCCGTCAAATTTTTTCCCTATGTTCACATGGCGCGAAATGTAGCTGAAAAATTGTTAAAAATAGCATATAAATGTATCCGCAAATTTTAAATTAACAACAAAAATGTTAAAAAAGTTGGAAATAATCACCTATTGTGATTGTAATGAGATTCTTTTTTTATAAAAATAAAATATAGTTTGTTATTATAACCAAATATTTCAATTAACATCATTATTTTTTAATTATAAAATTGCTAATCAACGTCACAGAACTTCTATTCCGCTCCATGTGAATATAGGGAAACAAATTTGACGGGATAATAGAAGCGTCACAGACTTTTTGAAATTGTTTAAACAAATAGTTAACCAAAATAGAATTTAAAAGTTTGATTGAAATTAAAAGTACAGCCATGGAAAGCCAATTAAAAATATTACGTGAGGTTATTGAAGCACTAATAATTTTTTTAAACAAAATAAAAATTGATGTCGTCTATTACGTCGTCTTTACTCCGTTGGCGGAATACAAAGATGCGGAATTGAGGTTCTGTGACGTTCCGTCGCCTATTTTCCGCTCCATCTGATTTCATCCTAAGCCGAGACAAGTAGATGAGTGCGGACTGGTGAGACACAGCGTGCTCAACCTCTGACGAGATAAGTCTCTTTGTTCACTTTTGTACTCTTAGGTAATACTAAGCAACGAAATTAAGACGAGGCATACATTATAATTACAGAATCTGGTTCTTTCACCATTCTCTACCTCATCTTCCTTGTATCTTGTGCCAGGAGGCACACAACCTTCAACATAAACGCTTTGAGCTACACGGCTCGAAAGAGACACTTCGAAACTCATTTTGGGCATAGAAGAAGTTATTCGTTGTCGTCATAAAATTCGTACTTACCATTAAAATTTTGAAGATTATAATGCTGTCGGTAAAATTGCAATCCATTTAGTAGTTCCAAAAAAAAAGATCGCAAAGATTACGAATTTTGACATTTTTACTCCATAAAATCGCAAATAACTCGAAAAGGAAGCATTTTTAAGGTATACTCCCCTTTATAACAAGTGTTTATTGTAACGAAATACAATTAAAAAAACTTTGTCTAAATCAATTCCATGAATTTTAATTTTTTTACAAGTTTTTTGTTTATAATAATTATTGGCCCACTCGTAAAAAAATTTTTTTTAAATATTTCTACTCAGAAAAATATACGAACCCAAATTAAAAAGGTTAAGTGCATTTGAAATGCAAAAAAAAAGTTAATCGATAAATTGCATTTCTAAGCGTTATTTTAGGGGTGAACCGCTCGCCTATAAAGGCGTAGGTGTATGGATAGACTGCCAAATAGACGATACGTAATCTTATCTTACTATTATATAAAAGGACAGCGTTTGTTTGAATGTTCTCAATTATCTCAAAAACTACTGAACCGATTGTTTTCAAATTTTAAATTTAAATTCTTTATAATGTGACGAGTGTCATAGGCTATATAAATAACTAGCATCCCCAGTCTCGGCTACGCCCGCGCAATAGTTGGGCAGAAGTCGGTAGGTATAGAAATAGAATCTCAAAAACTATTGTTTATTATATTATATTATATTATATTATTTATTATTTATTATTTATATATTTTGTTTGTGAACCATGTGATAATAGAATGAATTTTCATTTAAAATAATTTTTTTTTTGTAGAAAAAATAAGCATTGAATTTTTTTTTTTTTCGATATATGTTCAATTTAGTACCAATAAATCAAAAAATATATTTAAATTGACGATAGAAAATTTTCTTAGCAAATCAAAATCGTGAAAGAGATATTCATTAATAAATATGAATGTTCAACAATGATACACTGAGAGAAAATTCATGCCAATAGAGCATGTAGTCTACGTATCCAAAGTTAGTAAGTAATATCCTATGCTTTAATAACAGCGCCATCTACTCTTACGAGGTTTGTGCTATCCAAAAACTGTTTGTTTACATGCTTTAGTAGCTCCCCACTCTAATATCCTTCGATAGCTAGCGCTGTATCCTCACATGGGACGTGAAGGAAGTAAACGTGGCTTGTCCACTATTCTTTCTTTACTGCTAACTATGGCATTCTTCTATTGCTCAAGTCGCCTCCTCTTTTGAGTAGCAACGCGAGCAAACACGGCTGGTCTATACCCAAAATTATGTTGCAAATTTCTTTAACGTATTTTCGTAGCGTGAATCTTTTATTTCTTTTCTTTTTTTATGAAGGGAGATACGTTATAAATATAATCTGTTAAACTTTTTAACTTTAAATAATTAATTTTTAACTTAAAATTTAATTATTTTAAACCGCTGGGGGGCAGATGAGCATGTACGATTTTACGCCAGAGATATTTCGAAGTAACCTTGGTCTAGTGCGTAACGTTCACGCTTTTCCTTTTGAGTACGCGAGTTCCACTCTCGGCTAGGGTCTTTTTTTTTAATTTTTTTTTTATTATTTCAATAGTTTTTATTGCTTTTTTTTATTTATATTTTTTTTATTTTCTATTTTTTTATTAATTTTAAAATCTATTTTTTCACAAGTTACTTAAAATATGCTCGTTTTTTTATTAATATTTTTAAATAAATTATTTCATATAGAAAATAATTTAAAATATTAATAAATAAATAACAGTGATATTTACAATACTATAGTTCAATTTTGTCTTTATAAACATACTTCAATATACAATATATATTATAACATAAATAATAATAACTCAGTTTTATTTATTTATTGTAATTTATTGTAAATTTTATAAACTAAATTATAAATAAATTAAACTATACTATTATAAAATAAACATCACTATTATTTATTTATCAATATTTGTAATTACTACCTATAAAGAATAAATTATTTTTAAAAAATTTTCAAAAAAACAAGCGTACTTGTGAAAAATTAAATTTTAAAATTATTAAAAAAATACAAAATCTAAAAAAAAATAAATATAAAAAGGAATAAAAAATATTAAAACAATAAAAAAAAATTAAAAAAAAAGTGACCCTAGCCGAGAGTTGAACTCGCGTACTCAAAAGGAAAAGCGTAAACGTTACGCACTAGACCAAAGCTACTCCGAAATATCTCTGGCGTAAAATCGTACATGCTCATCTGCCCCCAGCGGTTTAAAATAATTAAATTTTAAGTTAAAAATAAATTATTTAAAGTTAAAAAGTTTAACAGGTTATATTTATAACGTATCTCCCTTCATAAAAAAAGAAAAGAAATAAAAGATTCACGCTACGAAAATACGTTAAAGAAATTTGCAACATAATTTTGGGTATAGACCAGCCGTGTTTGCTCGCGTCGCCACCCAAAAGAGGAGGCGACTCAAGCAAACAAAGGATATGAGAGTGGGGAGTCATCGAAGTATACCACGCGAGTCATCAGTGAATGCCGTTCATGCTTTAGTTATTCTCCATACCATCTTTTTTAGTATAAGGTAATCCAATACTAATAGAGCTTCTCACGGCCTGTCATATTTGTATCAATGTTTTATATGCTCGCATAGATGGCAGTTCGCATGCTCTATTAGCATGAATTTTCTCTCAGTGTAGGGAATAAGAGCAATAAAAATTTATTGCCTATAAGCTGTTCGCATTATCTTCGCGATATAAGTACCTATACCGTGCTAATCTAGTAGAGTGAGCGGTAAAACAGGTCGCCACCTATTGAGAAGTGAACAAAGTGTCATTTTTAATAAAAAAATCGTAAGTTATTAAAATTAAAGTGACATGAAAAAAGTATAAAATAATTCAATTTTTATCTTTAAAAATGACCAAAAATGAAATCAATTAAAAAATTTTTGAAAAATAATTACATTAAAAAAAAATTTTTTTTTTCCATAATTATGTCGATTTTAGTAAACATAAACTAAAAATGACGATTAAACCTTCAGCTCTTATTTATTTAAAAATGACAAAAATCTGAGATGAGAATAAAAAACTTTTGAAAAATAATGACATTAAAAAATTTTTTTTTCTTCCATAATTATGTCAATTGGGACCTTGCATGTAAAAATGCATTATATCCGTCAGGTAGAATACGAAAAAATAAAAGACCTATATTTTTTCGTTTTATAAAATATGATGAATTACAAAAGTTATCGCCAGTATAAGTTAATGCAATTTTGATATATATAGATATAGCGTCAATGTACATGACGTCATGAATTCACCTGAAATTGTGACGTCATACCAATTTTCAACTGCCTCTATCTCTTTGAGTTCTCATTTTTATGATAAAAGAAAAAATACGTGTCCTTTATTTTTTCTTTATCTAAATAACGGATATAATGGATTTAAAAAAAATTTTTCATGCAACATCCCAATTGTAGTAAACATAAACTAAAAATGACAATTCAACCTTCAGCACTTATTTATTGAAAAATGGCAAAAATATGAAATTAAAATAAAAAAATTTTTTTAAAAATAATTGAAAAAAATTTTTTTTCTTGAATATGTAAATTTTTGTTCAAACTAAAAATAACGATTCAACCTTAAGCATTTTTTCTTGAATAAAATCGGTAAATATATATAATATTGAAAAAATGTATTTTTTCCGAAAATTTGCTGAAATATTTGTTTGAAAATATCACAGGATGATAAAATCAACGTTATTTGCGATTGTGTTAATAAATGAAAAAAAAATTCATTTGTATAAAAATGGTCAAGTTTAGTAAACATAAAATTTCTTGAAAAATCTATGAGAAATTGTATTTTGAATAAAATTAACGTGATTTAAAAGCGGGTCAAATATCTTATATTTTTTGTTAATGTATTTGGAATAAAATTTTTAGAAAAAATCGCAAATCATATTTTTAAAATTATTTTATTAACCATGAAGGGTTAAATTCTCATGTATGAGCCAATAAATATTTGAGGAATAAAAAATTTCTTTGAATAAGACATAAAATTTTTTCTAAAGTTAAAAAAATTGTCTAATTTTTGATTCTGCCTAATGGAATAGGAAAATATATAATTAAATAATCCGAGGTAATATTACTCTGTGATTAGAGGATATGCCATAAAAATTTATCGTGTTGAAGTTACGGAATATCATAGGTGTATAAGTATTTCTACCGTACCAGTTTAATAAAGTGAAAGACAAAATCGGTCGCCACCTATTGGGCAACCAAGGAAAGTAGCAAGGATAGAGCATGTTGACCGCAGAACGCCGAAAAAAAGTAGTCCCTATCCCCTACACGTTAAGATCTAGGTCTATAATTATTTTATTGAAATTATTGATTAAAAAAGTAATTATTTATATAGCCTATGAAACTCGTCACATTATAAAGAATTTAAATTTAAAATTTGAAAACGATCGGTTTAGTAGTTTTTGAGATAATTGAGAACATTCAAACAAACGCTGTCCTTTTATATAATAGTAAGATAAAATAAGATTAGGCCAGTCAATAGACCGAAAAAAAGTCTTATTTTGCCAAAATTAGTAGCTAGCAACGACCTATGCGATCATTTAAAAAATTGTCCGTAGATGTTTACTTATATGTTTTGGACTAGCAACTATGATTTATTAATTAGTTATTAACAAATTAGTGCAAAAAAACGCGATTTTTTTGTGACTTGCTGATAAAACGAAAACTATTTGATGAATTATTCTGGTGTCAATGGAAAAGTTGTAGACAATTGAATTATCAACAAAACGAGAGGTCAAACGATCTGATCGGTTTATTAAAACCGAAGAAAATTCGGAAAAACCGGAAAATTTTTCATTTTTTTTTTAAATTCATAACTCTGTTGTTTATTAATATAAGAGCTGAAATTTGGCACAGAAGTAGATAATTATATCTACTTTTAACATGCCAAAGGCAGATACTATCAGATTATTAGTTTCTGTGCAATCGCCATTGCAATTTTTTTTTCGGTATTCCTCCTTTCTTTATATTACCGATTGAGATATATTCCAAGTTTTCATTAAAATTGTGTAAAAAGGGTGAAATATGCGCTCGAACATCAACGCAAACGGTCGAGCGCGCGGTACACAGCAAAAAGTGGGGATGGAGCGGAGAAACTGTAAAATATCTTTAGATTTCATTATTCGTGAAATCTGAATAGGAAATCAGATTCGTCGGTTAAAAATACCCTCATTAAAAGAAACACTTTAATATAAGTGCATTAATCGCTAAAAACAAGCCAATTAAAAAATTAAACGTTTCACGCCGCGCGCTGGTATATTTATATATATCGTTTCTCCTCCATCCCCACTTTTTGCTGTGTACCGCGCGCTCGACCGTTTGCGTCAATGTTCGAATGCATATTTCACCCTTTTAACACAATTTAATCATAAAAAAATTTTCACCTGGAACTTAATATTTAAAGTAATAATCCACAAGTTTATAGTTTTGGAGTAATTAAAAAATATCTAAGGTCAGTAATGAAAAATCGACTCTAACAGATCGAAATGAAAATTGTCAAAGGTATTTTTCGCTATCTTATATGGTATCGTCTACAGATTGATTTGAACACTTTTCTCCCGGATTTAATTGTGTACAACGGCTTTATAAAAATGAGCAAAATGCGTATTAGTTATGTTTTAATACTAATTGAATAAAATGCTGAAAAATGATTGAACTTCTCTTTTAGCTTAAAAATTTTTTGAAGGGAGATTTTATTCTTCAAACTCAAAATTAAAAATTTTCGAAAGAAAATTTTAGTACATTTAACAAGAAAAGAAGTTATGAATTTTTAAAGATTGGTATAAAAGCGCAAACGCAGCCTACGCATCCACACTCCACTAGTAGCAAGCGTTTGTTTTCTTTCATCATTATTGTTAAAAATTACGATTATGTAATAAATAGAAATTTTGTATTTTTACTTATGTTATTTAATGTTATTTCTTAAAATTATAATGTAATTTATTGAATATAATAACTTTAAAATCATTACCCATATGGAACAAAATTTTGGATATAATTGTAAATAACTGTTAATAACTGTAAATAAATGTAAATAAATGTAAATAACTGTAAATAACTGTAAAAAAGTGTTAAAAAATGTGGGAATTGAGACATAAATAACAGTTATTTACAATTATTTACAATTATTTACTGTTATTAACACTTATTTACAGTTATTAACTGTTATTTACACTTTTTAACTGTTATTTACACTTATTTATAGTTATTTATATTTATTTACAGTTATTTACATTTATTCACTTTTTTCACAATTATTTACAGTTATTTACGATTATTTATAGTTTTTTATAATTATTTGCAGTTATTTACATTTTCGAAAATATTCATGAATTTATTCAATAATTTTATATATAGGCGAAAATTTTTAAAAATGTGAATAACTGAAAATAATTGTAAAAAACTATGGAAAATTGTAAATAATTGTAAATAATTATAAATAACTGTAAATAACTGTAAAAAACTGTAAATAACTGTAAATAACTAAAAATAATTGTAAATAATTATTAATAACATTAAATTATTCACTAATTCAAAAATTTTTGAAAATGTAAATAACTGTAAATAATTATAAATAATTGTAAATAATTATAAAAAACTGTAAATAATTGTAAATAATTGTAAATAATTGTAAATAATTGTAAATAACTGGAAATAACAGTTAATAACAGTTAATAACTGTAAATAATAGTAATTAATAGTAAATAATAGTAAATAACTGTAAATAACTATTACACAGGCCCACAAAATGAAAAAAAATGTCTGAACTTTTGACCGGACATACATATTCCCATGTATTTTTCGACGCTGAATCCGAATCTGTAATAAAAATATAGGGTTTTCCTACCTTTTCTCAGAGTTTTATTGAAAAAACCTCATTTTTTACGGTTTTTTGCGGTTTTTCGAGTCTAGAAAAAAACAAATCATGAGATACGGTTAATTGGACTTCAAAATCGAATTCTACGGGAAAAAATACACGGGAAACCATACCTTCAAATTTTTTTAACGCGATTCTAGTCCTCTGTATGGGGCTGAAAAGATGAGGAAATCGGTAAAAGTCGAAATTTTGCCTAAAATGGATTTAAACAATATTAAAATTTAATCATGCGTCTTTTGAAGAGTCGATAAACATTGGAAATACTATCCTGGGGGTTTTTCAGATTGCTGATCATGAATTTGAAGTCAGATTGTGTAACAACTACTTCTAGAGGGCGGTGACAAGAACTGTATATGGTAAATTTATCGATTTTTTAAAAATTTTACGTCTGAAATACTAATTTTAGAGTCTTTCACAGCATTGACTGTAAATTCAAGATATTAACTTAGCCTATTGTGTACGTTAAACTTAACATTTTGTCTATGTTTGTCTCTCTCTCTCTCTCTCTCTCTCTCTCTCTTCGATGTTTTTTTAAATTGGCTTACGCTTACGTACACGTTTCTCTTCGAATGACCGATGTAGTGGATTTCTGACACGTTTTTGTCCTTTTTTCGCAGCTGTTTCTCTTTTTATCATCCAGCAGTAATCTGCTAACATGTTGATACCCCAGTTTCCTTGAAATCTACGTTCAAACTCCTTTAAATCTTGGTGAAATCGTTCACCATGCTCTTCACTAAAGTCTCCGTTATTTTCAGGAAACTGATCAACGTGTGAATCAAGAAAATGAAGTTTTAAGTTCATTAGACAACCCAATTTTTCAAAATTACGTACCATTCTTTTCACAATAGCTTTATAATTCGTGTCTTTGGCATTACGAACGTAGATTTCAAGGAAACTGGGGTATCAACATGTTAGCAGATTACTGCTGGATGATAAAAAGAGAAACAGCTGCGAAAAAGGACAAAAACGTGTCAGAAATCCACTACATCGGTCATTCGAAGAGAAACGTGTACGTAAGCGTAAGCCAATTTAAAAAAAACATCGGAAGAGAGAGAGAGAGAGAGAGAGAGAGAGAACAAACATAGACAAAATGTTAAGTTTAACGTACACAATAGGCTAAGTTAATATCTTGAATTTACAGTCAATGCTGTGAAAGACTCTAAAATTAGTATTTCAGACGTAAAATTTTTAAAAAATCGATAAATTTACCATATACAGTTCTTGTCACCGCCCTCTAGAAGTAGTTTTTACACAATCTGACTTCAAATTCATGATCAGCAATCTGAAAAACCCCCAGGATAGTATTTCCAATGTTTATCGACTCTTCAAAAGACGCATGATTAAATTTTAATATTGTTTAAATCCATTTTAGGCAAAATTTCGACTTTTACCGATTTCCTCATCTTTTCAGCCCCATACAGAGGACTAGAATCGCGTTAAAAAAATTTGAAGGTATGGTTTCCCGTGTATTTTTTCCCTTAGAATTCGATTTTGAAGTCCAATTAACCGTATCTCATGATTTGTTTTTTCTAGACTCGAAAAACCGCAAAAAAACCGTAAAAAATGAGGTTTTTTCAATAAAACTCTGAGAAAAGGTAGGAAAACCCTATATTTTTATTACAGATTCGGATTCAGCGTCGAAAAATACATGGGAATATGTATGTCCGGTCAAAAGTTCAGACATTTTTTTTCATTTTGTGGGCCTGTGTTATTTATGTCTCAATTCTGACATTTTATAGCAGTTATTTACAGTTATTTACAGTTATTTAGACCTATTTATAGTTTGATATCAATATTTACAGTTATTAACATTTATTAATATTTATTCGGATACGCAAAAATTCTAAAATTTGTTAAAAACTGTAATTTGCAATTATTTATAGTTATTTACTATTATTTACACTTATTTGCAGTAATCTTCTGTTATTTACACTAATTTACTGTTATTTACAATTATTTACACTTATTTACTGTTATTTACAATTATTTACACTTATTTACTGTTATTTACAATTATTTACTTTTATTTTCAGTTATTTACGGTAATTACCAGTTATTTACAATTATTAACTTTTTTTTTAACATTTCCAAAAATGTTAAAATTCGTAAAAAAATAATTATTATTTGCCATTAATTACAATAATTTACTATTATTAACAGTGTTTAACATTAATTTACAATTATTTTCATTTATTAACAGTTATTCACAGGAATTTACTATTATTTACAATTGTCTATTGTTATTTACATTTATCAACTATTATAACCAGTTATTTTCATTTACAAAGAAATTTTTAATACGAAAAAATTGAATTCTTATTTGCAGTTATTTACAATTCTTTTTCGTTATTTACAGTTATAAACATATATTTACAATTATGTGTATTTATTCGCATATGTAAAAATTATAAAATTTATAAAAAATTGTTATTTGTAGTTATTTACTGTTATTTACTATTATTTACACTTATTTATCATTATTTACAGTAATTTAATGTTATTCATATTTATTTTCTATTATTTTCTATTATTTACTATTATTTACACTTATTTATAATTATTTACTTTTATTTTCAGTTATTTGCGGTTATTACCAGTTATTTGCAATTATGAACATTTTTTTAACATTTCTAAAAATTTTAAAATTTGTAAAAAATTTATCAGTATTTGCCATTATCTGCAATAATTTACTATTATTAACAGTTTTTAACATTTCTTTACAATTCTTTTCATTTATTAACAGTTATTCACAGGAATTTACTATTATTTGAAACAAAAAAAGACGTCTTCAAAAGACGTCTTTTGAAGACGTCTTTTTTATCAATATTTTAAAAATAATACCTACACTGGGACTGGGATAACTTGCCGCTGTATAACTTGCCGCGAGATCCTTTTCTCCTCCGTACGCGAACAAACATCGTCCCCCACTACCTCTTATACGTATATATCTTGACCACGTCTCTTCCCCCGAAGAGTAAGAGAGAAAGAGAAAGATATAGCGCGCTTGTCAATAGAGGGGTTTCACAGTAAATGGCCTTTTCTGAGAATTTTGTTCCCCTACAGCCCCGTACGCGGCAAGTTATCGAGGTCCCACTGTACTAAAATGTTTCAAAAAAGAACGTACTTAAGCTAAAGTGTATATAATTGAAGTACGTAATTGAAGTATGTATACTGATTTTCAACTGTGAATTTGGATGTCCAAGTCCCGTTTGGCGGCGCCACAACTGTGATTGAAACGTATAATAAGGTCAGGTGATATGTGGTGGCAAGTTCAAACTTATCTATTTTAATTGAAAAATGTTGAATAAAAGTTAACAAAAACCAAAATGGCTTTAATTACAGTAAACTTTCAATAATATTTCTTATTCTAATTAAGTTTTTTTAGGGTAACTAAAATAATTAACCTTTTGTTTACTTGTCTACGTCTGCTGAGTGCTGTCTGCTTATTATACGTTTCACAGCTTTGCTAAGCTATCGCTAGGGGTGCCACTTTTGCTTGGACATCCGAATAAACACGCAAAATTATAACCTCATATACCTGCATCTCTGAAATTTGGATAAGGGATTGCAAAGTTAAGAAAAACGGCACCTCACAGTTAAAAATGTAACTACTAAAAAAATTATTCGAATCGACTATTAATTCTGTCTTTGACTGTTACGTGGCGTTTTTCTTAATACGCGAACTCCTACGAAAATTTTAGTGACACGGGTATATAAGATTATAACATTTCCAGTTTGTTCGCTCAAGCTTTTCGGTCTGCAGAGAGCTGATGTTTATTTTGTTTCTATATTCCTAAAGGAAGATACCCTATTAAAAATAATAACGTAATAAAATAATACTTTTTTGGAACATTTTAGTAAGTACTTTTTTAAAAATTTTGATAAAAAAGACGTTTTGATTTAAAAGACGTCTTCAAAAGACGTCTTTTAAAGACGTCTTTTTTTGTTCCAAATCCAGACACGTCCAAAGACGTCATTATTTTCAATAGGGTACAATTCTTTTTCGTTATTTACAGTTATAAACATATATTTACAATTATGTGTATTTATTCGCATCTGTAAAAATTATAACTTTATAAAAAATTGTTATTTGTAGTTATTTACTGTTATTTACTATTATTTACACTTATTTATCATTATTTACAGTAATTTAATGTTATTCATACTTATTTTCTATTATTGTCTATTATTTACTATCATTCATGATTATTTATACAAATTTACTATTATTTACAATTATTTGCGGTTATTACCAGTTATTTACAATTATAAACATTTTTTTCAAAAGTTCTAAAAATTTTAAAATTTGTAAAAAATTTATCAGTACTTGCCATTATCTGCAATAATTTACCATTATTAACAGTTTTTTTACATGTATTTACAGTTATTTCCATTTATCAACTATCATTCAGTTCAATTTACTATTATTTTCAATTGTCTACTGTTATTTACAATTATTTACTATTATTTGCAGTATTTTTCATTTGTAATACCAAAAATTTCATTTTTTTTTGCAGTAATTTACAATTCTCTATTGTTATTTACAGTTGCAAATATTTATTTACAATTATATGTATAATAAATATACGTGTATGCTAAAAAATGTTTTAATTTTTAAAATATTGTTATTTATAATTATTAATAGTTATTAACTAATATATACAGTTATTCACCATTATTAACACTTATTTACTATTATTTACACAAAATTACTATTACTGACAGTTTTTACCAGTTATTTACTTTTTTAAACATTTTTTAACATTTTTTAAAATTTCAGAATTTGTAAAGAATTTATTTTTATTTACCATTATCTACATTTCTCTACTGTTATTTACAATTAATCGCAATTAATAATACTTTTTTACTGTAATTTATAGTTATTTACTGTTATTTACACATATTTTTTATTATTTGCTATTATTACACGCCTTTTTGTACTGTCTTTACAAAATAAATCAATATATATTTTAGATATTTGCGGTTATTAACACTTATTTAGAATTTTTAACATTTAATTACCATTATTAACTGGTCTTAACAATAATTTTCAGTCATATAATAAATTTATTATTTTCTACATATTTTATATTTAAAAAAAATGAATTGTATTGAGTAGTTTCTGTTGTTAAAATATAAATCGATTATTTATAATTTTTATTTACATATAATGGTAATCTAAAAAAAATTATTTTTAACATATTTTATTAAAAAGAATTTTGAATTTTTTCAGGAATCCTCTATAAATTTTACAATGGTTCATACGAAAGTCTATGTATAAAAAAACCACTACATTTGTTAAATCGCCTTTTGTACTCGGGAAATCATCACTTTTTAGCAACGTCTTGAGCAATGCCGTTCGTATAGATCAGACCACGGTTGTGATCAGAGTAATCTTACGAGGCTCGGGAGGCTCATCGATTAATGATAATTAATCAAGAGATAATGTGTCGTTCCATAGCGTACGATAAATCTGATTTACATCTAAGACATAGCACGACTTACCAATAAATTGCATGCCGCCGCAAAATACAAATTCATCTTATATGTCATAGAACATTATGACACCTATCCTCGGGAACCGATAATGGTTTTATATATTTAATGACTTTTATAGTAAAATATTGAAAATTTATAGAGGATTCACAATATCTTTTATTATTTGTAATAAATGAATTTCAAGAAACTTTAACCTTGAAGTTTTTTTAACCGAAAATGAAAAAAATTCATGTAAGCTACTGGATAAAAAAATGTCAAAATTTAGACCGTTATTTTAAAACTGTGTAGAGGTTTTTTTGGTAGAGGTAAGGTCATATAGGAATAATATTAATGAAATTCTTATGTTATTCAAGAAAAACTATAAAATATTATATAATAATAATGTTTTTAAACATTCTATGAAAATTTCATTAATATTTTATCATTTGACTTTATAACTAAGATTGTAAAAAAAAATTTTCAAAACCTGTCATCATAAGAGAACAATCTAGAAAATATCCTTGATTCTTTTAATTTTTTTTATAATTTCAATAATTTGAAAACTAATAAATGTTTAAAAGTCTGCAAGATTATAAAAAAAAACTACCAAATGATTCTGTAAATTCTAATAATGTTAAAAACATTGAAAATTCGAAATTATTTATAATTTTTAAATATTAACAATTTTTTGTAATTAAAAAATATATTTTTTCTCAGTTAAGGGGGTCAGATACTACTAAAATCTGAAAAAAAACATGTATAATTCGATGTAAATTGCTGATGTTTAAAAATAACTAATTTCATATAAGAATACATTCGATTTCAAACATTTTTTGGTTTAAAACATTTTCTATATCTTGAGAATTGAAGTGGTGGTGTTCGTTGAAAGTCTGGAACAAAAAACCCTTTACCGCAAGGTTTCTTCATGAGTTTTCATTGGATTCACTTGAAATTTTATGGAGATATTCAAAATTATAGTAGAATCCACATGAGTAAAGCAGATTTTGAATTAATTTATTTTTATTTATTCGTTAACTTATTATTTATAATAATTAATAAAAAAAATTTTATTAAAAAATTTTCTAATTATTTGAATTTTTTATGAATGTTTTACACTTATATGGATTCTACTATAATTTTGAATATCTCCATAAAATTTTAAGTGAATCCAATGAAAACTCATGAAGAAACCTTGCGGTAAAGGGTATTTTGTTCTAGAATTTCAATGAACACCACTATTTCAACTCTCAAAATATGCTGATTAACAAAATTCAATGATTGAAAATAAATGAATTTGTTATGGTGACTCAAACAACTGTTTGTGATTGTCAAATAATTTTCATAAATTTGTAAAACTTTGAATTCAAGTGAAAGTAAAATAAAAATATTGAGGTATATTTCACATCATTTTAATTTATATTATACTGTAAAAATATTTATTTATAATTACCTTCTTGAGATCAGATAAATTCATTTTTTTACAGATGTAGGTTATTTCTGTAACATTTCCAGTTTTAATAAATTACTAACAAAAACTAAGTGCTCAACAACAATTCCCAAATGCATACCGCAAGAGGCATTCCTTATTCTTATATCACAATTATGTCGCTTCTATGTTAAACAAGGTTCAAAGAGAATGTTCCTTAATTTTTGATCCATGCAACTATGTTGCATTTGGTTTCCAACATATCACAGAATATTAGCAGCAATTTGCACATATAAGGAATTTATTTTATCTAAATCTCCATCAGGTGTTGATTGAAATTTTAGTTGTAAAGCCAACATAAGCTTTTAGAGTTTATACAGATGAGCCTTGAGTTTTCTCCTTCCATTATTATCTCCTAAAATGTGTTCTTCTAAATTTTAAACTTCTTTGCCTTTCAATTAACACATACCTGAAATAAAAAGAACAAAAGTTTTTTACATGAAAGCTTTTTTTTATTAACTGTAATTATAGCTAAACACAAAATATTGAGGTATTCAGCAGTTCTCAGGCTATCATCTTTTGTTGAATTGACAAGTTGCTGATCTTCCTTACATTTCTCTTGTATCCGCTGTCTTATGATTTTTCTCATACTTATTAAGTGCATTCATCAGCAAATCACTGTCTGAACTTGAAACATGTGTTTCTTTTTTTGTAGATATAAAATTTACCATTTTTTCTTTGTTTGAATTTACTGTTTTATTATTTATTTCAGTCAATTTGATGAAATATCGAGTGAATACAGGTTTCGAGAAGATGCAGTTTTAAATTTTTTGTTAAAAATATTAATAGAATGAGTGGATAATTTAGAAACTGATAAACTTTCACTACCTGCTGATGTATCATCTGAATCTAAAGACGTATTTAATTTATTTTCACCAACATTTTTCAATTTATTAAACAACAAAGAATAATTTGGAATTTATTTTCTGCTATTTTTACTAAATGTTTCTTTGATGCTCTCATTGGAGTGAATAGAACTCAATGATGAATCAGATTTCAATTTTGGCTGAGACTTTTCAAAGCTAATTATATTATCATATTCCTCCAATAACTTTTTTCTTCCTCTTTTTATAGGCAATGTACTCCAATCATCCAAATAAGATTCACTATTGGTTTCATGTTTGCTATTTTTTTTTTCTTGAATTGGACTAGATGCTAAAATTTTAACTGCATTTTTTTTGGTAATAGTTTTAAATAATCTTTCTTGATAGGATTATTTAAATTTTGAGGCTCATCACAAAAGTCTATGTAATAATCTTTGTACATCATTTAATTTTGTTGTTACATCTTCTAACATTTTTACTGTACTAACACTAAGGGCGATTCTTCATTTAACCCGTACCCGTACCCGTACCCGTACCCGCACGATTGTATAGGCGAGTACTTTATCTTCACTACTTTACCATCTATGATGAGTTTCTATCTACTATCGAACTCATCATAGATGGTAAAGTGGTGAAGATAAAGTACTCGCCTATACAATCGTGCGGGTACGGGTATGGGTGCGGGTACGGGTTAAATGAAGAATCGCCCTAAAAGAGTGTCATTGTTAGGAACTCGGCCTCTATGCAATACATAGATGGGAAACTCCATGCCACAAACGCAACGATATTGCACAAGCGCGTTTATCGAAACTGATTTTTTTTTTTTTTTTTTTTTAAAAAAAGATTAATATATAAAGGATATTGTTATCCTCTATATAATTAACCTTTTTCTATGGAGATGTCGAGGGAGCCCAGCCCGGAACCGTTTAACACATTACATCAGGCTAGACTGTCAGACACCGCCATACCGAAAACTTTGACTACCGATGGATGGTCAGCCACTTTTGTGACCAACAATCAACCGATACTCAATGAGGTCAGATTTCTTAAGAGTCGCGATATGGGTAGCACATACACTAATTTTCTTCCGAAAAAAAGTCAGAGGTGCCTGGCCAGGATTCGAACCCGTGCCCACCGCGTTGAAGGCAAGAGCTCTATCCGTTACGCCACCGCGCTCCTATATTATCGAAACTGATAGCTTTCGATTTATAATAACTAGAAAATCCATGCGCGCAAGCGCGCCCTATATCTAATCTAAATGTATGCAAATTTTTAATGATTGACTGTTAATATAGTGTTGTTATTTTCTATTCATTATTAAATAGTAATAATTTCATATCTACTAATATTAGCATCAGTAAAGAAATTGATGTTATATACTAATGTATCAGAGCAGTTTACGCGGCATCAATGAATTTATAGACACGGAAAACTTCGAGAAAAATAAATCCCATTTAAAAGATTTATTATCACTATATTCATTTTCTTATTATTATTTTAAAAAATTAAAGAATTTGTAAACTTTTAAATTATTTTTTAGAAATTTCTTAAATCTTTCAAAATTTAAATAACATAAATTATTACAAAGTCAAAAGTTATTTTACAAATATATAACTTTTCATATACATAATTTTTAATATCAATCTAATGTATTTGATTTTCAAAATATATCTTAAAAGAATTCCAAGATCGATCTCTGGACATAGTCATGTAAAATTATCTATGATTAAGAACATCTGTTTTTAATACAATGTAATGTGGTTTATAAAAACGACTTTTCCAGATTTACCATCACTTAAAATTTCACATTTTAAGGAGACATAAAACGAACACTACACCTACACTCATAAATATTGACTATCTCCACATTTTAGTGCAAAATTTCAGGAAAAGAAATGCATTAGATAGTATAAATTTTTAAATAAATTTATTCATTAGCATTTATGAATTTTTAATTTCTTGTACCAGAAAAATTTAATATATAATATTGGAATCCTAAATTCTCAATAACTAATGAATGATGTTATTTAAAAATTAATCTTTTCAACAATATGAAATCCATAAAATATATAAAAAATAAAATAGTTCAAATCAATTCTTAACGATATGTATATCGTTCCTATTTTTAAAATACAAATAAAAATAAAAATTCTAATTTATAATTTCTTAATTATAGTAATTATATTATTCTTTCAAACAAAAGATTTTTAATTTTATTTTGCAGAAAAACTGTTTATTCTAAGTGTGGTTCAATTTCAATTACGAAATTAAATAAACAAACTTTTAAAAATAGTACATTTTAGGCAAATATATTATATTTTTGAAAAAAAATTTTTAAGCTGTTAATCTAGAAATATTTTATATACTAAATTATACTATCAAAATTGTATTACCTATCGGTTTTTTTATTATTTATTTTAAAATATTCCGAAATATTTTAAATCTTATTTTAAATTTACCAAATTACTTGCCAGGCCCATAGATAAATATTTTATGCTATTGTTATAAGCTAAAAAGTTCATAACATCTGTATTTTCTAATTTTATATACTATTTTATAGTACAATTTTTAAAAAGAAAATTCAGAAGTAAATGGCATAGAATTGTTACCATGTTCTAATTTTAAATATACAATAACAAATGAATACAGAGCGGTACTTCGCACTCTTGACAAATTCACACAAAAGGAATTTTTATAAGCGGAAGTTAGCGATGTTTATACTAATAATTTTATTTAAAAAATCAAACTATAACTCAATAATTATAGTTTAATTATTTTATCAATGATTTTTATTATTAAATTCTAAATCGATGATTTTATTTAAGCATATTATAGTAAATCAAATCTCGTTTTTCGCCAATCATATGATTCTATTCAATGCACCAATCACATTCTTAGTATAAAATGTTTCACAACATCCGGCCATCGTTTTTTTAAAAGAGGATAATTAAAATTAAATTTAACAATGATAGCAATAATTATAGTAATTAGATGTATGTATGTATATGCATGTGTGTATATGTACATATGTGATTGGGCTTTTGTTTAAATCAATAAACCTAATTTTCCGTTTAATTAAAATGAATAAATAAAATTGTATTATAATAAATAACAATATTAACAGTAAATATGAATTTGTACGCAATAAATATTAATTGTAGAATTAATAATTAACATTAACTACTGATATTATTATTATTGATACGTTTTGAGTAAATATTGATAATAATAAATATAAATTGATTCAAAGTAATGATTTTATCTCGCTCAAGTGAAAAGCTCAGATTTCACAACCAAATGCAAGAATAGTATTATAGTATTTTCAGAAAAGGGATTAAAAAAAAAGACAAACACCTGCAAGACGCACGTGCAGCATACTCAGTAAACATTTCTGAGAATTAAAAGGATATAAACAGTAAATATTTGTGTGCCTTCTCAAGTTTCGAACACTTGCACATCTTCTCGAGTTTCAAAGGCTCAAACTTCTACAGCTAATGGGTATCAAGTTTCAAAAACAAGTATAAGATATCTCAAATTTCGATGGCTTAATCCTGTGAGGAAAACAATTCCCTGGTAACACAATCTGACGCAATCGCGAGTGCGCAGAACATGCTTCGTATGCTTCAGCATTCTATTGTAGTTCTGCAGTCAGAAGCATGCAGCAGCTACTTCGCAGCAGCTTAGCAGCAGACTTACGACAGGTAGATTGCGGTTTAAAGAAGTGTATATTGCACGCGCGCTTACAGTAGAATTGCGGCAGACTTACGAAGGTAAGCATGCAGCAGCTTCTTCGCAGCAGCTTAGCAGCAGACTTACGACAGATAGATTGCGGTTTAAAGAAGTGTAGATTGCACGCGCGCTTACAGTAGAATTGCGGCATACTTACGAAGGTAAGCATGCAGCAGCTACTTCGCAGCAGCTTAGCAGCAGACTTACGACAGGTAGATTGCGGTTGAAAGAAGTGTATATTGCACGCGCGCTTACAGTAGAATTGCGGCATACTTACGAAGGTAAGCATGCAGCAGCTTCTTCGTAGCAGCTTAGCAGCAGACTTACGACAGATATATTGCGGTTTAAAGAAGTGTAGATTGCACGCGCGCTTACAGTAGAATTGCGGCATACTTACGAAGGTAAGCATGCAGCAGCTTAGCAGCAGACTTACGACAGGTATATTGCGGTTTAAAGAAGTGTAGACTGTACGCGCGCTTACAGTAGAATTGCGGCATACTTACGAATGTAAGCATGCAGCAGCTACTTCGCAGCAGCTTAGCAGCAGACTTACGACAGGTAGATTGCGGTTTAAAGAAGTGTATATTGCACGTTCGCTTACAGTAGAATTGCGGCATACTTATGAAGGTGAGCATGCAGCAGCTACTTCGCAGCAGCTTTGCAGCTGACTTACGGTGCCGTTTAGAGAATGGTGTAGTGTGCACGTGCTTGCAATGGAATTGCAGCATACTTACCAAAGTCTACGTGAAGCATATACTTTCCAGCAGATTCACAGCATATACTTACGAAGGTAGCTTAGAGCAGATACTTCGCAGCAGCATTGGAGCGAAGTGGTAACATATACAGTGCAAATAGAAGATGGAGTAAAGCATGCGTTTTTGTAAAAAATTTCAGCATCGTATGAAATATATTTTTATTACTTAGTAGACAAACAGCGTTAACATTGCTATTAATATAAGAATGTATTGGAAATCTGTCTTCATAACGTTATTTTACGTTTATATATAAGTTTGTTTAATATTATTGACAATATTATATAATTTTTACATATATGTAGTATAACGTCCTTATTTATTATAAATATATTATTTTGTCTGATAAAACGATGTTCAATGGCCATCCTACTAACATTTAGGTATTATAAAAACAAAATTATTTCCATATATTAAACAAAAATTGTATTTAATAAATAATTTTTATTCAATTTCATTCCAAATAACAAATTTTGTAGAACGATAAGAATCACATTTTAATGAATTACATTTTCTTATTAGAAACTAAATGAAATTATTCCTTCTTTTCATTTTGATATAAGCTTTTGGAATACTTAATAATTCTGTATTTTTTTTTATCGATAATATAATATTTTTTTGGACTTCAATATAAAGTATTTTCAATACGCATTTTATGAACATGATATACGTAGCATTTTTATACGTAGTAAACGGAATAAAACAGACTAATTTTCACCCACTGAATGTTTATAATATATTTTTCTAACGATTTAAATTCTGGAATTTTTAAATTATGTATTGTGCGAAAAAGAGATAAAAGTTTATTCATTTGGTTAAAAAAAAAGAAAAAAAATAAGATAAATTCATGTACATCAAGGTTATGAGTATTGAGGAATGAGTCTCGACTATACATTTCAGCTTAAATCTTGGTCAAAAGAAACGTATACGGTTGTATTAGAAACAGTAAAAAAACTTTCTTTTGGAACATTTAAAGAAGCTCCTAGATATAGATAAAAGTAAATTGAAAATATAGTTTATGGGAGAGGAATTGCATGTTGCAGTGGTAATTTGCTTACGTCAATTTTTTTATAAATTGTTTATATAAAATCAAATTGTTCACCACAAGTAATCTGCTGCAGACCGCTTGCGAAATTCCATGGCAATTCTTGTGCACGCGAAAGTCATGAGAGGGTCTCGTTAAGTGCACTTGTAATTACGTAAAACTCTCTTAATTCTGCTGCGCAGCACTTAATGTTAGTAAACTTTTGCACTTCTAGTGCAATTCTGTCGAACGCGCAAGTGCTCGCAATTATTCTTTTGATATTGCAATTTCAATCTTGCAATTTCATCGCAATTCTACCGCAAGTCATCTGCTGCAGACGGCTTGTGCAATTCCATTGCAATTCTTGTGCACGCGGAAGTGATGAGAGGGTCTCGTTAAGTGAACTTGTAATTACGTAAAACTCCTTAATTCTGCTGCGCAGCACTTAATGTTAGTAAACTTTTGCACTTCTGGTGCAATTCTGTCGAACGCGCAAGTGCTCGCAATTATCCTTTTGATATTGCAATTTCAATCTTGCAATTTCATCGCAATTCTACCACAAGTCATCTGCTGCAGACGGCTTGTGCAATTCCATTGCAATTCTTGTGCACGCGGAAGTGATGAGAGGGTCTCGTTAAGTGCACTTGTAATTACGTAAAGCTCCTTAATTCTGCTGCGCAGCACTTAATGTTAGTAAACTTTTGCACTTCTGGTGCAATTCTGTCGAACGCGCAAGTGCTCGCAATTATCCTTTTGATATTGCAATTTCAATCTTGCAATTTCATCGCAATTCTGCTGAGCGTCACCTAACGTAATTACACATCAGCAGAAATATAGCAGAAATCGGAAGCATATGACGTATGGTCTGATGTAATTTCACTGACGGTCAAGTCAATTGCGTCAGAATTGCGTCAGAATTGCAAATTTTTTGTTACCAGGGAAATGCTGAGTATAAAATTTCAAAAACAACATTAAGAATTCCGAGGAAGTTGGCCTTGCACGTGCGGGTTTATTAAATTACCCAGGGTAGAAAATTCTTAGAAAATCCTTTGCAGCTGGGACTTATTACAGAGCCTTATAGAAGAAAAATAGTATAAAAGCCATGAGATTCGAGATCCAGCAGCTTAGTCTTGCCTCAGCTTCAAACGTGTGCACATCGTAATTTCAAAGTTTAATAAAAGTATTATTTCAAAGTTAATAAAGATTTTTTTTATTTAAATCCTTGATTCCTTGGATTTTTATCCTTTATCGAGCAACGGACTCATTAAATTCAATTTTCTTAATTGGAAGTTCAATTAAAAGTTATTTTAATTAAAAAGGTTATTTTGAATTATATTCGAAATACGCGAGCATTCAACGCCAAGATCCAGCTTTAATCTGACATCGAGAGGACCATCTACATAATTTTCATATTCTACGACCCAGGGTTGGGTCATAAAATCATAATATAATATTTAATTTTTCATCAACTATTGAAATTCTTGTAAGTTCTAATAAACCTGTAGTCGTCTTACACATTTCACAATCCAAACCAAACATTTGTGATCTTGAATTCACTTCAGCATATTCATCTTTGGTTAATACATAATTTGCGTATCTTGTTGCAAGTCTACCTTTCAAAAGAAATGGATAATTTTCTTCTACTAGTTGACATGAAGAAAGTATCAACTCTATTCTAGAAAATTTGTCAGTTGGATAACCTATACTTTTACTAATCATCATACCCTATTAAAAAAAACACGTGTAAAATACACGTATTTTTTACACGTGTTTTTTACATGTAAAATTTGGGTGTTTTTTCACGTATATTTTTTACGTGTTTTTTTCACGTGTATTTTTCAGGTTTATTTTTCACATATTTTTTTATAGCTTTTCGAAGAGCTTCTACTGTCCGGCCTCTTATATCTGCATCTTCTAAATTTGTGTAAGTGATGACAAAACTTAGAAAAACGCCACCTGGTGACTTAAAGTCAAACCGACGTAATCGATCATTAATAGCGATTTTAATTCACTAGGTGGCGTTTTTCTAAGTTTTGTCATCCCTTACACAAATTTGGAAGACGCAGATATAAGAGACCAGATGGTAGAAGATCTTCGAAAAGCTATGAAAAAATATGTGAAAAATACACCTGGAAAATATACGTGAAAAAAACACGTGAAAAATATGCGTGAAAAAACACGCAAATTTTACATGTAAAAAACACGTGTAAAAAATACGTGTATTTTACACGTGTTTTTTTCACCTGCAAAAAACACGTGTTTTTTTTAAAATAGGGTAACCTATAACTCCGACATGTCGTTAACTGTATAGCGCGTAGGTAGGAAGCATAGGCATAGCAGCACGCACGCACGTTTTTTACAGTTATTTACAGTTATTTATAATTATTTACAATTATTTATAGTTTTTCATAGTTGTTTACAATTATTTAGTTATTCACATTTTAAAAAATGTTCACATATATATAAAAAATTTAATAAATTTGTAAAAAATTTTCTAAAATGTAAATAAGTGCAAAAAAACTGTAATCAAAATTATAATATTATACTACATTTTATTATAAACAGATTATAGCGATGATTAGAGTTAAATTATAATATATTATAATTATTTCGCGGTATTATAATCAGTGACTGTAATCAATTTTATAAGATAATCATCATCATTTTATTACATTATCAATTTCTATAATTAGCTATAACACTTTTTGAAGATGAGGTTTTGTCTACCTGGGGTCATTCTGGGACCTGGACATCATCTTTAGGAATGGAAAAATATATTTTTGACCCTCAGCGCAAAATTCGATTTTCTATGCTTGTCAAACGGGCGCAAAATAGAACATTTGCGCGATAGGGCAGGAATATACTATTTTGCGCCCGCTTGACAAGCATAGAAATCGAATTTTTCACCCTTCGGATCAAAAAACAATATGTGTACCACAGGCGCAAGGGGATTCGCGGCCCTCGTACGAATTTAGCATCCTCGCTTCGCTCTGGCGCTCATTCGCACTCTGGCTGGAACCCCCTATTTCGCGCCCTTGATACACAATGTACTATTCTATAGTCAGCTATAACGCTTGGTCCACTTTCTCGAAGATGATGATTTATCTACCTGGGATCATCCTGGAACTTAGACATCGTTTACAATAATCAGCGATAACACTACCCTATTAAAAAAAATCAGGTGATAAATCACCTGATTTATCAGGTGATTTATCATGCCAAAACATCATGTAACGATTTTGTTGATCTTTACTCATTTTAAACCATGCTTAGTCAATTTAGAACAATTTTTGAAAATTTTGGAAAATTTTGAACTTAGAAAATTTTTTAGATAATTTGGTCTTAGAAAAAATTTTGACTAAATCACAAAAAAATTTCTAAGTTCAAAAATTTCAAAAATTTTTCAAAAATTGTTCTAAATTGACTAAGCATGGTTTAAAACGTGTAAAAACCAACAAAATCAATACATGATATTTTGGCATGATAAATCACCTGATAAATCAGGTGACTTGTCACCTGATTTTTTTCACCAGGGTAGGTACTCTTTCTCGTAGATGATGTTTTGTAAACCTAGGTTCATCCTTGGATCTAGACATCATCTACACGAATTGACAAATCAATAAAAAATTATCTAAGAAAAACTGTAACAAGTCTTTTTACTAATTTTTGAAAATGAATTGTCAATTAATGTTGACGTTGTGTCCAGGTCCCAGGATGACTCAAGGTCGACGAAGCATCATCTACGAGAAAGGGTATTAGTGTTATCGCTGATAATTGAAATCGATTGGTCAATTTCTGTAGATGATGCACAGGTCCCAGGATGAACTCAAGTCCACGAAACATCATCTAAGAGAAAATGTACTTGGTATTATGGCTAATTTCTGTGGATGATGTCCACGTGCCAGGACGAGCTCAGGTTAACAAAACATCATCTTCAAAAAAGTGGACCAAGTGTTATAGTTGATTTTAGAAATGGATTTTTTAATTCCTGTGGATGACGATAGGTCCCAGGATGACCGCAGGTCGACAAAAAATATTTACGAGAAAGTGGACCAAGCATTATAGCTGATTATAAAAATAAATTTGTTAATTTCTGTAGATGTCCAGGTCCCAGGATGACCCCAGGTAGACGGAACATCATCTACGATAAAGAGTGCCTAGTGTTATCACTGATTATTGAAATTGATTTGTCAATGCCTGTAGATGATGTCCAGGTCTCAGGATGACCCCAGGTAGACAAAACATCATCTTCGAGAAAGTGGACCAAGTGTTATCACTGATTATAG
This sequence comes from Anastatus disparis, assembly GCA_017163975.1. NCBI lineage: Eukaryota > Metazoa > Arthropoda > Insecta > Hymenoptera > Eupelmidae > Anastatus > Anastatus disparis. Next base: position 1,674,546 of record JAFFSR010000044.1, on the reverse strand, counting down.
AAATTAATTTGTCAATTTCTGTGGATGATGTCTGGGTTCATCCAGGTCCCTGGAAGAACCCAGGTCGACGAAACATCATCTTCGAAAAAGTGGACCAAGTGTCATGGCTGATTTTAGAAATTGATAATATAATAAAATGATGATGATTATCTTAAAAAATTGATTACAGTCACTCATTAGAATAGCGCGGAATAATTATAATATATTATAATTTAACTATAATCATTGCTATAATCTGATTATAATAGAACGCAGTGTCATATTATAATTTTGATTATAGTTTTTTTTCGTAAGGATTAATGACTGTAAAAAACTATAAATAATTGAAAATAACTGTCATTTATGTCTTAATTCTGACATTTTTTAAAATGTATTCACAGTTATTTACAGCTATTTACTATTATTTACTATTATATACAGATATTTATAGTTACTTACAGTTATTTACAATTATTAACAGTTTTTTCTATAGTTATTTACAATTATTCATAATTATTTAGTTGTTAAAATTTAAAAAAATTTTTTGAATTGTGAATAATTTAATGTTATTAATAATTATTAACAATTATTTATAGTTATTAACAATTATTTACAGTTTTTTACAGTTCTTATAATTATAATTATTTACAATATTATTTACAGTTTTTCAGTTTTTTACAATTAGTTATTCACATTTTCAAAAATTTTCACATATATATGAAAAAATTGAATAAATTTGTGAAAATTTTCAATAATGTAAATAACTGCAAATAACTGTAAAAAACTGTAAATAATCATAAATAACTGTAAATAATCGTAAAAAAGATGAATAAATGTAAATAACTGTAAATAAGTATAAATTAGTGTAAATAACAGTGAATAACTGTAAATAACTGTTATTTATGTCTCACTTCTGACATTTTTTAACACTTTTTTACAGTTATTTACAGTTTTTAACAGTTATTTACAATTATTTCCCAAAATTTTTTCCATATTGGGTAATAATCACGATATTGACTACAAATAAATGTAGTTCTTTTTCTGAAATTTTGCAAAATAAAAAGATAATAAATATTTCAGACTAGTGAAGTGTCCATTTTACATCACCTTAATTTCTGCCGTCCAAAGTGTAAAAGTGGTTAACTACATTGGAATCCCATTGGAGTTAAGGTTTTCTTACTTTGGACGGCAGATTTATATCAAACTCATTTCAGAAGAATTATTACACCCATTTTGCAATGCATAATTATAGTTAAATGAATTTTAAGTAGTATAATAACTTTGTTTATAATTTAAAATTAATTCATTTTGAAAAGAAAAGTTTTTAAATAAATATTGTAGAATATAACTTTAAATTGTTCGTTTACAACCAGGAGCTTTTAGGAAAATCGATTTGGTGCGGCAATAATTCTCATTCACACGCCTCCTCAAGTAAAATTACTTTTTCTCTGCCATCAGATCGAAGCGCTAGTCCAACGGTCAATTTATAAATGAGAGATGATCACATTTAGAGTCTTCTCCTCACCGAGGAAAATTTAAGACCTGTATATACAACCGAACATTAACCATTCAATGTCACTGCTATTATCAACCTCAATAATCTCACATACTGTCAAATATCGCTCTTGAGCGGTATTATATACATAAACATCTACATTAAGAGGCGGCCGTATAGCTCTGTCCTTGTCTAATCTAAATTTTCGTTATTATTAATAAATTAAATATTGTTATACAAAAGTAAGGATATAGCCCAATAGATTTCAGGATGAGCAAACGATCCTATTCTATGGAAAAATATAAAATTTTCATTAGTTTTCGAGTAAGGTCTGAAACGGAATAACAGTTATCAAATTCCATTGTTTTTCTGTTTCAAACCTCACTTGAAAACTAATGAAAATTTTCTATTTTTTCATAGATAGGATCGTTTGCTCATCCTGAAATCTATTGGGCTATATCCTTACTTTTGTATAACAATATTTAATTTATTCATAATAACGAAAATTTAGATTAGACGAGGACAGAGCTATACGGCCTCTTTAACTCATCAAATTGTGATAAAATCATTTTTTTTCTATTCTTTGTTGAAGCTATTACTTTTAAGTCTTTATCTTTATTCCTCCTTTAATGTCTTTATATTAGTGATGAATATATATATATATATATATATATATATATGTATATATATGAGTGTGTGAATGTGTAGTTTCTAGTTTGATCATTTACATCAGGCAAGAATATAATAGGCTACAGAGAGTGGTCATAGTGCGCATTTATAATTTACTGATATAGTGAGTCTGGAAATTGTGTAACGCGCACAGCTTTACATGAATGTCCATACCTTATTGCTAAAAAAAAGTAAAACAAAAAGATTTTTCAGAAAAGAAAGAGTTTAAATTACATATAAACATAATATATAAAAATATTGTTAAGTTCGTCAATGTTGCAAAAAGGAAGAATATACAGAGGGATACATTTTATTATACTTTGTTGTATTATATCAAGTGAATTGAAAAGATAGTCGTTTAAGAACGATTGAATGAATTGATAGACTTAATCAGTCGCGTGCAAAAAAGAACTTTAAGCTTAAACTTTTTTGTGCTTCTTTCTTGCATGTTGTTTGCGGGGGCCGCTACAGTTTGTATAAAACCTTGATAATTATCTTTACTTTTGTTGTGTGTTTACGAGAGAGGTTCTCTTTTTTATCTTTTGTGTAGTTGAAAAGCACATGAAGGAGAAGGCGGGCTTATTGGACATGTTAAGCAGAAGACTGGTCAAAGTCGAGATGAAATAATAAAAGGTGAAGGCGTATACTTTAACTTAACTGAACAAATTTACTTTACCTCGTCGACGACTTAAACATTCGTACGTCCGAACTCAGTCCTCAGTGTAGGCTAGTCGGTCGTAATTAATCGTCATATGGCTTTTGGAATATTTTAAATCTTCTGTTTATTCGTTTTATTTGTCTGTGTATTTTATACGTTTGCTTTCAAAATTCTGTAATTTTTCATTGTAGTAACAAATTTTTCAATATATTAAATCTAAAAGATATTGAAATCCAATATATCACATTGTTGTGATTGTAAGTAAAATAACTAAGGTAGAGTGTTATTATTATTATTGTTGTGAAAGCACCGATTTAAAAATTTTAAAATGCAATATTTGCAATTTCTCTAAACGTTTAAGAAAAATCACAGAGAAAATATTTGAAGTATCCGTTGCGTATTATCAATTAAAGTCTCAATATTTAAGGCGCAATTAATAATTATCATCAACAGAATTCAAGTCAGTTAACCCAATGTATGAATAGTAAAAAAAAACTTTTTTTCATCAATCTCATCGCAGAAATATTCGACTTCTGCACTTTGTATGAAAAAAAAAAGATAAGACCAGTTTTTAACCACGAAAATAATATTCTTTAGGCAGTGTTTATCGATAAGCAAGATAATAAAGCATCGCTAATCTTTAATAGAAAAAGTAAATCATCCTGCCTGATTGTCCAAGGAAAACAGTTTTGTTATCAATAGCCGCATTTTTTATCAAGTTCGGTGAGTCAAAGCAACAAATAAATATAAGCTATCTACATACATATAGTATAAGCTCGTGAGAAATAAAAAGATGGCGATATCATCGTCAACTGATTGTATGAGCAATCGTACAAGATCGAGCATATTTGATCATGAATGGACAGCTGAAGATATATGGGCGCCTTGGCAAGTGTTAAGTGATTATCTGGAATATCAGCCATGGTTTTTTTCATTACTGGGTAGTGCTATGGTCGGTTTATCTGGAATCTTTCCGTTGTTAGTTATACCAATTGATGAGGCTGTCGATCTTAAGCAAGGAGGTAATATATTCTTATAATAGCGCCATCTATAATTTTAATAGCCTTTTTTTATTGAGAACAGATTTGTTTACCGACCGAGGACTGCAGATGTCATTATATCTAAAATAACTATACTATTTTTAGCAATCATTGTTATCGAACACCATGCTTTATAATTATATGAATTTATAATAAATCATATTTTCGTGAAATTTATCTTATTCTTAGCCAAAAATAAGGAGCTGATATCAAACAGCTATAATTAGAAATGTTACACTTTTAATTATTTTTGACAAGCGTATTAGAAAAATAAAATTTATAAATGTATTTAAAATTTCAGTGCATTCTATTATGTACAAAAAAAAAATTACGGAACGACATTTTCCTAGGTCGATACCAAATCTGCTTCAACCTGCTCATAATTATTATTTGTTTTAGAATTTCATACAATATTTAAATTGAATTATTGATCAAGTTATTACTAAATTTTTACTGGACTAATAATTTATTCAATTCTAATTATTTGTAATTTCAATATACAACTATTATAACATGATTTCTAAAACCAATTCAAAGATATTTAAGAAAAAGAATGGTGTATTATATACGATCTATCAAAAGGAAACTAAGAGACAAATTTTCTCTTTACTTGATTGGTTCAGTAAAATGAAACAGTTTGTTTTAAAAAAAGTTTATTTGCATTTCGATGTTGTTTTTTTGTACGTTATTACTAATTACAATATAAAATTTTAATAAAATGGATATAAATTATCATTTGAAGTTTTAGCAATATTATTTATCTATTTTTTTTAAAGGTAACTCATACCAAAAATGAATAGTTTTATGAATGTAACCAAAATTTAGGAGTTTGTTCTTGAGGGGCCATATAACTCTGTCCATGACTAATCTAAATTTTTGTTATAATTACTAAACTAAATATTTTTATACGAAAGTAAAGGCAAAGCCCAATAGATTTAAGGACAAGCAAATAATTCTCTTCTATGAAAAAATTTTCAATAGTTTTCGAGTGAAGTCTGAAACGGAAAAAGAGTTGAACACTCCAATCAAATTTAACTCTTTTTCTGTTTCAGAGTTCACTCAATTAATGAAAATTTTTTATTTTTTCATAGAATAGAATCGTTTGCTTGTCCTTAAATCTATTGGGCTCTGCCCTTACTTTTAGACAAAAATATTTAATTAGTAATAATAACTAAAATTTAGATAAGACAAGGACAGAGCTATACGGCCTCCTCTTAAGGTAGCTCCCTTGGGTTATACGCATCATGCAGAACATAATTAGAAAATTTATTTTTAATTAGCTTTTTCATAAATTTTATACATTGAACGTACAATCACCTAAGAAAGAGAAACTTTAGGATGTAGAAAAAAATATTTGTTATTTCATAACAATTGCAACCCTAGTCGCAGAGATATTAATAATTCAAAAAAGAATACAAAAAATGTTCTAAAAACACAGAAAACTTTTTTATTTTTCATGTAATTGGGACGTAATAAAGCTCATTTTGTGCCTTAAAAAATTTCAGAGGGAGTTACCCATAAAATTTCAGTGATAGTTCTTAGAGTTTAAACGTAAATTACAATTGTTTATTACCCTGGTAGAAAAAAGCCTGGATTCACGGTTTCATTATGGTGTATTTTATGGTTTGCAACCATATTATGGCCACAAACCCAGTCTTATTTCGACGGAATATGGCCAGCTTATGGATTTACCAAGAAATACAATTTTATAATTTCGAAAAGATCATTAAAATTTTGGAATGATAATTTATGAAATTATAATTTAGGACTATTAGAAAATGATTCATTTTAATGAATTATTATCATATATTTTTTATTTTATAACTTATTTCTCATTAACTATTTGTTAAAAACTATTCATTTTTATGATTAACAATAACATTAAGTTTCATTAATAAAATTTTCTAAGATTATTTACAATTAATAACAATTACTTTTTAATATATCACTTAAATAGACATAGGTTATAATGAACAATACAAACTTTATAGGTTATAATTTATGTCAAAAATAAATTTTGTAATAATATAAATTAATGAGATATTAGTATTATATAATATTAATTGTAGTTACACTCATATAAAATATCAATCAATTATAAACTTAAGGTATCAGGCCTAAATTTAAGCTTAAAATAAAAATTAAATTTAAATGTCATAATAATTTTTTTTTTAATAATATTATTTAAAAAAAGTTTTTTTTATCTTAGATATATAAAATACAAGACTTTGGTCCATGAATAATTTTAAGTAATCTCATCAAATGATTGAAATCCTTTCCTTTATTCAAACACTTGATTTTGGTGGTCACTGCAAGCTTTCTCAGCCAATTTCCAACGAATTGTCTTCAAAATTTCTAGAGATCTTTAATTTATATATATTCACAAAATAACTTTATTATTTAAAAAATAAAAGAAAAAGAATTTAAAAGTTTGTCGAACAATTTGTTGAAAATTAACTAAGAAAACTTACAAAAACCACCAAATTGAAAAAATCACATTTTTGACTAATCAAAAGAATTTTAAGCATCGAATGAGATATTTCAAAATCATTTATAAACTTAGTAAATAAGTTTATAAAATTCTGTCTATTATAATATCAATATAGATCCATGTAATGTAGGTTGTATTGTAATTTCACTCTGAAAAAATTGGTGGCACGTTTCATTCTTGGTCTAGCGATAAATAAAATATTTAATAATACACATGTTGGATTATTTATTTTAAAATTATGTCACTCAAAGTTCTAAAATTTTGCAAATAATTTCAAAATGTCCTACTGTCACATAGTGTCAATGCAAATCAATGTAATCTAGGTTGTTTAATAAAACATAACATTGAATTCTAGTTTGAAAAGAAGTAGTCTGGTATGTATCATATGAAAGGACTCATCATAGACCAAATCAAATAAAAAACTGCTTACTAACTTTTTTAAGCAAAATAACAGTACAATATAAATTACATTCATATGCATTGATACCACGTTGGAGGAGGAAGATATTTAAAAGCAATCCCGGACAAAAAAATCCAGCTGGATTTCCCAACCTAGCTGGGAAGGAATAGATTCCAGCTATAAAATCCAGTTGAGAAATCCAACTGGGAAATCCAGCTGGATTTTTTTGTCTGGAATATACAGAGTATCATAGCTTTAAGTACTATAGTTAAAAAAAAAATCTAACATGTACCACATGAAACATTTCACTCGACATAGACTAAAAATGAAACTGGCCATCAAGCTTTTTAAAGTGATATTATAATTTCATTTTTACTCATTTATTTTTAAAACTATAACATTTACAACCATAAAAGTTTGTAAATAACTTTAGAATGTTCTGCCTAGCATAATATCAATATAAATACATATATTGTGGATTGTATTGTAATTTCACTTTGAAAAAATTAGTGACAAGTTTCATTTTTGGTTCAGTTACAAACAAAATATTTCATAATACATATATTCATTTTGAAAGTCTAGCACTCAGTTCTAAAATTTTGCAAATAATTATAAAGTGTCCTACTGTAACATAATCTCAATGTAAATCAATAAGTTGTATTATATAACATAATATTGAGTTTTATAGTTTGAAAAGAAGTAGTCTGGTACGTATCACATAAAAGGATTCATCATAGACTAAATCAAATATAAAACGCTTACAAACTTTTTTAAGCAAAATAACAGTACAATCTAAATTACATTCATAAGCATTGATACCATGTTCGAGGAAGATATTTTAAAGGAATATACAAAGTATCATAGCTTTAAGTAATATTAGTTTAAAAAAAATAATATAACACGTATTACGAAACATTTTATTTAACATAGACTAAAAATGAAACTGGATATCAAGCTTTTCAACTAACTAACAAAACTTAAGAACATTAGCGCGTCTATTTTCAATGTTTATGGTTAGGTTAAGATGTCGAATATAAAGTCATATCAGAAAATTAGGTTAAAATAAAAAAAAATCCATTTTTAATTAAAATCTGAAGAATAGTAAATAAACAAATAATAAATAAGAGTAGAGAAAGTTCACAATTAAAGTTGAACTTGTTATACTACAAATACAAATTTATTATAGTAGTAAGCACAAATTACACATTAGAATAAGTCCATATCATGGCCAACAGATGGTGAAATTTGACAATGTAATTACACCGTACAAATATCGCCATACGTTGATAGACATGCCATATTTTATGCTAAACTTTCTACCAGGGATTAATACACTTTATAATTTTTTTAAACAATTGTAATTTACGTTTAAACTGTAAGCACCATCACTGAAATTCCATGAGTGACTCCTTTTGAAATTTTATAATGCACAAAATGAGCTTTATTACGTTCCAATCACATGAGAAATAAAAAAGTCTCCTGTGTTTTTAGAACATTTTTTGTATCTCTTTTCAATTATTAATATCTCCGCAACTAGGGTTGCAATTATGAAATCATTTTTTTCTGCACCCTAAAGTATCTCTTTCTTAGGTGATTATACGTCCAACGCATAAAATTTATGAAAATTCTAATTGAAAATAATTTTCTAATTATGTTCTACATGACGTGTATAACCCAAGGGAGCTACCTTAAGTAAAAATGAATCTCCTTGTAAAAAATCAGACCTGGTTTCCAGGGAAAATTTCAAAAAAGTCTTTTGAAAATCTGACATTTTAACATTGCTCTTATATCCGATTTTCCTGCAGTTGTAATCGAATATTGACATCTAAAAATTTACTATCGCTTGTGAAAAACTATAAGCTTTCTAATGGTATGTTGATAGTTATGTGTATCCAGGGATTTTTGGAAGATATCACGAGAAAAATTTAAAGATTTATTTATTTTCGAAAAAAAAATTTTTCTGAAACAAAAGTCTGTTTTTAGAGATTTGCTCGCGCCAAATTCAAAATATTGAAATGAAGATTTTTTCACTAGAATTTTCAAAATATTTATATAACGAAGATTATTTATTTGTAGGTATTATAATAGATAAATTAAATGATTACACGCTTTTATTAAGCTTACTTTCACGTCTGTCTGTCTGTCTGTCTGTCTGTCTGTAATCAAATCTTGCACGCTCGATTTGAGGCACTTTTTGTCGATGGAAATTTCTGAAATTTTACACAGACCTCGGTCTTCGATGACAATGTAATAATCCGTTGTCAGGTCAGCGGTGACGGGTGTGCAAAGTCATCTCCGAGGAAGTTTAAGTGGAAAGGCTATCTTTGGGTGGAGGTGAGTTGATGGAATGTTGTTGAGTTGATAGTTGTAGAAAATGCATAGGGGATAGGCGAATGTACAGCTGGAAATATAGAGGATAGGAGGATCAAAAGGGATAGGGGAACATATAGGGGGTAGGGGAATATATAGGGGATATGGTAATGTATAGAAGATACAATTAAGTACAAACTTTTGAAAAAAAATTACTTATAGAAAATTCAATTTTAACTAAAAAGTAGATAATAAATTTAAAAAAAAAAAACATTTTTAAAACACGCTTTTATAACGGAGAAAATACACTAAAAAGTATTAAATAAATTAATTTACTTCCTTGAAATTACTTTTATACTGTTCATTGCGATAATTAAAACAAAATTTTACAACGAAAATTCAAAAATAAAAGTGTGGGCGCTGAATTAGCCCGAGTAGAAATGTAAATACGGGAAACATCCGTCTCGGATCCGTATCCTGAAGATAATATTCCGGTCCTGATCCGGAATCGGATCAGTACCCGATTGGGGTGTGTCACCAGGGAAAGTTCCGAGCCCTGTCAGGATACCTGATTTCAGTTTTGCTATTCAGGACTATGACAGGACCGGAGTAGGGCAGCCTGAAGTACAAAGAAGTAAAATAGACTAAATAAAAATCCGGTCCGGATGCGGTGCAAATCCGGTGCGGATATGGTTCACATTTGGCTTTAATATAGGTTTTTACTCAAAGATAAAACATAAAAGTTACGAATGATTAAAATTTATTCAGAACCTTCAGTGCTATACATTTTTAGTAGCTGTTCAATACGAAAAACTTTGATCCCCGTCATATTTTTTATACCTAACCTCTTTCTGTCACGCAACTTATATCTCTCAATTTTCTGAATATGAACTTTATTTAAGATGCTTTTAATGAATAAAAAATGAAAATGAAGTTAATTTCATGATACACTTCAATTAAATTAATTAAGTTTCAGAGAAATGAAACTATTTATTTAAATATACGTTATGAATATACGTTACGGAAGGACGCTAACGCTAATTGATAGGATGCTAAGTCGGTCGAAAAAACTTCAGTTGTATCCACGGCTTTCCGATTTATAACCTGAAATAATTGACGTGATAAATGTTACGATCTTATTCTGGTGTCATAACGGCCACCCTGAATTTAGGTCAGATACTCCGTATCGGATCATTCCCTGGTGACAGACCCCTGCTTAAACCTTAAGGCTTTCCGGATAAGGTACTGATTTAAGTTACGGTTGGCCGTTTTATGTTTCTACTCGGGAGATTTACTAAAATTAGCGCCCACACTTTTCTTTTTAAATTTTTGTTGTAAAATTTTCTTTTAATTATCGCAATGAACTGTATAAAAGTAATTTCAAGGAAGTAAATTAATTTATTTAATACTTTTTAGTGTATTTTCTCCGTTATAAAAGCGTGTTTTAAAAATGTTTTTTCTTAATTTTTTTTCAATATATTATTAATTAAATATTCTTTTAGTCGGATGGAGGATAATAATGCAAAGTATCAGGAAAAATCGTTATTTAACGTTTTTTAACGATAATTTTTATAAATACTTTTTATAAACTATAAACTTTTTTTTAATTTTAACATTTTTAGTAACTTTTGGTTAACGTCATCCTTACATAATTGTTTAAGACCTTTTTTTCCATCTTTTTCATAAACACGTTCTAAAACTTCATATGTAATGACAGCAATAGTCATTTTATTTATTACAATAAAATGACTATTTTATTGTAAACATATTTTCATTCTAAAAAGGTTAGGATATGCCAAAGTTTCGCTAATTCAATAAAGTCATTCAAAAAATATTTTATTTCAAACAAAGATACGAATAGATTACTTATTTTGCTATAATGAAAATTTAAAAAAAAATAATGCGTTCGCAAACGATGTAAACTATATTGTTCTCTCTTATAATATTAAATTTTTCACATATTTATGTTTTAAATAAAATAAAACAGTTTTATGTTGAAAAAGTGTTTATTTGTAGAAATTGTACATATAAAACAAATTCAATTTACATTTAAAATTCGAAATTGAAGTTGGCGCGTACCAAACTATACATTAGCGTTTATGCCAATTATGAAACATGGCTTCTTGCACGGCCATTGTATTCTTACAGCTGATCGCATCTTTTTAGAAAAATGTAATTTTGCTTTTTTGCGATATGATTTATCAAACCAAGTTTCCGCCCTTCATTTTTCAAAGATAAAATGATCCTGAATAGGAAATTTCCCTACAAAACACGGTTTTTGAGAAATTTGATTTTTTCGAACTGAGAAATTTGTTTTTCTAATTATCTTCGATTAACGCTGTTTTCCGCTAATTTTTAGAGTTTCCGCCCTTCATCGAAATTAAATGAAGTGATCTATAAAAGGAAAACTCATTCCGATGTATAGTTTTTTCAAAAATTGTAATTTTATAAAATTATAATTTTCGATCGGTAAAGTAGCGTGAAACCATACCCTTAATTAAAGTCATTATTTACATGTGATAAGAGGAATTCTTTTTTTTTTTCATCGTATGTATAAATAGCAGTTTTAGCAATGAATGGGCCCATATATACGTCATTTTCCAACTTATTATACAGCCTCATTTCTTTTATTTATTTAAATTATTTTTTAATTTTTATTTAATTATATAAAGTAATTATTCGTATAAACAACAGCTTAGTTTACTATGAATAATTTTACTTTTTAATATTTGTCATATTATCATATTTAAAAATAGCAATCTTTATTGATGTCCAGAATTATGTCCCAAGTTGAACGTTGTCCCAAATTACCTTACTTCACCTTATATTTTGTGACTTATTGGTACTAAATTGAACATATATCGAAAAATAAAAAAAAAAATTCAATGCTTATTTTTTCTACCAAAAAAATTATTTTAAATGAAAATTCATTCTATTATCACATGGTTCACAAACAAAAAATGTTGTGTATTCCAAAGTTTTGTAAGAGTACGATTTAATAAATAATAGTTTTTGAAATTCTATTTCTATACCTACCGACTTCTGTCCGACTATTGCGCGGGCGTAGCCGAGACGGGAGATGCTAGTAATTTAATAAAAAAGATGTAACATGAAAAAGCAGTCCAACTTGTATTGAATTTATGCGGTAAAGCGTATCTTTATATCGCGTTTTCTAAAAACCTGTATTTTTAAAATTTATCTGCAACATCTCAAAAACTACTGAATGGATTATATTTTTTATATAAAAGTAAATTTAATTTTGTCGATGGTTATACCTAAATGTAAATGATATTTACATTTTTTATAGTTCTCAAAAGAGCGAAAAAAATGAAAAAATCAATTTCTAAAATTATATATCATGTAAAAATTGTTGGTGTTTTGATTTTAAATGATTCTCACGGCTCCTATAGTACAGATAAATTGGTCACCTTTTTTCGAGATTGTTGCTTTATAACAAGTTTAAAGTATTTTATATTTAAAAAATCATTCTCTTTACTTTAACACTTATTATAAGCGTTAAAAAATCTGTATTTTTTATTTAATTCTTTCCATGAAAAAAAAAATTGAAGAAAATCATTGTTTTTTTGGTCTTAAATGAGGTTCTACGCTTTGAAGTTAAAAAAACGTCTTTAGGCATATTTTTAAAAAAAGCGTGCATACTTGTAATGTATAGGAACGGGTAAAAGTAAAGGAATTAAGTCATGATTTGTATAATTAACTATTTTAATTTTTCTGAATAATTTTAAGATAACTTCTTTTAGACTGTATAATAACAAACATGCAATAAATTAAATTGTAATGAAATTCAAAGATGAGCCTTACATATAAATTGATTTATATTATAAATTCTAATCTATGTTTAGTATCAGTCTTTGCGAATCTACCACATTTTTTTCGTAATGTTCTTGAAATTAGAAAAAAAAACAACTTAAATTTAATCGTAAGAATATTAGGAATATATAATATGTTTATGACTAATATTAACAGTAACATTTGTTTTAACTGTTTTTTACAAAATAATATTTTAGAACTAATATAGGATTTTTTTAATATTTCATATCACCGTGGGAACTTGTACATCGACATTATAGTGTTCCAGTTTTCAACGACTCAAAGCTGTATATAGCATATATAAGCCCCACTACGCTTGGAATGCGCGTGTACGCCGAGGGGCTATTCACTCTTTGAAATCAGTGACCACCCTGCTCTGTAATCGATTCTAAATCACATGAAATCCAGTGAAATCACTGTATTATTACAAAATCAAATTAATCAATTTTAAAATTAACTACCCTGGTAGAAAATGAAACGCTTTTTCTACCATTTTATGGCCATTTCTTTAAAGTGAAGAGCAGAAAATGGGAATGTTTTATGGCCATTATTTGAACTAATATGAAACGTTTTTTTCAACCTTCATAGTGCTAAAAAATGCTAATAAAATGTTGAGTCTGATCCACTATTATTTGAATATAGATAGTTAACAGTAGAGTCTATCAATTTGTGCTCTAATTGATTACTATTAAGAATCATTTAAGATTTTTTCTTGAAAGTTATCATTAATCATTAATAGAATCATTTTTGTTAATACATTCGCGCGTATATTTTGAGTTGTGATCGGATTGTTAGAGGTTATTTTTAAACGATTAATAAAATTTTCCATTTATTATTTTAAAAAACGATATTTTTATACTCGTTTCGTACTGCGTTTCATATTTTTATTTTAATAAAATTTAATATTATTTTTATTTTTATAAATTCCAATAAAAATAAACATTGACGAAGGAATGTGAATAAATACTAATCTATATTTTCTCGCCACGTGGCAAAAGTGAGGTTATGATTTTACCTATGATCTGAAAAATTAAGGACTCATTACTAAAAAGTTATATAACTAGTCAAAAAAAGTTGTTCACAGTTTACCTAATTTTTAGATAGCTGTTACTGATTTTTTCTCTCCGTTTACTTAAAATGCGTATTTTTTTGGCTAAATACAAAAATTTTGAACAACATTTTTATATTAGCATTTTTTGCCTATAAGATGCTAACCTATATACCAAAAAATTTGAGCTCTGCAGATTCAGCAAAAAATTGCCATTTATTCGCCAATATTGACATGACAAAATATTACTATTGAAAATGGTCATAAATTGTTGTTTACACCATTTTTAATGTTCAAATTTCTACCAGGGTAGAGTAGAAATCATTAAAATGATAAGAAATATCAAATGAAATTAACAGAAATCATAAAATTAAAAGAAATCAAAATTTTTTTGTAATTAACATTTATTCTGGAGAATAGAAGACTGCGCATGAAAAAAAAATGTACAGTTTGCTTGCATTGGTTTTGATATTTTTACTGTTATAATTACAACCACAGTCAAATCATATAGGATAGCATCCCCCGTCTCGGCTTCGCCCGCGCAATAGTTGGGCAGAAGTCAGTAGGTATAGAAATAGAATCTCAAAAACTATTATTTATTAAATCGTACTCTTACAGGATGATAAAATCAACGTTATTTGCGATTGTGTTAATAAATGGAAAAAAAATTTTTTTTCATATTACCCTGGTGGAAATTGAAACGTTTTTTTTAACATTTTTTGGCCAGTAGAAATAAAAACGCTTTTTTTAACATTTATTGGCCATTTCTTTGGCATTATTATTACTAATAACCTCAAATTTTTATACACACCATTTTTAATGCTCACATTTCTACCAGGGTATTAATGATTAAAAAAGTTGAAAAAAAATTTATTTGTATAAAAATGGTTAAGTTTTCTAAACATCAAATTTCTTGAAAAATCTATGAGAAATTGTATTTTGAATAAAATTAACGTGATTTGAAAGCGGGTCAAATATCTTATATTTTTTGTTAATATATTTGGAATAAAATTTTTAGAAAAAATCGCAAATCATACATAATTATTTGTTATTTTTAAAATTATTTTATTAACCATGAAGGGTTAAATTCTCATGTATGAGCCAATAAATATTTGAGGGATAAAAAATTTCCTTGAATAAGATATAAAATTTTGTCTTAAGTTAAAAAAATTGTCTAATTTTTGATTCTGCCTAATGGAATAGGAAAATATTTCATTAAATAATCCGAGGTAATATTACTCTGTGATTAGAGAATATGCAATAAAAATTTATTGTGTTGAAGTTACGGAATATCAAAGGTGTATAAGTATTTCTACCGTACCAGCTTAATAAAGTGAAAGACAAAATCGGTCGCCACCTATTGGGCAACCAAGGAAAGTAGCAAGGATCGAGCATGTTGACCGCAGAACGCCGAAAAAAAGTAGTCCCTATTCCCTACGCGTTAAGATCTAGGTCTATTACTATTTTATTGCAATTATTGATTAAAAAAATAATTATTTACATAGCCTATGACACTCGTCACATTATAAAGAATTTAAATTTAAAATTTGAAAACGATCGGTTCAGTAGTTTTTAAGATAATTGAGAACATTCAAACTAACGCTGTCCTTTTATATAATAGTAAGATAAGCATATACTACTTTGACTAGTTTGATTATTAGTTTTTCCACAGAAGTCGCGGTAGAAACCAATATATCTACATTTATCTTTAAAAGATTTAATTAATTATGTAACGATTTAAAAAATTAATACTGAAAATTAATTAACATTATAATGAATGAAACACCAGGTAGCTGCGAAAATGTCCTTTATATTTGCACTTCAGAATCAAAAATTTTGAACAATGACGTATTAAATTTAAATATTCCTAATAAAATAAGAGAATTGTTTAAATGAATTCAATATTCTATATTATTTAATTTTTAAATCATTTAAATTTTAATGATATGAATTTAAATTTTATTATTTCTAATTCAACGATAGAATTAAGATATACATTTATGACATATATTACTATTAGAAAATTCACTTATAAATAACCTTTTCAGTTCTTATGCGGATCATTAGAATTATTGATTCCGTAATTACATGCAATCATTTTTTTTCTCATTATGGAAAACAACAAAATGATTGCGAGAAATCGATTGAAAATATTTAAGAAGAGTTCTATTTTTCTTACTGCTAAAATTTAACTCAAAATAATATATTTTTAATCATGAGCGAAAATTTATATTACGGCATGCACGTTCGTTTCAATCGAAATAATATATTTTATATAATTTTGATTTATTTAACAAATTACATATGATTGATAATTACCCTACTGAAAAATATATATGAGATCTCATTTATATTTTACATTTTCAACCCTACTAAAAAATATATATGAGATCTCATATGAGATCCCGTATGAGATCTCATATATATTTTCTATTTTCAACCCTACATCGCATGTGAGATCTCATATGAGATCTCATTTATATTTCTTAGTAGGGTTGAAAATAGAAAATATATATGAGATCTCATACGGGATCTCATATGAGATTGCATATGAGATTGCATATGAGATCTCATGTGGGATCTCATTTGAGATCGCATGTGAGATCTCATATGAGATCTCATATATATTTTTTAGTGGGGTTGAAAATGTAAAATATAAATGAGATCTCATATGAGATCTCATATATATTTTTCAGTAGGGTATGAATTAGGTTCGGTGATTCAATTTTCGAGTACTACTTCTAGGGTTGGGGGGGGGGGCGATCGCCCCCTTCGCCCCCCGCTGGACCCGCCACTGACTTAAAGTGACTAGATTGTCTAAATTTTTAATTACGATACTAACTGCACTTCCTCGTAGATGATGTTCCGTCAACCTAGAGATCACCTTAGAGACCTGGACATCATCTACAGGAAGTGACTGATATCTCTTAATTTCCAATTATGATACCAGCTGCACTCACCTGTAGATGATGTTATGTCGAACTGAACGTCACTTTAGTCACCTGGACATCGTCTACGGGAAGTGACTAAAATTTCTGAATATTAAATTTCATTATTAGCTGTACTTCTTCGTAGATGATGTTACGTCAACCTAGATCATCTTTGGCACCTGGACATCATCTGCAGGAAGTGACTCATATTTCTGAATACTTAATTATAATACTAGCTCACCTAGTATTATGCACATCTAGTATTATAATCGAAAATTCAAAAATATCATTCTCTTCCTGGACTGATATTTAGGTGACGACACCAACCTCCAGGTCAACGAGACATTAACTACGGAGAAGTACATCTAGTATTATAGTTGAAAATATAGAAATTTTAGTCACTTTCTGGAGATGATGTCCAGGTGGCCAGAATGACCTCCAGGTCAAGGAAAGATTATTTACGAGTAAAATATAAAGATATACTATACAATGAAAAAATATATCTGGTTAGGAAAGAAATATATTATTTTGATCCGGTAAGAAATACACTATTAATTTGATTTAAAGTGATTATTTTTATGCAAATTGATTTTTTTTAAATAAATAAAGTATATATTTAGTAAAATTATTATTTGGTGATTGACTTTATTTTGCTAGTTCTTGACCATTAACCGTAGGCTGTTAGCAGATAAACTGATCATTTTCTAATGATTGTTGATCAATTATTAACTAATTTTTAAAAAATCGTTAAAATATGACCAGTTTATAATCAAAATTTTTACCAGGGACCCTAGATTTAAAAAAAAAATCTCAATCGGACCATAATTAACTGAAATATTGTTAATTTTCATACGCGATGAGAATTTGAACTTTTGAAAACTTTTTCCCATCCTCAAGTAAAGAAAAAAATAGTGCCATGCGCATGAGCGCAGGCCGTTTATATACTCTATCAGTTTACATTTGTATTGAATGTAATGCGTAAAAAAATTTACAAATGATGATATCTATTAAAAGCAGTTATATCGTAAACTGGCTGTTAAACTTTCAAAAGAGTCGAAGTGTTTAAAAACAATGGCGCAATTGTTGGTCAAAGTAAAAGCTTTGTCACTCTTATGATTTTTATAAAAGTAACTTTTAAAGGATTCCAATTAAACGTTTTAAAAAGATTTTTCTATTTCATTTTATAAAATTAAAAAATATTAAAAATTGACTGAGTTATATGAATTTATTTATAAAGGTTAGAATTGTAAAAACGGAAAATCATTAAAAAATAATTCAAAATAATAAAAATTTCTGATTTTTGTAATTGATTATGATAAAGGTGTCCTATCTTAATATGCTCAAGAAGTTTCACATATTTGCATTAATTATTGTGGACTTGGCACCAATTTGAATTTTCAACTTTTTATTTATAAACAAATTAATTGTTACTCTTCTCATGGACCGATATGGATTGACTTAGAGGAGGATTAAATGCATATAAATATTTTTTTTACCAAGGTTTAATCTAATTTAGAATAAAATATCTGCCTTTAACTTCAATTTTTAAAATTACATATTTTCTCAGAAAAACTCTATTTCCCGAGAAAATCTGAAATTTTTTTCAAAATCGCATAACTATAATCTTTAAGGAAATTTAATGTTAGTAATGCAAGTAAATGCAGACAACAGTTAATAACTGAAAATATCAGGAAAATACTAAAGAAAATAGATAAAAACTGAAAGAAACGGAAATTAACTGTTGAAAAATGTCGGAATTGAGACAAAGACAATAGTTATCTTCTGATTTCTTCAGATTTCTTCAGTTTTTATCAGTTTTCTACAGTTCTATACAATTATCTGCAATTATCAACAATTATATTCATTTTTGAACATTTTTTTTCAAATATAAAAGCCATTGAAAAAGTGAAGAAATCCGAAGAAAATTGCAGAAAACAGTTACATTCCGAACACACCTGTTGAAAAGTGAAGAAATCTGGAGGAAACTGCAGAAAACGGTTATATTCTAAACACAACTGTTGATAAGTGAAGAAAACTGTAGACAACAGTTATATTGTGAAGACAACTGTTGAAAAGTGAAAGAAATCTGAAGGAAACGGCAGAAAACAGTAGTATTCAGAACATAACTGTTAAAAAGTGAAGAAATCTGGAGGAAACTGCAGAAAACACTTATATTCTGAACACAACTGTTAAAAAGTAAAAAAATCTAGAGAAAACTAAAGACAACAGTTACATAACGTTTTAAAACGAAGAAAAGTTAAGGAAGTTAAACAAAAATTCTTTCTTTCCGCGTACAAAGTAAACAAAACAGAACATCACTAGAGAAAACTGATAATATTGGCAGATAACTGAAGGAAACAGTTATTAACTGTTTTAAACGAAAGAAAAGTGAAGAAAGTTGAAAAAATATTTTTTTCTCGCACGTAAAAAGTGAAGAAAACAGAACACAACTGTAGAAAATTGATAATATCAGCAGATAACTGAAAGAAACAGTTATTAACTGTTGTCTTTGTCTCAATTCCGACATTTTTCTGCTGTTACTTGCTGTTATCAACTGTTTTCTTCATTTTTTTTCCGCTAGTGTCTAGACCTACTTTACCGATCGAAAATAGCTAAAAAAGATATTTCGATTTTTGATAGAAATAAATATCAGAATTGTTTGTACTTGTAGATATCAATTGATTTTAAACGAATAAGAAGCGGAAGCGTGTAAATTTGTCAAAATTTAATGAGTAAGCCGTAAAAAATCATATCACTACTGTAGATTTGAACTTACGCTTGAACGGTACAACCTACGTGATTTTCCATCTCTGCATGGTTTCATTTATTTAAAACCAATAGCAGAAAAGTCCAATCTTAAAGAAAATCGATAGAAAACAAAATTATGATTTTTTATGAGGGAAGTATAATTTTCGTATAAGGTTGGCAACATCGCGGCAGTCAGCTGAGCTATATACTCACACAGAGTATAATAATAATTTTGATTTCTATCGATTTTCTTTGAGATTGGACTTTTCCGCCATTTGTTTAAAATAAATGAAATCATTCAGAGAAGGAAAATTACGTAGGTTGTACCGTTAAAGCGTAAGTTCAAATCTACGGTAGTGATGTTTTTTTACGGCTTACTCATTAAATTTCGACAAATTTAAACGCTTTCGCTTCTTATTCGTTCAATTGATATCTACAAATACAAACAATTCTGATATTTATTTCTATCAAAAATCGAAATATCTTTTTTAGCTATTTTCGATCGGTAAAGTAGGTCTAGAGCTGACCCTTAAATTGTTTATAAACATTTTTCCACAACTTTTTGAGATAGCGCACATCGATATTCTTATTATATATGTTACATAAAATCCATTTTTGCAGAAAACAGACTTGTTGCCCATTTTGGAGAAAAAATTTCTAATTTGACTGGACTATCAATAGAGTTTCGCTTATGTACTCATTTGACTTCAGAAAACAATTAAAATGATAATGATGAAACTGTTTTCAATATGGTTTGTGCCACGAATTCTTCAGAAATGTATATGATTTTCACATGGAATTCACATAAAATTATGTTACTTAATAAAATAAAATTGAAGCAAATATATAATTTAATGAATAATATTATTGAGATGAAACTTATTTCACAATATCACAAATACAATTGAGATAAATCAATATTAATTCTAAAATTTCAATTCAATGTGATAAAACATTTTTTGACAGTCGTTTATTAATTATCAATTTAAAAAAATTAAAGTCAATTCCAAAAATTTGAATATATTATAATTGAAAATAAAAACAAAATAAATTTAATTTTTAATTCACTAATTTGTGAAGTTCATAGGAAATATAGAAAAAAATTAGAAACAATTGATTTTCAATTTATTTTTATATCTTTCAACTGTCCATTTTTAGCAGGGAACAAACAGAAAACAATGTGAGTAATAGAAGCAAAGAAGATAGACGCTCATAGAAGGATTCTTCTGGGTTAAATTTTTCGTCCGAAACGCTGGGTAACACTTTAACATTGTTTGTATATCTATACATATGAAAAATTTGATAAATAGATATAAAAATACGTGGGATCTAGTGGCGCCCTCAGTAGCTGGGTAACTCATTTTTGGCAGAAATTTCCCATTTAAGAGTACGCTTCTATAAGCGTCTATATTCGTTAATAGAAGTCATATAGTATTCAATAATCAAATACTTTGTTTATGAAAATTGTATTTCTTATATAAAAATAATAGAAGATTATATCGAATTTTCGAATTCACGCTTGGACTCAAGATTCTCGATTTGGTTAATGAATAGATTAAAATAGTTGGCATAAAATTCACTTAAATCAGATTTTTTTCAAATTTAGACTACTTTTATATTATATTATTCTACAAATCAATTAAATTTTCAAGGAAATTCCCCATACCTAAAACGAGATAAAGGCTTTTAAGTTACAACATTTAACACGTAATTCCTATAGTAACCCTTGTGAAAAAATCCTGTAGGACACCCTGTACATGAGTTACTGTATTGAGTAAAATTTGATTGATTATTAAAAATCATTAAAAGACATCCTGCAGGACTCTTGCGCCAGATGCATGCAGGATGTCCTGCAGGATATCCTACAGGATGTCCTACAAGATATCCTATATGATCCTAGAGAATCCTACAGGATGTCTTATAGGATTTTTTCATAAGGGAAGCTATTTCAAACACAACATTTTAAGACATAACTAAAAATGCTCCATTTAAATCTTTTGAAAAAACTAATATGATATTTAAAATTATGTAGAAAATATTATGTAAAAAAATGAAAATGCTCAACCGTATAGTTATTTAGTTATTGTAAATAGAAGTTAATAAATTTTCGCTTTTGAAAAATGAACGAGCAAAGAAACGGGAGGTAATAACGCCGCTGCAAGCAGAAAACGTGAATTCAAACTTTGAAAATATATGGAGCTATAATCGCAGCGCTGCCACTTTTATGGTATACACCCTAGCGGAAAAAAAAAATGAAAAAAACTGAAGATAACAGTTTATAACAGCAAGTAACAGCAGAAAAATCTCGGAATTGAGACAAAGACAACAGTTAATAACCGTTTTTTTCAGTTATCTGCCAATATTATCAATTTTCTATAGTTATGTTCCGTTTTCTTCACTTTTTACGTGCGAGAAAAAAATATTTTTTCAACTTTCTTCACTTTTCTTCGTTTTGAAACAATTAATAACTGTTTTCTTCAGTTATCTGCCATTATTATCAGTTTTCTCCAATTATGCTCCGATTTCTTCACTTTTTACGTGCGAAAAAAAATATGTTTTTAACATTCTTCACTTTTCTTCGTTTTAAAACATTTAATAACTGTTTTCTTCAGTCATCTGCCAATATTATCAGTTTTCTCCAGTTATGCTCCGTTTTCTTCACTTTTTATGTGCGAGAAAAAAATATTTTTTCAACTTTCTTCACTTTGCTTTCGTTTAAAACAGTTAATAACTGTTTCCTTCAGTTACCTGCCAATATTATCAGTTTTCTCTAGTGATGTTCTGTTTGTTTACTTTGTACGCGGAAAGAAAGAATTTTCGTTTAACTTCCTTAATTTTTCTTCGTTTTAAAACGTTATGTAACTGTTGTCTTTAGTTTTCTCTAGATTTTTTTACTTTTCAACAGTTGTGTTCAGAATATAACTGTTTTCTGCAGTTTCCTTCAGATTTCTTCACTTTTTAACAGTTATGTTCTGAATATTACTGTTTTCTGCCGTTTCCTTCAGATTTCTTTCACTTTTCAACAGTTGTCTTCACAATATAACTGTTGTCTACAGTTTTCTTCACTTATCAACAGTTGTGTTTAGAATATAACCGTTTTCTGCAGTTTCCTCCAGATTTCTTCACTTTTCAACAGGTTCGTTCGGAATGAAACTGTTTTCTGCAATTTTCTTCGGATTTTTTCACTTTTTCAATGGCTTTTATATTTGAAAAAAATGTTTAAAAATGAATATAATTGTTGATGATTGCAGATAATTGTATAGAAATATAGAAAACTGATAAAAACTGAAGAAATCTGAAGAAATCAGAAGATAACTGTTGTCTTTGTCTCAATTCCGACATTTTTCAACAGTTAATTTCCGTTTTCTCCAGTTTTTACCTATTTTCTTTAGTGTTTTCCTGATATTTCCAGTTATTAACTGTTGTCTGGATTAATTTTTTTCCGCCAGGGTAGCATTTAAGCTTGTATTCACGTATACCTATACAGTCTAAAGATGTATTAATGCGTTTGCAGCGTATAGTCAGACAAAAAGTTCTTTACAAAACAAGCGACCGCGTATACGTCACGTCGTTTATATTTTACGTTAGACTTTTGACACTGAATGTAAGATGCCAATTACCTTAAATATTTGTATGGGACATTTTACACCAACTGGAAGGGCAAAAAAAAATAAAAATCGCTAAAACTCTGAGAATAAAAAATTTTTTTTAATTTTGGTGACTTCCACGTTCATCTTTACGATCTTAACGTATTCCCCACACCTTTATTTATACTTCCAATTCTTTGTTTTACCCATCCCATTTTGCCCCGTCCCATTCCGAATTCGCCCGGGGTAATGCCCGTAGAGAGGGGAAAACCTATAGGCAAACCCAGTGGGATAAAACCTGGGAAAACCCTCTCCGGAATGGGTCGGTGTATATAGCAGATTCGGTATTAGACATCCTTGTATCAGGATACCTACACCGTATCTGCCAAACCTCCCGCTCACATTGTCATGTGATCAGCACGCCCAAGCGATCGTCACACAAAGCAAGTCCAGATTGGACGCGCAGCGTTCCTTGGAGCGCCCCGTTGAAAAAATCCAATTGGATTTCTTATTGGAATTTCCAATTGGAATTCCAATTGGATTTTTTTGGAAATCCATGTTGGAATTCCAATCGATTCCAATTGGAAATCCAATTGGAAATTCCAATTGGAAATTTATAATAAAATTCCAATGAGAATTTGAGAAATCCAACGTAAATTTAAGGACATTTTTAAGTGATTAAAATATTTTTTCATATCAAATTTTATTTATGTTTTCATTGCGACTTATAAAAATATCTCTGTTCATTGAGAAAATAGAACATGAGAAAGCAGGCCGAATGATCGTCTTTTGAGACCAAATGAAACTACCAGCTTATAAGTTCTAAACTCTTTTATTTTTTTTGTGCGCATTTGCTTGCCATAAGAGAGTCAATAGATCAGAAAGCGTGGTAGCCGCCTGGCGATCAATTATTAGTACTATCATATAAATGTGTATATTTATATTCAATGATTAGCCGCCAGGAGGCTACGACGCTTTCTATCTATTGAATTTCTTATGGTAAGCAAATGCGCACAAAAAAAATAAAAGAGTTTAGAACTTATAAGCTGGTAGTTTCATTTGGTCGCAAAAGACGATCATTCAGCCTGCTTTCTCATGTTCTATTTTCTCAATGAAGAGAGATATTTTTATAAGTCGCAATGAAAACAAATAAAATTTGATATAAAAAAATATTTTAATCACTTAAAAATGTCTTTAAATTTACGTTGGATTTCTCAAATTCTCATTGGAATTCTATTATGAATTTCCAATTGGAATTGATTGGAATTCCAACATGGATTTCCAACAAAATCCAATTGGAATTCCAATTGGAAATTCCAATAAGAAATCCAATTGGATTTTTTCAACGGGGCGGTCACCCATCCAAGTACTAACCGGGGCCAATGCTGCTTAACTTTGCAGATCGCCTGGCGCGCACCAAATTACTCGGCCAATGCGTCGGTTAACTCTGAGAATATATTCTTTTTGTTACCCAAAATATGTAAAAAAATTTTTAAAGATTTAGATTAAATCCTTAAAATTTCAAATTTTTTCAAAATTTTTGGAGAATTCCCAACTTGATAATTTTTTTTCTGAAAATCTTGATATTTCAGAAAGGAATTCATAAGAACACTTTTTGTTGCAGATGAGAAGGAGAATTAGTATGATTTTTTACAGACCTGAAATTTTAAAGTTTTCTGATTCGTTCTTATATGTATGAATGACATAATAATCGAAATCACTCATTGTTCACCAGTTCAAATGAAATTGTTTTTAGAGGGCTTATTTTTTTCTATTTCACATGAACTTTAAAATAAATTTTGGATCTTGGTGGCCGGAGCCATCAATAAGGAGTTGAGACAATTTAAGATATATATTATCAAGCATGATTAATTTTTCTTAAAGAAATGTGAGATGAAATAATTCTTAAAGGTTACGCTTAGAGTTGTTTCTCCAAATAATCAGTTTAGAGGCTTTTCAACAATTTTAAGAAACTTAAACCATGTTTATAAAGTATATTTTAACATAATTTAATTTAATTATCAAATTAATAATTGCAAAAAATGAACAAATGCAAATCAACTTTGTTTTTCTTCCAAAATTAATTTTAATTAGAACTTTTTTTTCCGAAATAATAAAGTATTCTAGCTATAGATTCAACAAGTGTTTTTCATTAATCTACCAATTGAAACCAACTACTAGTTGAAATTTCATGCTTATAAGTCTCTTACATCAAGAGATATGAAACAATTTGTAAAATTAAGCCGATACTGGTAGTTTTTTCATATAATGAATTGTGAAGCTTTTCAACCACTTCAAGAAACTCAAACTACCCACACAGCATGAAATATTGCAGTGAAACTTTCACTGAAATATTGTGCTGAAATATTGTCACAAGATTGCAGCAATCTTGTCTTAACATTGCTAAGGGGTTTCATGAAACATTTCAATGTGATATTGCTGCAAACTTGCTACAAGGTTACAGAAAATAATTCAAGCAATATTGCAAGGAACCTTTCATGAAAGGTTGCAGCGAGGTTTCTGCAAGATTTTAGAAACAATTCATGAAATATTGCAAGAAAACTTTTATGAAAGGTTGCATAGAGGTTTCCAGCAAAATTTAGAAAACATTTTATAAAATATTGCAAGGAACCTTTCATGAAAGGTTGCAGCGAGGTTTCTGAAAGATTTTAGGAATATTTCATGAAATATTGCAAGAAACCTTTTATGAAAGGTTGCATAGAGGTTTCCAGCAAAATTTAGAAAACATTTTATAAAATATTGCAAGGAACCTTTCATGAAAGGTTGCAGCGAGATTTCTGCAAGATTTTAGAAATATTTCATGAAATTTCGCAAGAAACCTTTCATGAAAGATTGCAGCGAGGTTTCTGTAAGATTTTAGAAATATTTCATGAAATATTGCAAGAAAACTTTCACGAAAGGTTGCAGCGAGGTTTTCAGCACGATTTAGAAATTATTTCATGGAATATTGCAAGGAACCTTTCATGAAAGGTTGCAGCGAGGTTTCTGCAAGATTTTAGAAATATTTCATGAAATATTGTAAGAAACCTTTCATGAAAGGTTGCAGCGAGGTTTCTGTAAGATTTTAGAAACATTTCATGAAATATTGGAAGAAAACTTTCACAAAAGGTTGCAGCAAGGTTTCTGCAAGATTTTAGAAACATTTCATGAAATATTGGACGAAAACTTTCACGACATGTTTCAGCGAGGTTTTCAGCAAAATTTAGAAAACATTTCATGGAATATTGCAAGGAACCTTTCATGAAAGGATGCAGCGCGGTTTCTGTAAGACTTTAAAAATATTTCATGAAATATTGCAAGAAAACTTTCATGACATGTTTTCGAATTGTGAGCGAGTTTTCCAGCAAGATTTGGGGAACTTTTCATGGAATATTGCAAGAAACCTTTCATGAAAGATTGCAGCGAGGTTCCTGCAAGATTTTAGAAACATTTTATGGAATATTGCAAGAAACCTTTCATGAAAGGTTTCAGTGAAGTTCCTAGCAAGATTTGGGAAACATTTTACGAAATATCGAAGAGACCTTTGATGAAAGGTTGCAGCAAGGTTCGTGCAAGATTTTAGAAACATTTTACGAAATATTGCAAGATACCTTTTATGAAAGGTTTCAACGAGGTTTCCAGCAAAATTTGATGAATATTTTATGAAATATTACGAGGTATCTTTTGTTAAAAGTTGCAGTAAGATTTCTGCAAGGTTTTTGACAAGATTTCTAAGATATCACAAAAAATATTGCTATGTACATTTCGCCAATGGTTATTACCATATTTTTGGCAATCTTTATAAAATATTCCAGAAAAGCGTTTCACAAAAAGTATCAGCAAAGTTTCATGAATAATTTCAAAATGAAATTGCAGCAAACCTTTCATAAACAGTTTCAGCAATAATTCCGCAAGTTTTTATAAAAGATTCTAAGAGCAGTCCAGATTCGCTGTTCTTGTCTTATATTTGGTTTCCTGTTATTTACTCAAGTATTTATTGCTGTAGTTGTATTGTAAACGGGAAGTTGAGCGCAATAAGTATGCTATTATTATAAATATTTATGCGTAGGGTAAAAAAATCCATCGAATTGTTATTGAAAAAAGTAAAGAACGCATAAATATTAGAAACAAAACCTTTTACTTCAATATTCTCTACTTTTCTCAAAAACGATGCTGAGGAATTTTTTCTGCTTGAGCACAAATATTGATAATAATACTATTGCGCTCAACTAGTAATTTATAGATATAACGATTGATACTTAAGCAAATAAGAAAAACTTTATTACACAAGGATAGAAAATCCTGCCTACTATTAAATATTACTGCAGCAAGCTTTTGGCAAGATTTAAGAAATATTTTACAAAATATTGCAGGAAACCATACGGAAAGGTATGAGCGTTGTTCGCGGCAAAGTTTGGGAAATATTTCATGAAATATTACGAGAAACCTTTCATGAAAGATTGCTGCAAGGTTTCTTGAAATGTTGCGGCGAGGTTTTCATGAAAGGCTGCTGCGAGGTTTTTAGAAATATTTCAACCGGGTCCTAGCGCGGACATATAAATGTTGCTGCAATATCTCATAAAAGGTTGCTACGAGGTTTTCTGCAAGGTTACGGCGAGATTTTCTGAAAAATTGCCGTGTGGTTGCTTGAAATGTTTTTGCTATTTTTCCCGCAAGATTCCTGTGAGGTTTCTTGAAATGTTTCTGTTACATTTCCTGAAATATTGCTGTGAGGTTTTCATGAAAGGTTGCTGCGAGGTTTTCTGAAAGATTGCTGCGAGGTTTTTAGAAATATTTCAACCGGGTTCTAGCGCGGACATATAAATGTTGCTGTAATCTTTCATGAAAGGTTGCTGCGAAGTTTCGAAACTTTCATGAAACCTTGCAGCAACCTTGCAGCAATCTTTCATGCTGTGTGGGTATGTTTATAAAGTATTTTTTGTACAATTTAATTTAAATATTGAATTTATTATAACAAAAAATGACTGAGTGAAAAGTTACTTGTTTTTCTTCAAAAAACTCATTTTAGTAAGAATTTTTGTTTTTGAAAGTTTCAAGTCTAGCTATGACTTCAATAAGTATTTTATTAATCTGTCAGTAGAAACCAACAACTAGTTTAAAATTCATACTTATAAGTCTCTTAGATAAAGATACATGAAATAATTTCTAAACCGGCATTCGCTTAAAAAACTTGAAACATTAAAAAAATTTTTTTGTTAAATTCAAGTTTAATATTCAATGTATATGAGTGAAAAATGTTTGGATGCAACTTTTGTTGGTTAAGTCCAGAAAATTCAATTTTAACTACAACTATTATTATGAAATTTTGAAAATATATTAGCTACCCTACTAAAAAATCTCAGGTGAGAAATCACCTGATTTCTCAGGTGATTAATCATGCCAAAATCTCATGTGATGATTTTTTTTGTTTTTACACGTTTCAAACCATGCTTAATCAATTGCGAACTATTTTTAAAAATTTTTGAAAAATTGAACTTAGAAAATTTTTTGTAAAATGAGTCAAAATTTTTTCTAAGATCAAATTTTTAAAAAATTTTCCAAGTTCAAATTTTTCAAAAATTTTCAAAAATAGTTCGCAATTGACTAAGTATGCTTTAACGTGTAAAAACAAAAAAAATCATCACATGAGATTTTGGCATGATTAATCACCTGAGAAATCAGGTGATTTCTCACCTGAGAAATCAGGTGATTTCTCACCTGAGATTTTTTAGTAGGGCATTGTTCTAAGAATGATTTCGATTAAGGCGATTTCGGATTTTAGGTTAGGTTTTATTTTCGAGTTTACAAATTATTCTTTCAATATGTAAAATTTTTCAGATTTTTTAATTTTCCACCATTCTACGGATTATAATAAATGGTGGAAAATTAAAAAATTCAAAAAATTTTAGAAACTGAAAGAGTAATTTGTAAACTACAAAATGAAATCCAACCAAACTTCCGTAGTCGCCTTAAATTTTAAAGAATTTTGATAATATATATTTTAAACTGTCATATGAGAGCGTGGTGACGTAATGGATAGAGCTCTTGCCTTCAACACGGAGGGCATGGGTCCGAATCCTGGTCAGGTACCTCTAACTATTTTTCGAAAGAAAATTAGTGTATGTACCATTTATATCGCGACTCTTAAAAAATCCGACCTCAATGGGTATCGGTTGATTGTTGGTCAAAAAAGTGGCTAACCATCAATCGGTAGTCAAAGTTTTCGGTATGGTGGGTCTGACAGTCTAGCCTGATGTAATGTGTTAAACGGGTATCGGGCTTGACTCTCTCGACTTCACCATATAAAAAAGGTTAATCATATAGAGGACAATATCCTTTATATATTAATTTTTTTTTTATAAAAAAAAAAAAAAAAAAACTTATAACTCCTTGTTAATAGCACTGTCACTTAGTCATTTTTTATGATAAATTGAATATTTAATTTAAATTATATTTCTCACAAAGTGATGTAACACTTGAAATCATATAAATGTCTATAATTTTATAAGCACAAAAAATAATATATTTAATAATAAAACTAAAAATTTTAATATATTTATAATATCTAAAAAGATACTATTGGATTAGATCATCCTGACACTTTAAATAAAATAAAAAATATTATATCTTTAATACTATAGTAGAGTTAAACAAACTTAAAAAAGCTTTAAAAGCATATATTGATGAAAATGAACCTAATAAAGCTCTACTAAACTCATAATGTATTACCAGCTGTAAAAGTAGAAGGTTTAATACATTTAACATTAAAAATTGTAATAAAACTTTCGCTTTTTATGAAATATTATACCATTTATTTGTACCCTGGTAGAAATTTTATCTAGGCGCCCGTATAAGCTCTCTAGGCCTTTATAGTAAAACTAGATTATTCTAGATACGAAAAACTAGTTGGATGTAGACTAATATAACCCTTAAATGCGCGCGCTATCAACCTACGAATCATGCAGCAGTGACGAAGTAAAGCCAAACCTAACCTAATAATGTTCTTTCATTGCACCTTTTCTTTAAATATCGTGTGCAAAAACATTGATATTTCTATAAGGGAACTGTACAGTTCTATAAAGGAAAACTATAAGGGCATCTAGAAGGGAAAGGCGTTACACGCCAGTACAGATCTGTCTAGTTCATCTGTACAGATCTGTCTAGAACTTGATTATTCTAGCTAAAAGTATCTAGTAGCCCGGATTAATTTCTACCAGGGTATATCTGAAATAAATAGAAATATTTTCTAAATTATCTAAAAAATTTTTAAGTTTAAAATTATCAAGAATCTTCAAAAACTGTTCTAAATCGATTAAGCATGGTGAAAAAACGTATAAAAACAAAAAAAAATCGTTACATGATGTTTTGACATGATAAATCGCTTAAGACATCAGATGACTTGTCATCTGATTTTTGTTATGAGGGAAATGATCAAATTGTTTAACTTCCTTCGATTCAAATATGATTGAAAAGAATATTCATGGATAATTTCATGATGCAAAAATAATATCTTAAGTTTGTCAATATTTTCTTCAATTGTAAATTGATTATAGAATTTATTTTTTATTTCTTTGAAAGATTTAATTCTTTTAACATGTGGAAAACAAGTATTTATATGTTTACTTTGAAGCGACTCCAACATTGTTATAAAAAATTTGCTATAGACATTTTCAGTTGTAATCAAATCAGATTCTTCACATATCTTTTAATTAATAATTCAAATTAACTCTTCTTCAGATGGTAGTTCCATTGTGAATATAAAGTTGTTCAAAAAAATCTCCAATGTCATCATCCAAATGCTGAATTATTTTATTTGATTCATTCGCTGAATTCTAATAATTTTAATTTCATGTCTTCTTTAAATTTATAACAAATAGATTACTTGTTATCACTTTTAAGCTCTAAAATATCACAATTACTTTTTATTTTTTAAATTTTAATGTTTTTCTTTCACATTTTTAGAATTAAAATTTATATTAGTATAAACAGTAAAATCTTCAAGCCATCGTTCAATAATTTATCTGTTTTAAAACTTTAATAAGAAAAAAAGCATTTCACCAAACTATTATTATCTTCATTTTCTTCTAATTAATTATATTCTATAATTTTTTTAGATTCATTTAACTTGTACTTGACTTGTAAAAGATGATAAATATTGGTGTCGCTTTGAATGTATTTAACCTTTTAAGGACGGGACTGGTCGATATTTCGACCACTAAAGTATCATAATATTTTTGAGTAATTTTGAGGATAATATTATATTAAAACACTCAAAAATATTATGATGCTTGAGTGGTCGAAATATCGACCAGTCCCGTCCTTAAAGGTTAAAAATTAAATGTTCAAATTGTTTAAATTCTTTTAAATTAAAAATTAAAAAAAAGTTTAAATTCTTTTGATTCATAACCTAATTGAAAGAAATATTCATGAAAAATTTCATAATGCAAAAATAATAATCTTAAGTCAGTTAATATTTTCGTCAGCTATACATTGATTATAGAATTTATTTTTTATTTCTTCGAAAGATTTAATTCTTTTAACATGTGGAAGACAAGTATTTATCTATTTACTTTGAAGCAAATCCCACATTGTAGTAATTTTTATACTTTTTATCATAATATTTATAATAAAATATAAATAATAAAAATTATTCATGAAATTGTAAAAAAATATTAGAAATTCTTTTATATTAAATTATTATTTATTAGAATCATTTTTCATATAAATATTTTTTATCATACAATTCTCTGGATTAACAGACATTAGGCAAATAAGTTATTTTCATGAACTTTTTTTATAGAATCTCTCCCTATAATTTTGCACATCATTATAAACTTCTAACTTCTTTCTTAGAGTATATGTGTGGGTGAGAATGAGAGTGGCATAAGTCACATTTTCAAAAAAATTTGGTAAGTGATACTTTTTTTTTTAAGTATTAAAACAGCTTATTTTCGGAAATAAAAAGCCTTTTTTATATTTTTTCTTTAATATTATGAGCGCTGCAAGAATGACAGTTACTCGTTGTATTTGATATAAAGCAGTACATTCAAAGTATTTCCAAATGACATAAGTATTTGCATAAATTATGTCATTGGATAATAGTTCTGATTATATTCCAAGTAGTGATTAAGAATCACAAAGTAATAAAGCGAATAATGGTTTAAGAAAACGACAAGCTGCTAAAAAAACTAGAAAAAGACAAAGGAATTCCGAAAATTATCCTGGTAAAAAAAAACATCTATAAATATAGCTAAAAATATAGGTAAAGAAAATACAGCTTTATTGATGTGTATTATAGCTATATTCATGTGTCTTTTAGCTGTATATCTATGAGAAATATAGTTAGATTTTTAGCTATATTTCTAGCTATAATGGGCTAAAATAGGGATTGTACCTATAAAGAAAGGTAAAAATATAGCTATATTTCTCATAGATATACAGCTAAAAAAATACGTGAATACAGCTATAATACACAATGTAGCTGTATTTTTATCTATATTTTTAGCTATATTTATAGATGTTTTTTTGCAGGGATAGTAAAATAAAATATATATTATACTTACTTTAAGAGGAGGTCGAGTATATCTGTCCTTTTCTAATCAAAGAATTAATTTTATTACAAAAACTAATAATTTTAGCAAAAAATTAAGAGAAAGCCGCATTTTGTATAAAAAAAGCAATATCTTCATTGATGAGAAAAAATTAATTTTATCGTTTCGTTTCCAAGAAAACCTTGAAAAACTTAAAACACAGAAATTAGGGTAAACAATTTGGTTTTTCAAGGTTTTCTTGAAATCAAAGCAATAAAATGAATTTTTTCTTATTAAAGAAAATTTTGCTTTTCCTTATACGAGATGCGGCTTTCTCTTTATTTTATGCTAAAGTTATTATTTTTAGCTACAAATTAATTATTTGATTAGAAAAGGACAGAGATACGTGAATTCTTCTTAATTCATTTTACTGGTACATCATAATTTTTTTTTAAATCTTATTTATTTATTATTATTAAGGATATCGGGTAGGCAGTTCTATGGGAATAGAACCACCAATGCTGCCTAGGCCAAATGCCCTTTGCAGCCCCATAGTTTAGTCCCACCAGCAACCCTTCACCACAACCTTATGGATGGGTTCCGGGCATGTGCGGTTAGACATAGTTAGATACGCAATGTATCGTGATCTCTTTATGTAGTATAAGTGACACAGGGCAAAATAATATAACACGCCAGGTTATGATACACGTCTCGGGGAGCGTACTCTGTGAGTGCGTGCTTAGCTCATGCAGGCTGGCTGGCAACTGCCGTACGTTGGATTAATACACATTCATAGAAACGCCGCCTGCGTGGCGCCAAGATCGCACACACACAACATCTCTCTGTTTTTATTTAATGAAAATATGATAGAATACAAAGCTTATAAAACATTACAAGATTGATAAAAAGTTACAATTATATAGATAATAATACAATATAGAAAATCCTTGAAATCTGGAACTATGTCTCAATTGCCTACATTGTCCTTTTTTTTTTTTTTTTTTTTTTTTTTTTTTTTTTTTTTTTTACGGACACATGTAAGAATCATAACCGAAGCTAGTGAGTGACCACGTTGCCATAGAAGTTTGGTGGTCCGCAGTTTCGATGTGGTCTGCTCGATCTTCCTTCATTGACTGATGTTTGGTCTTCTTCGTTGTCGACCTCGTTGTCTAAAGCACGCATGATCGGCGCGCTGTTTTCGTTTGGATGTGCGTTTTCCATTTCTAAATTTTTATCATCATAATTACTGTTCGCTTCTGAATCAGCTGGTGTATTGTTATAAGAAACGCTATCCCTCGGTGATTTGTAAGGAGCCGGGACTAAATGCCATCGATTGCGTTTAATTACTGAGCCTTGTTCCGTTCTAATCAAGTACGATCTAGGCGAAGCCAGTCTTTGTATAACCTTGCCGTATACACGTTTATCAATAACCCAGACGCTATCGTTTACTAACAAATCAGATAGTTGACTTGCTCTATGCCGTTTGTCGTATTGCTTTGCTTGGGCCGCTTTTCTTTCTCGCTCAAACATAGTGACTTTTTCGTGATTTACTGACGATTTAAGCTTAGATGGCGGTAAGGGAACGTTAGAGCGGATTTTTCTTGAGAACATTAGTTCGGCTGGACTGGAACCGTTTTCCAAAGGAGTCGATCTGTAAGCTAATAATCCTAACTGGATGTCGTCGCACTTTTTTATAATATTTTTTGCGATTTTTACGGCTGCTTCAGCAGCACCATTACTTTGCTGATAATAAGGTGAGCTTGGTACATGAGTAAACTCATACTCTTTTGCGAATTTATTGAACTCTGATTCAAACTGCTTCCCACAGTCTGATCGTACAATTTGAGGAATACCAAAATGAGAAAATGTTTCTTGACATTTCTTTATTATCGCTTTCTGAGTAAGTTCAGTTAATTCATGAATTTCTAAGTATTTACTGTAATAATCTACCATAACCAAGTACCATTTACCGCATTTGAACAAATCCATGCCAATTTTTATCCACGGTCCATCCGGAATCTCATCTTGAACGAATGGTTCTTTATGGTTTATACGGTGCTCGACGCACTTGGGGCAATACTCAACTAAATTTTTTAACTGTTCACTAAGCCCGATCCACCACACAGATTGACGAGCACGAGCTCTACATTTACTTATACCTAGATGACCCATATGAATTTTATTCAGAATTTCTAACTGCAAGCCCGGCGGAATTACTAGCCTTGCGTTATACATTAAATACTCTTCTGTAAATGATATGTTATCTTTAAATGCGAAATACGGTAACAGACCCTTTCCTAAATTCTTTTTTGATGGCCAGCCTTGGTTGCAGTATTCTATGAGAGTTTTACAAATGATATCATTGTTTTGTTCTATACGAATTCTTTCAAGCATCGATTCTGACGTTGGTAAACTAGCGATCACAAACCGCACATAACTTTCTAGCTCTTCGGCCAGCTCGTCTTCAACGTTCGATTTGTAATTACTTGGCGCGCGTGACAAACAGTCTGCGAGTATTAACTGCGACCCCGGTACAAACGTCATAGAGTAGTTATATCTCATTAAACGAAAACGTATTCTCTGTAACCTAGGGGTGAGATCATCCAGCGGTTTTGTTTTTAATATTTGTAGAAGGGGCTTGTGGTCCGTTTCCAAAACTATGTAAATTCCTGTCACATAGTCTTTAAAATGCTCACACGCGAACGCTAACGCCAGAGCTTCTTTTTCAATTTGGCTGAATTTTTTTCATTCGTAGAAAGCGTTCTTGATGCATATGCTACTATCTCGCGAACTCGAGTATCCTCCTGCATTAGCACTGCTCCTAAACCATAACTGGATGCATCGGCTTGAACGATTATAGTTTTTTTGTAATCAAAAAATGCTAGAATTGGAGCCTGAGTGATGAGTGATTTAATTTCTTGAAAGGCTCTCTCTTGCACATCCGTCCATACAAAATGAGTGTCACTTTTTAAGAGAGAGTTTAAAGGCTCAAGAACGTCTGATTTCTTTGGAACGAATCTGCTAACGTAATTAACGACGCCTAAAAACCTCATGAGAGCCTGTTTATCAGGAGGGGGTACACACTCCAATATAGCAGACACACGCTTAGGATGTACTTTTACCCCATTATGAGACACTATATGACCGAGAAATTCGATTTCCTGAACACAAAAAACACACTTTTTTTTATTAAGCGTAACACCTGCTTTTTCAAGTCTTGCAAATATTTCGTTTAAAATTACCTCGTGTTCGTTGATTGTTGAAGTATGTACTAACACGTCATCAACATGTACTGTAATATTTTTTACGTCGCGAAATAATTCTGCAAACCATTGCGAAAAATAATCTGGCGCGCAATTTATTCCAAACGGTAGTCGAGTAAACATAAATCGACCGAACGGCGTAATAAACGTAGTTAACTTTTGACTCTCAGTATCCAATTTCACTTGATAAAATCCTGCTTTAGCGTCCAATTTCGAAAAATACTTACTACCTTTCAAACTTGATAGTGCTGTGTCAACCTTGGCTAATGGGAAATTGGACCGCTTTACCGCATCATTTAATTTAGTATAATCGCCGCACAAACGAACGCCTTTCGAGTCTTTCTTCTGAACAACCACAATTGGACTACACCAATCTGTTGGAAAGTCTACCGGTACAATAATTCCTTTGTTTTTTAGATTGAATAACTCGTTTTTTACTTTATCCATTAATGGCAAAGCAATAGTTCGCGGCACAGATTGAAAGAACGGTCTGATATGTTCTTTAATTTGTATAGACAAAGGTTTGTCAAATTGGCCTATTCCATTGAAAACGTTCGGAAACTTATTTGCAATGTCCTCTGTATTATGATTCACCGATATTTTTATGTTATAGATATCCTTCATCAAACCGAATCGTTTTATGTCTGGTCGTCCTAACAAGCAGCTTTCAAGTGTGTCAATTACATAAATCTTGCTTTCAATGTTTACATTATTCCAACTTATACTTGAATTAAAATATCCAATTAATTTTAACGATTTACCGTCTGGGCCTTTTACTACTCTAGAACTATTTTTAATTTTATGTCTATACTTAGCTGGAACAATTGATAAAGGGACACACGTCACGGATGCGCCAGAATCGACAATGAATTTAATGTTATTGTCTATCTCGCTCACACGCACAGTTAATGTAATTTCCTCGTCGCCGAGTTCATCACATACCATACCTAAAAATATGTCGCTGGCGTCGTCCTCCGATCCGTTCTCTTCCGTTACGAGATTTATTTTACCTGCTTTAGAACGACAGACACTTTCCCAATGGCCTTGTTTACCGCACTTGCGACATTTCGTGTTAGACGCTGGGCATTTTTGCATGTTTACATGACGCGGCCAACCACACCTACCGCACTTTGAATTTTCGCTTGAATTTCTTGAAAAACCTGTTCGATATTTCTTTTTTCCATCAGCGATTCGGTTGATTTCTGCCTCACGAAGATCTCTGTCTTCGCGCATCTTCTTGCCTTCTTTAGCTTGTATTTCCGCCTGACGCGCCATCTCTGTCGCTTTAGATACGGTTAAGTCCGCCATAAGCTGCATGCGTTCTGAAACGCGCGCGTCTCGAATTCCGATAACTATTCGGTCTCTTATGAGATCGTTTTTCAAATTCCCGAATTCACATGATGCCGACAGCGTATACAATGACGTAATAAACGAGTCCACACTTTCTTCCGCTTGCTGTGCCCTCGAGTTGAACTTATAACGCTCGAATACGACGTTTTTTTTTGGTTTGAAGTAACTGTCGAATTTGTTTTTTACTGTATCGTAAGTTGTGGAGCTCGCCATGTTAGGCATGATTTGAGCTAAAATTTCTTCAGACTTCTCTCCCATAGTATAGCACAGCAAGTCTATTTTTTCCTTATCTTTTTTCGATACGGAATTAGACACAGATAGATATCTCTCAAATCTTTTAATCCAGTTTTGCCATTGTTCTGGTTTCGAAAAATCGAGTTCACTTGGAGGTTGAACTGCCGAAGAAATGAGAACTTGATCTTCCGGCATTTTAAGTTTAATCTATATAGCTTCTAGGGCTTATATGATAACACACACACACCTAGCACCATGTAGTATAAGTGACACAGGGCAAAATAATATAACACGCCAGGTTATGATACACGTCTCGGGGAGCGTACTCTGTGAGTGCGTGCTTAGCTCATGCAGGCTGGCCGGCAACTGCCGTACGTTGGATTAATACACATTCATAGAAACGCCGCCTGCGTGGCGCCAAGATCGCACACACACAACACTTTATATAGGGAAATCACATTATTTAGAGGAAGTGTCCTGATTTTGTTAATGTCAGGGCACTCCATTCCTATGTGTTTCATTCTAGTTGTCGCTAGTTCCTCACACTCACAGAGGATGTGCTGAACCGTCTCCAAGGCGGCCCCGCACCATCTGCATGCAGGAGAACCAGCTACTTTCATATTGTACATGTGGTAATTTAATTTACCATGCCCTGTCGCTATTTGTGCGACTATGTTTATATCTTCTCTGCTTAGGTTCAGACCCCGTGCCAGCCACGCATGATTAGGGTCATCACCAAGCAGAGCTTTAGCTTGCTTGCAACCTGGTGTATCCCTCCAGGTTGTTCTATGTTGTGTCTCTCGCCATTGACACATTTTTTCTTTAATTTGGCTCATCTGAATTCCCAAAGCAGGCTCAGGGCCAATTAGTGGTGTTTTTGCAGACAATTTTGCTAGGTCGTCTGCTACCCTGTTGCCTTTGATTCCCACGTGACTGGGAACCCAGTAAAGTTTGAGTTTCCTGCATCTTTCTCCTAAAGTATTTAGTGAGTTGATGCATTCCTCCACTAGACTAGACTTAGTTTTGTAGCTTTTTAAGGCCATGAGTGCCCCTTTGCTATCCGAACAGATGTTCACTATGTCTTGGTTGTTCGCATCTAGTGCCATCTGAGCAGAAATCAGTATAGCCACCAGTTCTGCCTGGAAAATTGAAGCCTGCTTGCCTAGCGGGACCATAGTCCCCTTCCCAAGCCTCCTTCGATAGATGCCTGCTCCAGTACCCGTTGCGGATTTTGATCCATCCGTGTACCAGATGTCGCCTGAGTTCGGTATTCTATCATTACCTTTTCCTGACAGCCAGTCTTCTTTGGTTGGGAAAATCACCTCGAATTTATTGTCGAAGTGATATTTCGTCACCATCAGATCTGACCTCATCTTTAATAGTACATCTTGTTTAAGGCAAGGCGGGTTAGTGTGTTCACCTCTCCCTGTCCACATGTTGAGAGCAATCAGTCTGCATGCAGACCTTGTAGCAGCCTCTTGTACATACAGTTGTAAGGATGCCACTCCCATCAAGAATCCCAGGGCTTCTATGGGAGTAGTCCTCATTGCCCCTGTCATGGCTCTCAGGACAAGTCCCCTTAGCCTATCCAGGAGCTTCGCAGTTGTTGTTTGGCTGGTGCGTTTCCACCATACCACTGCTGCGTAAGTTAGTCTAGGAATGAGAATTGTCCTAAACATCCACAGGATGGTTGAGGGTTTAAGTCCCCAATTCCTTCCAATAGTTCTTCTGCTAAGCCAAAACATATTGGTGAGCTTCCTGCAGCACTCTTCTACCTGGGGTTTCCAGTGTAGCTTGCTGTCCAGTATCACCCCCAAGTATTTGGCCTCGAATTTTGGTGTTAATACTTGGCCTCCTAGCTTTAAGGTTTTATGCAGTTTCCACTTATACCTCCTCGTGAAGACCACCACCTCTGTTTTGCTAGGGTTGATAGACAGTTTGTTGGTTTTGCACCAGTTCCAAAGTCTGTCCAGTGCTGCCTGTAATACATCTGCTAGCGGTTCAAGGAAACGCCCCCTCACCACTATCATTATATCGTCGGCATATCCAATGACATGGCATCCGGTTTCTTTAACACAGGTTAAGGCACCTTCTGCCACCAAGTTCCATTCTAACGGGGAGATCACACCACCCTGAGGACAGCCATTTGCGACTGTACCCCTAACCGTGGTGTCACCCCTGGTTACTTCCAATAATCGGTGACTCAGCATGTCACGGATCCAGTTCGTGATCATGTCCGGCACTCCTTTATTCTTGGCTGCTTTGCAAATAGCCTCTGTTGGGGTATTGTTGAAAGCTCCCTCTACATTCAGGAGGGCTCCTATGGCGAATCCTCCTGTTTCTATTTCTTCCTCGATTAATAACACTGCTTTGTGCAGTGCTGTTTCGGTAGATTTGCCTTCTGTGTAGGCGTGTTGTTCTGGTGATAGCGGATTCTGTGTGAGAACCGTCTCCTTGATGTATCTGTCGATGAGCCTCTCTATCGACTTAAGCAAAAAGGACATCAGACAAATAGGTCTGAAGTCCTTTGCCGTGGAGTAGCTGCTTCTTCCTGGTTTAGGAATGAAAACTACTCTTGAATTCCTCCAGTTTTCGGGTGTATAGCCCAGCAACAAACAGGCTCTCGCCAGTCTCACGAAAGGGCCGAGGATAACCTCCGTGCCCTGCTGAAGCAGGACCGGGTACACCCCGTCCACCCCGGGAGACTTAAACGGCCCAAAGAAGAACCAGGACCACCTGACACGGTCTGGGGAGACAATCCCGGCTGCAAGCTTCACCCTAGCTGACTTGTCAGCGGGTCCACCGCAACCAGGACCCCGATTCACCCGTGAAGGGTTATCAGGTTGATCACTCTCCCCACCCTCCAAGTTAATAAAACCCGGAAAGTGCGTCCTCATCAGGCAGCCCAAGGTCTCCCTGTCCGTCACTGAGTAACCACCCTCTGGAAGTCTAATGGCACCCAACCATGCCTCCGGATTCCGTGCAAACAGTTTGTCAAGTCGGGATGCCTCCGGACCTTGTTCCACTTCCGAACAGAACTTCCTCCATCCTTCCGTGTGGGCCCTTCTGACCTCCCTTTTGTATTCTTTCTGTTTGTCTCTCCACTTCTGCCAAGGTAACTCCTCTTTGGATTACTTGGCCTTTTTGAACAATCTTTTGACTATCTCCTTAAGAGTTTCCAGTTTGTGATTCCACCATGGAGACTCATATTCTGTCCTCGCTTTCTTGAGAGGACAGCTCTTAGAGAATGCCGAGATGATAGACTGTTGGAGCATTTTCGCCGCCCCTTGTATCTCTTCCGTGTTCCCAATATTTTTAGGGAATTCTCTCATTGCTAGTGAGAGTTCCTTTTTGTATGTACCCCAGTCCGTATTCCTTGGGTTCCTAATCCATTTGACCTCCTGAAACAGAAAACAAATATTAAACGTGATCTGTGCATGATCAGAGAGCGTCGGTTCTTCCGACACTCTCCAATCCCGCACAGCATGAATAAAGTTTTGTGAACACAGTGTTAGGTCGATCACCTCTCTTCTCTTTATATTAAAGAAGGTAGGTTCCGACCCCCTATTAAGAATATCTAGTTCAGTGGTGGCTAAGTACTCGAGTAGGGCCGATCCTCTAGCATTCGTGTCCGTGCTGCCCCACACCGTATGGTGCGCATTGGCATCACATCCCAAAACCAGAGGGAGACCCCTCTCGCCACAATAGTCCACCAACTTAATTACCTCTTTTGTAGGAATCTCTTCCTCATAGGGGAGATAGACTGAAGCTAGTACTACCTCCTTTGAAACACCTCTTATGGAGAGTTTTACCTTAGTAGCCACTACATCTCGAGCAATGACTGCCATAAGTGGCGTGTTTTCCAGACCTTTGATCCAGATACACGCTCTGGGTTTGACTGCTGTTGGATCTTTGACAATTTTGCCACCTCTTCCAAGTCCTTTAATAGAGCCTTTGACGGTCCATGGTTCTTGTATCAATGATACATATGTGTGCGCCAGGACTGACTCCTCGCAAGAAGAGCTGAGGAGTCTTTACTGTGGTGCAAGTTAATCTGAGTAATTTTAAGGATCCCTCCATTTGGAAGTTCCCCTATTGATTACTTGATGCTTCCACGGTCTTGACAGAGTATCTAACTTCAACTCTGCCCATACCGTAGTAAGCCTTGTTGTCTAATGAACTTAGACTTTTGATGGACGATTCGGGAATGCCGACGATAAGCATCATTCCCTCCTCGTCTGACTTACCTTCTGACTGCTCCTTTGACCCTTGGTCCGGTTGCGTCTTTAGCTGGTCCTTTGGTTCTGCTGGACCCTGTTATTGCTGCAGTTTGCTTGGCTTCCGGGTTTCTGAGACCGCGTACAGCCTCCAGCCATCCACCTTGAGTGACGGATTGAGCCTCCCCAGCCTCTTCAGCGCCACTCCCGCTTCCACCTTTGTAGGTAGAAGGATCGTGGCTCTAATCAGACGCTGGAGGAGCTCAATCCCCCCTACTCTGAGGATGGGAGCACCTGGCGGACTCTTCTCACCCATCTGCCGCACAAACCACTCCCTACTGAATCGGTCCGCTGGCACGACGACCATTGCACCGTTCTTTACCATAGAGTCTTCGAACCTTGGCAGTTCTCCGTCCTCTATTTGGTCGACGCGCTCCTCAATCTCCTTACGAAGATTCATCAGATCACTTGATGAGAAGCATTCATCTGGATACTTCACCGGAACCACCACTACCGTGAGTGGGTTAGTTCTTTGTGCGATTGACAGGGAGCCTTCTCCCGGTCCGAAGTTGTTTCTTTTAGGGGGTCTTTGCCCCTCCGGTGAAGTATCGCTTGATGTTTTGGGTCTCTTGACTCCTTTGGTATGAGAGGGGGTCAAGGGCAAAGAGGAGGAGGGCGTGCCTTCTTGACGTTTTTTCTTCCTCCTCTGCTTGTTCCCCATTCTCTTTGTTTTATTGACAGTTCCCCTCTCCAGGTTCACCGACATAGTTCCGGTTCCTCTTTCCAGGTTCACCGGCGTAGTTCCAGTTCCCCCTTCTAGGTTCACCGGCGTGTTATGGGTTCCCCCTTCCAGGTTCACCGACGTATTAGTAGGCACTGGTTGTGCTTCTGTTTGGGTC
The DNA here is from genome assembly GCA_017163975.1 of Anastatus disparis. Classification (NCBI taxonomy): domain Eukaryota; kingdom Metazoa; phylum Arthropoda; class Insecta; order Hymenoptera; family Eupelmidae; genus Anastatus; species Anastatus disparis. The sequence continues at coordinate 1,631,867 of JAFFSR010000044.1, read as the reverse complement.
ACCAGCTCTTGTGGAGCGGTTCTCCTTCCTTCCACACTACCAGGTTGCGTAAGGTTATTATTTTTCTGAACATTCATTTTGAGTCCCACGAGTAGCTAGGGAAAGGTTGGTCCACCTCCACAGAGCCCCGCATGCAGAGGTAAGGCATTAATACTCGTAGAGGTCGCCCAGTATCTACGAGGCACCGTTTGAGACCCACTGTAACCCCTGGGCCATGAACAACATCGGCACGGTTCGCATTACACCTTCAGTCAGGGGGTGATATATTTTATTAGCGCCCGATATCTCTCCACCACCAGAGAGAGTCGGGGGGTTGTTTCTTAGTCACCTCGGGCTGCTGAGCCATCCTAGATTCAGCTAGGCGAACCCTCGGGCTGACGATGCCAAGCCGGAATTCCCGCGCCCCCGACGCCCGTACCCCAGGCGCCCCGCGGCTCTAAACCGCCAGGACCCCCAGAAGCCGTCAGCACCAGCAGCACGAGCGCCCCCCACCCCACGTCCCCAGAGCCTGCCTAGCAGGATGAGACGGAAGCAGGGAGGCACCGACCCAACATCCCCCGCACGAGAAGATCTTAGGCTCCCAAGCCTCCAAGGCTAAGCTTCCCCACCGTTCTCTTACGAGGCACCCTACAAGGTCCTACAACCCCTAGAGGAAGTTTTTAAATCTTACTACTAGTGAAAATAATTATACCTTAAGAGGAGGCCGTATCATTCTGTCCTTGTCTAATCTAAATTTTCTTTATTATTAATAAATTAAATATTTTCATAGAAAAGTAAGACAACCGCCCAATAGAGCAAAAGACAAGCAAACGATTCTTTTTTATGGAAAAATATGAAATTTTGATTATTCTTCGAGTGAAGTCTGAAACGGAAAAACAATCGAACTTGATTGAGTTGATTCAACTGTTTTTCCGTTTCAGACTTCACTCGAAAAATAATCAAAATTTCGTATTTTTTCATAAAAAAGAATCGTTTGCTTGTCTTTTGCTCTATTGGGCGGTTGTCTTACTTTTCTATGAAAATATTTAATTTATTAATAATAAAAAAAAAAAAAAAAAAAAAAATTTAGATTAGACAAGGACAGAACTATACGGCCGCCTCTTAATTTCCAATGAATCTGATATAGAATAACATTTTTGTGGTTATTACTGTGTTTTAGTAAAATTGTGTTATTTTAATATAATTAATCAATTAATGTTAATTATTAAGAAAATTTTTGAAATATTTGTTCAAATAAAAAATATGATCATGAATCGACAATTGAATTCTTTTGTTTTTATTATTAAAAATGATAATGGCATAAGTCCATGAACACTTACAACTTTGAAACTTCTAATTAGAATGGCATAAGTCACAAATGGTGAAATGTTTTCTATTGTAATAAAAAAAATCGAAATAATGCTTTCATGTTTGGATGAATTATAAGAAAAAATGTTATAATCTATCAATCTAATGTACTATAATTTTAAAAAAGTTTTTCTTGATTTTTTTATTGACTTATAACTTTAACATCGAAAATCTCGAAATTATGAGTAAGTGACTTATACCACTCTTAATAATCTAACCCACACATATATTTCTTATGTAGGAAACAAGTTACATTTTGATAGCGAAGAAAATTTTGGTAAATGCGTAGAAGCATTAGCATCATATTTTATGAAATGTCCTGCTTCACATTTTGAAACAAATTTTTTATTTAATAGCGAAGAAAATTTTGGTAAAAACAAAAATTATATTCTATAATTTTTTTAGATTCATCTAACTTGTACTTGACTTGTAAAAGATGATAAATATTGGTGTCGCTTTGAATGTATTTAATAATGAAATGTTTAAATTGTTTAAATTCCTTTGATTCAAAACCTAATTGAAAAGAATATTTATGAGATCAGATTTTTTATTTATATCTTGATTGATAATTAAAATTAACTCTTCTTCAGATGGTCGTTCCACTGTGATTATAAAGTTGTTAAAAAAATCTCTAATTATTCATCATCTAAATGCTCAATTATTCTAAGTGATTTATCCACTGAATTTGAATAATTTTGATTTTAATAATGGAACCATTATATTTATAACAAATAGATTGCTTGTTATCATTTTTAAATTCAAAAATTATTATTATTTCTTAATTTTATTAAATTTTTATTCTTTCATATTTTTAACTACAAAATTCATGTTAGTACAAACGGTGAAATCTTTAACTAAACCATCCTTTAATAATTTATCTGTTTTAAAACTTTAACAAGAAAAGAAATATTTTACTAAACTATTATCACTTTCATTTTCTTCTAACAAATTGTGTGCTGTGATTTCTCAGATATCAAACTTGTATCTAAATTGTAAAAACGATATATTATAATTTTGGATCTATTTAAAAACTAAATTATTGAATTGTTTAGCTTTTTTACTTCTGTGTCTAATTGAAAATCTAATTCTTAATAACATTTAAGATAAATTTTACGATGCGAATATACTATCAATGTTTTAAGTTGATAAATATTACCACGAGTTGCATCCATATTTATATTACACTTTTTGTATATATTTAAAGTAAGTCATTCTTTATATTGGAGCTAATAAAATTTTTGAATTTTCATGAATATTTATATCTTATCTTATAAAGAGGTTATAAATTAATATAAAAATAAACAACTTCTGTTCAAACTGAATAACTTTTATTTAAACGTAAGCAATCACTTATTTTATTTAAATTTAATAAATACATTATTTCGCACGTTTATTTTTATTATTTATTTTATATTATTGATATATAAAAAAGCTTCCGCTTGATGGTTAACACAAAAAATAACAGTTATATATATATATATATATATATATATATATATATATATATATATATATATATATATATATATATATATATTATACATAAATATAATTTCAGAAAATATATCACTTGCAACTAAACATTAATATTAAATTATATAAATATAATTTCAGACAATATATTACTTGTTAAACATTAATTTCTTATCTTTAGTTAATAAAACATAAATATAATTTTGCATTTAACATTTTTTAATAACTACCTTCATCATATTTTCTATCATATAAAATAATTCAAATGAAACTGTTTTTGAAATTAGCCCAAGTAATTCAATGATTTCAATTGATGTACTTGATAGAATTTCTTGAAAATAAAATATCAAGCAATTTTTTAATTCATTTATAGATGTTATAGGTAATAATTATACTGCACAGCTGGGAAGTACCTCTGCCCTATTGAAAATAATGACGTCTTTGGACGTGTCAGGATTTAGAACAAAAAAAGACGTCTTTTTTATCAAGATTTTAAAAATAATACCTATTAAAATGTTTCAAAAAAGAACGTACTTAAGCTAAAGTGTATATACTTGAAGTACGTAATTGAAGTATGTATACTGATTTTCAACTGTGAATAAACACGCAAAATTATAACCTCATATACCTGCATCTCTGAAATTCGAATAAGGGATTGCAAAGTTAAGAAAAACGCCACCCCACAGTTAAAAATGTAAGTACTGAAAAAATTATTCGAATCGACTATTAATTCTGTCTTTGACTGTTAGGTAGCGTTTTTCTTAATACGCTGTAGGGTTTTAAGGATCCTCCATAGGGTTTTGGTGTGACTCTATAGGATTGTAGATTTTATGTATGAATAATGCCAGGTCCCATATCCTGACTTATGATTTATCTGACTTCAAAAGATAAACCCAATCACGTGTTCCCAGGAGGTTGAAATAAACTACAACAAAAGGTTTTAATTAATTAGTATTTATTCTTAATACTTTTCGCCAGCCAACTGCTAGCACGCTGTGTACCATACAACAGTCAGTACACCACTGATCGTGATGACTTAGTCGGTTCGTCTCTCTACTCGAGACTGATCTTGCGCTTGCGCATTTACATTTATAACATAGTTACTTGAGCGCCGCAACTTAGCTATGCTAACGCCATAACGCGAACTCCTACGAAAATTTTAGTGACGCGGGTATATAAGGTTATAACATTTCCAGTTTGTTCGCTCAAGCTTTTCGGTCTGCAGAGAGCTGATACTTATCTTGTTTCTATGTCTTTCTTTAGGAAGATACCCTATTAAAAATAATAACGGCTTTTCAAGATGTCCTTTGTTGTATTGGGATTTGTAAATACACATCCAATGACATCTTTCAAAGACATCTTTATATACACACTAGCATAAGTACGTTCTTTTTTTAAAACATTTTAGTAACTACTTTTTTGGAACATTTTAGTAAGTACTTTTTTAAAAATTTTCATAAAAAAGACGTCTTTTTTTGTTCCAAATCCTGAAACGTCCAATGACGTCTTTTAAAGATGTCTTTAAAAGACGTCATTATTTTCAATAGGGCAAAAAAGACGTCATTTTTCCAATATTTAGAAAAGTTATTTAACAAATGACGTATTTTTATTATTTCAAAGACGTATTTTTTTTAATAAAAATGACGCCTTTTCTTACGAATTTTGATTTAAAAAATACGTCTTTAAAATTATAAAAAGACGTATTTTTTAAATAAAAATACGTCTTTGAAAATATAAAAAGACGTTATTTGTTAAATAACTTTTCTAAACATTGGAAAAATGACGTCTTTTTTGTTCCAATTCAAGACACGACCAAAGACGTCTTTCAAAGACTTCATTTTCTCCAAATTTAGGAAAAAAAACGTCATTTTTCATGAATTATGTCATTGAAAAATGACTTGACAGGATAATCATTCTCCATTTAAAGGAAAAAACAAAAACGAGGTAAACCTCGTTGTTTCAACTCTTCGTAAAACGAAGAGCATTTGCGATTAAGCTAAGATCATTCTGGCCTTATATATCTGCATCTTCGAAATTTGCATCAAGGATCAGAAAACTTGAAAATCGCCAGTCGAATTGATGGTTGATGGCGTCAGTTTAATTTTAACTCACCAGGTGGCGATTTTCAAGTTCTGCGATCCTTTATACAAATTTCAAAGACGCAAATATATAAGGCCAGAACGCTCTCAGTTCAATCACACATGCTCTTCGTATTTCGAAGAGTTGAAACTACGAGGTTTACCTCGTTTTTGTTTTTTCCTTTAATAAAAAATGATTATCTTGTAAAGTCATTTTTCAATGACATAATTCATGAAAAATGACGTTTCTCTCCCTAAATTTGGAGAAAATGACGACTTTGAAAGACTTGTTTGAAGACGTCATTGGTCACGTCTTAAATTGGAACAAAAAAGACGTCATTATCCAATGTTTAGAAAAGCTATTTAACAAATAACGTCTTTTTATATTTTCAAAAACGTATTTTTTAAATAAAAATTCGTAAGAAAAGACGTCATTTTTATTAAAAAAAATACGTCTTTGAAATAATAAAAAGACGTCATTTGTTAAATAACTTTTCGAAACATTGGAAAAATGACGTCTTTTTTGGTTCCAATCTAAAACACGACCAAAGACGTCTTCAAAGATGTCTTTCAAAGATGTCTTTCAAAGGCGTCTTAGAAAGACGTCATTATTTTCAACAGAGAAGACGTCATTCGTTTTAAAAAAAGAATTTTTTTTTTTTGTAAATTTATGTCTTTTACTATGAGTATTTATTGGAAATATATGTCTTTGAAATTATTTTACTTATAAAAAAGATGTAATTTGATTACTATATTTCCGGAACATTAAAAAAATGACGTCTTATTTTGTTCCAATCTAAGACACAACCAAAGACGTCTTCAAAGACGTCTTCAGAGACATCTTTCAAAGACGTACTGGAAAGATATCATTATTTTCAATGGGGTACTTAAGATGGTAGAGAAAGGATGGGATCTGGAAAATAAGCCAAAACTATATAAGTTACAGTGTAGCTTTTTGAAGAGCCAATGCGAATAAGCACAGTGGCTGGAGGAGTAAGACTGAAGGACAAGCAAGCAGCTTGAGTGCTGTTTATTTCTCGTCTGATTATGAGCCTGCGCAGAGGTGTTCACAAGTATACGCTGAGATGTATATTAGTGCGCTTACAGCGCCGTACGCATGCATAGGCATGTGTGTGTCCCCACATCTCTCGCCTCCAACAATTAATCGTTGTTATGGGTAATTTATTTATTATAAAAACACAAAACAGTACATATTTCATATCACAGATAGGTTAACAATTCCCTTTTAAAAAAAACTACATGGGAACCCACGAGGGTCCCCACGTTTGTACCCACGTCAGAAATAATAAAAATACATTTTCCATAGCCTATCCCCATAACAAAATTTATAACTTTCTAGCGGCGTCAAAGCGATGTCGTTGTTACAACAGTTATGCTATGGCTCTTGAAAGTTTTTAAAACACATAGTTACTAAATGAAAAGTACCAGTTGGAAATTATTCATATAAAAAGAATGAATAGCTATATCAAACATGGTTATTTATATAATATAATAACATAATACATATATATATATATATATATATATATATATATATATATATATATATATATTTTCTTAAATGAAGCGGGACAAAAGTAATTTTCTCTCGATAATTCAGAGGGTGAAAAATTCTTTACTCCCATCAAATTCAATTTCTCTTGAAATGAGCGGGCATAAAGTACTTTCCTCCCGCAAATTTAGTGGGTGAAAAGTTCTTTACTTCCGCCACATTTAGTTTTTCTAATGAGCGGGCATAAAATACTTTCCTCTCGCAAATTCAGAGGGTGAAAAGTTCTTTACTCTTGCCACATTTTATTTCTCTAAAAATAAGCGAGCGAAAAGTACTTTTCTCATGCTAATTAAATTTCTCTCAAATCAAGCGGAAGAAAAGTACTTTTTCCTCGCAAATTCAGAAGGCGAAAAGTTCTTTACTCTTGCCACATTTAATTTCTCTAGAAATAAGCGAGTCAAAAGTACTTTTCTTGCGCGAATTCAGAGGGCGAATACGTTTTTGCTTCCGCCACATTTAATTTCTCTAAAAATAAGCGGGCTAAAAGTACTTTTCTCCCGCTAATTAAATTTTTCTCAAATCAAGCGGAAGAAAAGTACTTTTTTCTCGCAAATTCAGAAAGCGAAAAGTTCTTTACTCCCGCTAACTTTAATTTCTCTAAAAATAAGCGAGCAAAAAGTATTTTTTTCCCACAAATTAAATTTTTCTTAAGTCAAGGGGAAGAAAAGTACTTTTTCTTTGCAAATTCAGAGGGTGAAAAGTTCTTTACTCCCACTAAATTTAATTTCTCTAAAAATAACCGAAAGAAAAGTACTTATCTCCTGCAAATTAAATTTCTCCTAAACTAAACGGGAGAAAAGTACTTTTTTCTCACAAATTTAGAAAATGAAAATTAAAATCAAGTTAGAATTATATTGAACGCATTTTTAATTAGAATTATATTATACGGTCGACATCAATAGGAATCATATTGAATTCCCATTAAAATAGCCTTATATTGAAATATTTTTAAATAAGAATTTTATAGAACTGTTATTTCAAATAGAATTATATGGCTAGGAGGCGTCGATTTGAGTAAATAACAAAAATCTCAATTAGACAAGGACAGCGAATCCAGCCTACTCTTAATATCAAATATGAATTAATACAGTTATTATTTACAAAACGGCCGGTGCGGCGGCTTGGTGGTACAAACTAATACAATCTAATATTAAATCAATCTCTTATTTACAGTGTGGTCGGTAGGGCGGTACAACGGTACGGCGGTACGGAAGTGCATTTGCAACTTAACTTGGTTGCACTCGATTTAGGTGAGCGAGCGCACTACGCTAAAATCAACCACATCTCAATTCGCATCTAAAGCTATATAAGCGAGCGCACTCTATACAGGTTTTAGTGCGAGAGAGAGAGAGGGAGAGCTTAGTTTGCAAAGCTTCTTCAGTTCATCGAGCCTTTGCTCTTATATGCTCTCGAGCTCGCTGTTCCTCTTGCGGGAGCAGCAAAACTGACGGCGCGTGGCGGTCGAGCCTGTTACTACCGTGCTCCGCGGGAGATTTCAATGTCCTGTCTGCACGATTATGAATAATCGTCGCACCGCTAAATTTAAATTTAAAAATAAGCGGGCGAGAAGTATTTTTCTCCCGCAAATTAAATTTCTCCTAAATGAAGGGGAAGAAAAGTACTTATCTCCCGCAATTTAGATTGCTCCTAAATTAAACGGGAGAAAAGTACTTTTTCGCCATACCCTGTCCGAAACTACGACTTTCGTCCCAGTGCCAAAAAACTAAAGTTATAGTTTCGGCCCGGGTATGGCGAGAAATAGTATACACTCAACGGGAGGTGAAATCACGACCCCATAGCACATATTTACCACGCTCGCTTTCGGCTCGAAGTGGAAATTATATGTGCTATGGACTCGCCAATACTTTACCTCCCTTAGTGTGTAATATACTATTCTCTCGCAAATTCAGAAGGCAAAAAGTTCTTTACTCCTGCCACATTTCATTTCTCTAAAAATAAAGAGGCGAGAAGTACTTCTCTCCTGCTAATCAAATTTTTCTTAAATCAAGCGGGAGAAATGTACTTTTTCCTCGCGAATTCAGATGGAGAAAAGTTCTTTACTCCCGCCACATTTTATTTATCTAATAAGCGGGAGAAAAGTACTTTTCCCTCGCAAATTCAGAGGGCGAAAAGTTCTTCACTCCCGCTAAATTTAATTTCTCTAAAAATCTGCAAGCGAAAAGTACTTATCTCTCGCAAATTGAATTTCTCCCGAATTAAGCGGGAGAAAAGTACTTTTGCCTCACAAATTCTGAAGGCGAAAAATTCTTCACTAGAAATTTGATTTGCCGGAGAAAAGTACTTTTCGTCTATTTATTTTTAGAGATATGAAACGTGGCGTGAGTAAAGAACTTTTTGTCCTCTGAATTCGTAAAAGAAAAATACTTTTCTCCCGCTTAATTTAGAAGAAATTTAATTTGCGGGAGAAAAATACTTTTCACTCGCTTATTTTTAGTGAAATTAAATGTGTCGGGAGTAAAGAACTTTTTTTCCTCTGAATTCGTAAAAGAAAAATACTTTTCTCCCGCTTAATTTAAAAGAAATTAAATTTGCGGGAGAAAGGTACTTTTCACCCGCTTATTTTTTGAGAAATTAAGTTTGGCGGCAGTAAAGAACTTTTCTCCCGCTTAATAACTCGAATAGAATTCTTATCCTAATTTATTACTTTTCTTATTATAAATAATTAAAAAATTTTATAAGAAAAGCATTATGTTTAAAATTACCATGTGGGCATAAATAACCACATAGTTAAACCATGTGGTTTCTGTTAACAAGGAATATATATACACATATATTTGTATTCAGTTATTATATTATATAAATTACCATGTTTTATATAGCTATTCATTTTTTTTTATATAAACAATTTCCAACTGGTACTTTTCATTTAGTAACTATGTATTTCAAAAACTTTCAAAAGCTATAGCATGGCTGTTGTAACAAGGATATCACTTTGACGCCGCTAGAAAGTTACAAATTTTGTTATGGGGATAGGCTATAGAAAATGTACTTTGATTATTTCTTACGTGGGTACCAACGTGGGGACTCACGTGGGATCCCACGTGGTTTTTTTTGACAGGGTTAGGGAGGAATCAGATGGAGCGGAAAATGTGCGACGGAACGTCGCAGAAAATTTATTCCGTCGCATTGTTTTTCGTCAAATTTTTCCCTATATTCACATGGAGCGGAGTAGAAGTTCTATAACGTTGATTAGCAATATTATAATTAAAAAATTATGTTGTTAATGGAAATATTTGGTTATAATAACAAAATATATTTTATTTTTACAAGAAAAGAATCTCATTAGAATTATATTGAGTGATTATTTCCAACTTTTTAAACATTTTTGTTGTTAATTTAAAATTCACGGACACAATTGTAGGCTTTTTTAACAGTTTTTCAGCTAAATTCCGACTTTAACAAGATCGCAATGAAATTCGCATTAAAAGTCTTATTAAAATAAGAATAAAAATTCGCAGTAACATTACAAATATTGCAGTTATTATCACAGCCTAAAATTTAAAGTACATATGCAATTATCTTACAGATCATTTTACTTGTGATTTTTACAAAAAGTGTTTTATTACAGTGAGAACTGTTAATATTTATTGTCCATTCAATTAGAAATCCCTTACATGTAGTTTTTACAAAAGAAAAAATGCTTTATTACAGTGAAAACTGTTAATATTTATTGGCTATTTATCGCTATTAACGATTTGTTCACTTAGCCTATAAATATCAGAGTGGTGCGAAACGGCGATCCCTCTTAAACAATCTAAATGTAATTAAAAATAATGAAAATTGTGATTTTTAGCTACATTCACTCATTTTAATGTTAACATGTACTCAGCGGTTGCAGATATCCCTTCGCAAGCATTCATAAGAATAGTTGTATACTTCACAAATATAAAAATATATTTAAAAATATCTTCTGAAAGATTTAGAGTAAACCAGACCCTGAGATTTTTTTAACAAATTATGTGCCACCGTGGCACATGAAAAATATACTTAAATACTGAATTTAAAAAAATTTTCGGTCATTTCATAGTTCAAGGTTATATAATACTGCTAATATTTCCAATAACACATGGTGACAGGTAACTATATGTAAAACTATTTTCTTATAAGATTCAGAATTGATTCTTTTATTAGAAAAAAAAGGAATGTCATTGAATTTCTCGAAAATTATGATTCGTAACTAAAATATCTTTTTAATTGAGAAAAATTTAAAAATTCCTTAACGGGATGTCGTAGCTTCTGGACACATTTTTTGCTTTTATTATTTCATTGATATCTTTTTAAATTCTTATTTTAAACAATTATAATGACTTGTCCGCACTAAAGCTATGTTAATACAATAATTTTTGTTATAATAAAAAATCATTTGGACTTGTTATTTTTTTATAAGCTTAGAATGAAAATTAGATATCAACCTCGATAAACCTAACCTAAAAATACTATACACCGAAAAATTGTTTATACCTTTTTATGTACGGTATTTTGGTAAATTCTGTAAGTTGTCCGCACTCAAGTTTAATATTATAAATTTTCTTACTGTAATAAAACAACTCGATCTAACGTACCGTTTACTTGTGAACTTGGAATTAAAATATTAATGAATTATTTTAGAAGGTAGCGAGCTCCGTCATGCCCTTAATGCTCGCAGATGAATGTTGAGTAAATGAATTAATAACCAACTTGGGGTGACGAGCAGATCTTTATTTATTGATAAAACGGCAACGTTTCGGACACTTACATATGTCCTTCTTCAGGCTAATATAAGAAATCGAACACAATTGTAATATAAAATTCACTTAGAAACTATATACAATAACAAGCAGAAAAATACAAAATATATTTACCAATGCCATTAAAGGCAAGTCAAAAAATTCAATATTACAGCATATTAAAATTATTAGCGTCGATGTTCTAAAAAAATTTTTTTAATAAATAAATTAAATTATACACAATTATAAAGACAAACAAAATTTAAATAAATAACAAGTAAAATCTTATAAGTCGCGCATTCAACCGGTACTTAATACAAAAAGTAAAAACACACAATCGCTTAAATACTAAACACCCAAAATCACATACTTATCCGTCTGTATATCTATACAAGCATCAAACAATACTAATTGAATCAGATAAAGAGAGGTGGTAATCAAACGAAATAAAATGCTACCGACGTATATACAATACTAGCAAACATGTATGTAGCATATTACCAGCTCTCAAATTATATTATTCTGATACCGAAATAAAAATGTACAATTTTAGGTTGAATAAATAACGAATAACAATTAAGCTATGACAGAAAACAAAAATAACAAAAAATTCGGATCCTTCTTAAAAAAATGATGAGCCGCCATGTTGAAGCATCTAAAGATCGAATCCTGATTGGTCGATATAGAATAGGCGCCAAAAATTAAATTTGAAAGGGTTTAGATTTTTTAAATAAATAAAAATTAATTTCTAGGCATTGTTTTTTAAATATAATAGAAGTAACTCAATTAAAATAGAATAAGAATATTTTATTTTAAACCAAGCAATATTATTTATGTATATAACCAATGTATAGTTTAATGATAAAATATATAACTATGAGCACAAGCAAGGTGACTACCTTTTATTTAAAAATTCCAGTAAAATTGTAAAGACATCAAATAATATAACAATTCAGATAAGTAATTTATTCCTTTATTGCATAAGTATTGCTTAATGCAGGTACAATATGTATATATTTTTAATTGTTTTTCATTTAAAAATAAGTATAGTAACAGCAATTAATGAAGGTTTGAGGTTATGAAGGTTTGAGGTTATGAAAGTTTTATTATTTTATATTTCTATTACTCAGATTAAAAATCATCAAAGTACCAAAAAAAAGTAATATATTTAAGTAATGTTTTAAAGATAAATTTGTGCACATTTTAATAAAAAAAATAAGGTTAGAATGAATCAAGATCAAAATTTACTGATAACAATGGATGATACAATTGACAAACAAACTGTATGTCTATTTTTAATGAAAATTTAAAGAATCTACTTATACGAGTGTGCTATTTCATAATATACAATACTATTTAGTTAAACTTATTATATTAAATATTAATACATAAATAAATAGAAGTATAAAATGTGTGTTTTCAGTAAATGTAGTTTGAAAATAATTTGCACACTGATAAAAGTATGACTACGATAGGCAGCTTTGTTATAGATTAACATAAAATTTGTGTTACAGTTGACGAACAAGCTATATGTCTATTTTTAATGAAAATTTGAATAATTTACTTATTCATTTTATATAAGTGTGCTATTTTATGATATACGATGAATTAATATTTAATATAATGTATTTAACTGAATAGTTTGCTTATACGAGTGAGTTATTTTATTATATACATTACTATTTAACTAAATATTAATACATGAAATTAAAAAATAGAAAAACAATTTATGTTTTAATGAATAAAGCTTAAAAATAATTAACATGCTGATAAAATTATAACTATAGTAAGCATCCTTTTTATATATTTGTATATATAAAATTTGCATTACAGTTGACAAACAAGCCATATGACTATATTTTCAATAAAAATTTGAATATTTACTAATATAGATGTGTTATATTTTATAATATAAAATGAATTAATATTTAATATAATATATTTAACTGATTACTTTACTTATACAGATGGGTTATTTTATAATATACAGACATAAGCTGAAATAACTTGGGCGCCTATGCACTTTCTACTCAACTGTAGTTATTTGAGCTATCAGACCTGAGTTTCAGTCTGAAAAAAAATCAGATTTAAATGTAATTGATAATTTTTTGTTATTATAATATTAACTAATAAAACTTCTTTTTAGCTTAAATATACATTAAATAAAAAAGTTTGATCCATGAATAGTTTTAAAAACCCTTATCTGATGCTTAAAATCCTTTTGATTAGTTAAAAACTTGATTTTGTTTATTTAATAACACTATTTAAAATGAAATAATGTTGTATGTGTATCATGTCTTAAGATTTATGAGTTATAAATATATTTTAATACACTTCTACTTTCTCATAAAGAAAACATTGTATCAATAAAAAAATTTGTTCTATTTTTTTATTAATTTGTACATATTCAGACTCGTGGAAAAAAGTGGTTTCCACCCTGTTAAAAAAAATCAGGCGAGAAATCACCTGATTTCTTAGGTGATTTATCATGCCGAAATCTCATTTAATGATCTCTCACCTGATTTTTTTTTGTAGGGCAGAAAATTTCTGTATGTATGTGTGTGTGTACTCATTACGTCAATTAGATCTCGAAAAGTACTCGACAGATTTCCTTCAAATTTTGCATACAATTTATTTTTTTGTCTAACTGGTACGGAAGCTATTGAAAACTGGTTTTCTTGGCATAGTTTTAATTTTAGAACAATTCAAAACATTTTTTTTCAATTCTAATTTTTAATTTTTTTTTGTATTTTACTTTAAGTACTCGATGGATTTGCTCTAAAATTTGCTTGAAAATTATTTGAGACTACCAAAAGAAAAACTTCTGAAAACTGATGGGTGGGGCTCGAACATTAGAATGTTTTTTATTTAATTAACATTTATTTAGAAGTTCATATAAATTATGTGCATATCGAGACTCTTCATTTATTCATTTTAGAAGTTTTAATTTTAGATAATTTTGTAAAATTTGAAGAAAAAAAATTCATTTTTCTTTTATTTTACGTAAATTACTCTATAGATTTGCCCCAAAATTCGCATGCAAGTTATCCGCTATTGTCGGAAGAAAAAATTTTTAAAAACTAATTTTCTTAGAGCAGTTTTAATTTTAGAGCATTTTGAAAATTTTGAAAAAATTTTTATTTGAAACTCACTTTTTCGACTCCCGGAGTCTAAATATGTACAAATTAACGAAAAAATAGAAAAATTTTTTCACCGATACAATAATTTTTCTTTGAGAAAGCAAAATGAAATCAAAATACTCTAACACAATGAGCTCTATGAGAAAGTATTACACCAAAGCACTTGGCAGCATTTTTGTAAATGCTTAAGTTCAAATAAATGTAATAGATATATTTATTATTACCTATAATGCGGTTATGAAGTAGCTAAGTAATGTCATTTATTTAATAGTCATTTAATATATAAAGATGAAAAAGATGCTTTTGTAATTTTAAATAATGAGGATTTTTAAACTCTTATTACCAATAATAGTATTTAAAAATTTAATTTACTGCAATATTTAATTTAATTTAATGCTATCCAAACTAAAGATGTAACGCATATAATAATTAGTGAAAACAATTTTATATGAATGAGTTGAAACAAAATTTAATGCAAGTAAAAAATAAAATGTTTTTTTTTGTGAAAAACTTTTTGATTCTTTATTGCAAAATTTATATTATTTTCATACATTATTTTAAAACTCGGAAATTGATAGTGATGAAAATCATTAATGAATCAGATGAAATGTTTCTTCTAGAATATTTAAATTCTTTTAATCCTTCCAGTAAATTACATTTAAGAGAAAAATTTATTGTAATGCTTATAAGAAATATAAGTATTAATAAAGGTTCATGCAATAGTGCGAGATTGCAAATTTTAGAATTTTCTAATCATTTATTAAAATGTAAAATTTTGACGGGTGGTATAAGATAATATTTTTCCAAACCGTAGTAGATTATATTGTGAAAATGAATATTCCTTTTACATTTAAAAGAACGTAATTTTCATGTGAATTATCTTTTGCTATGACGATTAATAAATTACGTGGACAAACGTTTGATAATATAATTATTGTTTTAAGGAACTGAACACGGTTAAAAACAGTTGTGTAGTCTGTTAACTTTTATTTTCTGTTACTTAATTGTCTGTTGAAGTAACAAACAAGGATGTGACGATTTAACAGACTTTATGTCAGTTGATTCTGAAAATGTCCGTAACAAACGACTAAAACAGATAGTCCAGGGGCAAACTACATAAGTCTTGGTCGATCGAGGTCCTCAATTCTACCCAGGTTTTTTTTATGTATTTTTGACCTGCTGAATCCGAATTTTTTGGGTAGAATGTCTGAAAATGGCGCATTTAATAATTATTAACAATTTTCATAAACAACTTATAAAATGCACTTAAAAAAAAATTTTATCATATTTTTTAGTTCATTTTGAGTAAAAAAGGTTCTCATGAACATATGTCTAAAATGCACTGAATCGGCAGAAAACAAATTGCAAAGTTTGAAAAAACGCGATTTTTTATAAATACGGTCGCTAACTACTGTAATCTTTAAGTTTATATTTTAACAAACAATTTAAGCTATTGTGAGTTAAAATGAAATCAGTAGAAGCTGAGCTATAGGCTGTCAAAGTTTTGAAAAATCGCGTTTTTTCAAACTGCAATTTTTTTTTGCCGATTCAGTTTATTTTAGCAATATGTTCATGAGAACCTTTTTTACTCAAAATGACCTAAAAAATATCATAATTTTTTTTTTTTTTTTCGAAAAAACGTATTATTATAATTTGTTTATAAAAATTGTTAATAATTATTAAAATTACATCATTGTAAATGCCACGAAAGCTATTCATTAGACAACGAATATCATATTATAAACGAATATAATATTGTATAAGATATAATAAAAAACGTTCTTTCTAATATTTCTTGAGTTCTTGTACATTTATTAATTTAAACGTGAATTTAAAAAAATAAAACTATTTATAAAACGTGTATGTATGTGTACGGAAAACAAGACCAAAAAAAGTTTTAGTACATTGACAGACAATGTCTGTAATTTATAAGTAAAATTTTAACAGACATTTGTTTGTTAAATCCTTTAAAGACATTTTGTTTGTTAAAGTAACACACATTTTTGTCTATTAACTGGTTTTAACAGACTTTGTCTTTGATATTTCTAACTGTGAATAAACCAATAGCAGCAGCTGTTTCAATTTTTCTTTATTTCTATAAGAGAAAAAACAACTTTTCTTCTCTATTTTTCAGAGAGGCCACTTCAGGTGCTAAAACATAAAATTTAATAACAACTGATAACAGTTTCTTAATGGTTAAAAATTTCTAAATTCATCAACAATACATTAAAAAAACATCACCTAAAACAATACATTTTAGGCGTAACAATAAAAATAAAAAATGAAACTTACAAGTATTAAACATGTGGTATTACATAACTATTTTTGTTTTATAAAAATATATAATAATAGATATTTCTATTAATAATAAAAATTTTCGCAATCTAATATGCGTCGTCATGATCTACGTGACATTATGAAGTGAAGCGTGTAGCTGCAAAGGTGGCTATCTCCATTTTTTCCGAATTCATTTTTATTGCATTTTCGTATACAGAACATTAAAATTTATCATGAAAAAATCATATGGGACCAAAATATAGGTATAGTCTTTTTTTATGGAATGAAAAAAATGGTGTATTGCAAAATACACTGACTTTTAAGTATAAGTACAGCAGAAAATGTTATTTCTTGAAAAAAATTTTTTTGGAGATAACTACTTTTGCAGCTATACGCTTCAAGTATAAGTTATTCCAACGAATATAGACGCTGATAGAAGCGTACTCTTAAATGGGAAATTTCTGCCAAAAATGAGTTGATTCTGTTACCCAGCTACTTGGGGACGCCATCAAATCCCATGTATTTTTATATCTATATATATCATATATATAGCACATTTTCATATGTATAGATATACAACCCTGCTAAAAATAATCAGGTGATAAATCACCTGATTCATCAGGTGATTTATCATGCCAAAACATCATCTAACGATTTTTTTGGTTTTTACACGTTTCAAACCATGATTAGTCAATTCAAAACAGTTTTTGAAAATTTTTGAAAATTTTGAACTTAGAAAATTTTTTAGATAATTTGGTCTTGGAAAAAATTTTGACTAATTCTACAAAAAAATTTCTAAGTTCAAAAATTTAAAAAATTTTCAAAAATTGTTTTAAACCGACTAAGCATTGTTTGGAACATGTCAAAACCAAAAATATCGTTACATGATGTTTTGGCATGATAAATCACCTGAGAAATCAGGTGATTTGTCACCTGATTTTTTTCACCAGGGAAACAATGTTGAAGTGTTACCCAGGCTTTCGGACGAAAAATGTAACCCAGAAGAATCCTTCTATAAGCGTCTATCTTCTTTGATTATACAAATCTTTAACATAGGTAATTTAGGTGAGTTACGTATGTACAAAGTGACTAGCAAGTGTTTTCTTTTATGTACTTGGTATTTGATTCAAGATTTTGACTCACATGAATGAATTTGATTTAATTATATTCAATCTAATTTAACAATTATTGCAAATAATTAAATGTTTTATTGTAAATAATTTATTCTTGAAACCGTTTTATCAAAAAAATTAATTTCTTTTTAATAATTCAACTATGTATATATTATATAAGTTGTTTAATTTTTTCAGTGTCGTGTATAATTGCAATTTTCATATTTTTTAATATGTATCATTTCTGATAGCAATCTTTTTTGATAGTTGCATTCAATGTCTAATATGTTTGAGGTTCCTATGTTTGTATCAAAGCTATGGCTAGAATTTTTACAGTGTGTAACCAACGCAGATTTGTCTCTATTATGTTTCAAATTACTTATATGTTGTAAATAAAGAAAAATTGAAACAGATACTGCTATTAGTTTATTCAGTTGCTTAAAAAAAATTTTAGCTGTTGTTAGCTGCTTAAAAGAATAATATAATTATTGATTGATGAAGAGAAGTTTTTGATCATGGTCAGTTGTATGCTATGGTATCTAGAGTTTGATCTTATATCCTACATGCCAAAAAACTAATATAAATATTGAAAATTATGTATGTAAAAAATTATATTAAAAATTTCTTTTAATTTAATTTTTTTATTTTTTGATGACATATTAAAGACACTTCGTACTGTTTGATTTTAAGATTCATAATTTTAGTTTTTATTTAAAATTAATTTTTGATAGATGACCACTCATCATTTTTTTAAAAACAATAAAATTACTACTAAAATAATTTCGTTTATTAAAATTACTTATCATGTTTATAGATGTTATTATATCCATAGTTGACCCTGGAGTATAAATTTGTTGCGCGCTTCGCGCGCATGAATGTAACTAGTATATAAAGAAAACAATTGCTTAAACTAACGATGCCCAGATCTTATTAAATTTACTGTATCTTTATATGTTTTTTTGAGGAACTGCGTGTCTGTGATTTTATTCATGGTGTTTTGATTAAATTGTATATTCAACATTTCTAAAAACTCTCTTTTTTTCTTTTGGATTTCTGTACCAACAATGGTAGTTCCATTAAAATTAATACTGTGTTTACAGTCTACAATATGTGATACAAGAGCTGATTTTTTATTTAAATCTCTTACATCTCTTTTATGCTCTTTTAATCTATCAATTAACATTCTCGACGTTTGTCCGACATATACGTAGCTGCAATTGTCACAAGGAATCCTATAAACCACATTTCTATTTTCCTCCTTTTTATCTTTATCTTTACCTAGTTTAATAAAGTTTAGTTTATGCGAGTTTTTAAAGATGATATCAAATTCAGAGTTCTTTAAGATATTTTTAAAACTAACATTTAGATTCTTAATGTATGGAAAGACTACTATTTTTTTTATGAATGTTGTGAAGATCCTTATTATTATTATTACAATGTGTATAATTTAATTTATTTATTAAAAAAATTTTTTTAGGACATCGACGCTAATAATTTTAATATGCTGTAATATTGAATTTTTTGACTTGCCTTTAATGGCATTGGTAAATATATTTTGTATTTTTCTGCTTGTTATTGTATATAGTTTCTAAGTGAATTTTATATTACAATTGTGTTCGATTTCTTATATTAGCCTGAAGAAGGACATATGTAAGTGTCCGAAACGTTGCCGTTTTATCAATAAATAAAGATCTGCTCGTCACCCCAAGTTGTTTATTAATTCATTTACTTAAAATATCCTTTCCCTGGAAGAAAATTGACCATATCTTAAGCATCATTGTCGGTCAACGCATGTTAAAATGACACTTATCTAGAAATTTTTTAAAAATTATTTCTAGTATTTCTAGATAAGTACCATTTTAACATTTGTTGACCAGCAATTATGCCTACAATATGGTCAATTTTCTTCCAGGGTTGTTTATTTACTGAAAAGATTTGGAAAATTATTTTTGCTTTATTTCTTTCATAATTTAAACATAATCTATCTCAAGATACAATAACATGAACTCATACTAATTATTACCTTTAATTGAGGAAAAATTATTACAAAGGATCAGTCTTACTATTATAATATTCTTTTATAGATTTAGCGGATAATAGACACTGACTTGAATTTCATATATTTATTAATTTTAATTTTATTATAACACACACTTACTTAAATTCCATTGAATGAGATTTGTTAAGATTAAAGTATCCACTGTTGTATATTATTAAGTTTAGTTTCAGAAAATGATTAAGTCTAGTTCTTGTTATATTTTTTAAATGTATTTGATTATTTTTATATTAGTAACGAACATTATAATTCTATGAAAATTGGTTATCGTAATTTAAATTTTCTTAAAATTTGTCATTGATTCTAATAATGTGACAGCAATAATTATATGTAATTATATATAAAAACTTAGAATTGATTTAAACAAATAATTACAATCAACATATAATAGAGGTTGATATATATCAATATTTAATTTACTTTCTCCTATAGTCACCCTGGTGAAAAAAATCAGGTGATTTATCACCTGATTATTCTTAACAGGGCAGTCATATATAACTGAACTCATGTCTCTTTGTATCTCAGTACGTCGAAGATCAGTATAAGGCAATTTGTGAATCAATATCCTAATGAATGAAATCAGTTAGACTTAAATTGAATAATAATTAACAATATTCTCATGAATTTACACAAAAAGTTCTAGCATATAAGTAAAAGTGCATTTTTAGTTTTGCATTTTGTAACTGATACATCTAAGAAAAAGGTATAGATATATAAATTTTGTATTCAGTGTATAACAAATTGAATTTAAATATTGGTTAGTTATAAATTTTAGTTACTTTTACTGTAAAAATGCAATAACAAATGTGATGAATTATCAGTACAAAGTGGATCGTGTCTTATTATCTCTTGGATTGTTAACATTATTCAATATGTAAAATTATTTCTTGACTAAAAATTAAATTAATTATTCTTTAAAGTGTTATTGTATCTTAAGATAGGCTATGTTTAAATTATGAAAGGAATAAAGCAAAAATAATTCTCCCAATCTTATCAGTCAAATAAACAAAGGATATTTTAGTTACCAATCATAATTTTCAAGAAATTCAATGACATTCCATTTTTTTCTAATAAAAGAATCCATTCCGAATGTTATAACAAAAGAATTCTACATATAGTTACCTGTCACCATGTGTTATTGAAAATATTAGCAGTATTATATAACCTTGAACTATGAAATGACCGAAAATTTTTTTTAATTCAGTATTTAGGTATATTTTTCATGTGCCACGGTGGCACATGATTTGTTAAAAAAATCTCAGGGTCTGGTTTACTCTAAATCTTTCAGAAGATATTTTTAAATATATTTTTATATTTGTGAAGTATACAACTATTCCTATGAATGCTTGCGAAGGGATATCTGCAACCGATGAGTACATGTTAACATTAAAATGAGTAAATGTAGCTAAAAATCACAATTTTCATTATTTTTAATTACATTTAGATTTTTTAAGAGGAATCGCCGTTTCGCACCACTCTGATATTTATAGGCTATATTTATACATATATTACCCACTTTAATGATTTTTTTGGACATAGGATCATGGTTCGAATCCTTGAAAAGTAGTATTTCAATGTTTTAAATGACTTTAGCTCAGCGAATGGCTACATTAGCACTTTTAAATTAATTTTTCCTCAAAACTTAGAAAATTCTGAAGAAAAAAGTTCTTCAGTAATAAATTCCTAAAACGCAACCCAACTGAGTAATTTAAGCTTAAAATTAGTCAACAACGTAAAAAATATGGTTTTTGCCCAACTTTGAAGCTTTGTAGCTCTAAAAATATGTATTAAGGGAATCTAAAAAAATTCTGAGTGGTTCATAATATGGAAAAGAACCAATTTACCAATTTTTAGCAAAAAAAAATTTTTCGTCCTCTGATT
This sequence comes from Anastatus disparis, assembly GCA_017163975.1. Classification (NCBI taxonomy): domain Eukaryota; kingdom Metazoa; phylum Arthropoda; class Insecta; order Hymenoptera; family Eupelmidae; genus Anastatus; species Anastatus disparis. Next base: position 1,610,203 of record JAFFSR010000044.1, on the reverse strand, counting down.
GCACAGAGAATGGGCGATATACAGTGGGGTCCAATAAAAAAGAGGCACCCTTGAGAAAAAAAGTACCAATTTAAAAATTTTGTATCTGAACAAATAAGGGTCGTACAGAACTCCACGACCACTCATTTTAAACGCATTTGTAAGGACTTTTTAATGGTGTATTGGCAATTTAGTTTTGAATACTTGTCTGGGAAATATTAATACTTAAAATTAGAAAAAAAAAATTTTTTATTTGCCTGTGTTTAAATTCATATCATTTTTCGGAAAATGATGGTAGAACAATTTCGCACGGCTAGTTTTGAAAATATTTTGCTTGACTTGAAATTTATATTTTATATTTATATTATATAAGAGTATATAAGAATACCGCAACAATATCAATAAAATTAAAATGCACAAAAAATTCTGAGAAAATTTAAGGTTATTCTACACACAAGAGCGCTTCGCGCGCTCTCGACTGTCTTCTGTTCTCGGAACAAACTCGCCCCGTATTCATCCTTCTTACTACCAAAGGGCGTAAATAACTAATATAAGTATACTAACATCAACGTACTAGCATGCACATTTGTATACTTGTATTTGGATCAATAAAAATGCATGCACATTTGTATACTTGTATTTGGATGAATAAAAATTTTAAAAAGTACTAAAACTTTGTGGGTACCAGCCCACAATGTATGTATATATATGTATGAAGGAGCAAAGCCAGGAGAGGATGGGACCTGGAAATATAAGTTAACAGCTATATAAGTATAGTGATACTTTATTGATGAGTCAATGCGACTGATCGCAATGACTCTTGGAACAAGACTGAAGTACAGAGAAGCAGTCGCTGAGCTGCTTCTTCCTCGACCAATTTGAGCCTGCGCAGAGGCGTTCTCATGTACACACTTACATGTGTGTTGGTGCGCTTGCAGCGCCGCACGCATTCATAGATAGTGGATGTCCCCACATCACTCCCCCCCCAACAATTAATTATTGCTATGGGTAAACTTTATTAGTATTTTTTAGTGCGAAAAATGCACTATATCACAGAGTAAAAATAATACAATTGTACATAATAATCATTAAATTAAAGATGGCGCTGAAAATTTCGCATTAACAATTTTTATTAAATAATCGCAGCAATATTGTAAATATCGCAGTTATATCACAGTTTGAAATTTAAAATTACAAATATCGCAGTTATATCACAGCTTGGAGTACATTTAATGCAATTTATTAAAAAGATATTGAACGTTGCATATAGTTCTTGTGAAGAAATACATTTTAGTCCCAATAGGGATTCGCAAAGGCACGATTACCTTATCACAGTGAGAACTGTTAAGATTAATTAGCTAGATTTATGCATGGAAATGCTTTATCACAGTAGACACTATCAAGTCAATTAGCTATTATCGCTATTATTATGTTCGCAGTGTAAATAGATTTTTTTTTATGCACTTAGAGTGCAATTAACATTATAGATGGTTTGTTCGCTTTGAAAACAGAGTGTAGTGAAAATGTAATTTTTTATTAAATCGCGCTACACACACAATGTTACGTACGGAACGTATTTTACTTAATTGCATTTATTTTAAAGTGTGAGCGCCGTTATGTACACACATTTTGTTCGCTGTGAAATATTACAAAAAAATTACAAAATTACAAGGTTTTTGCGCATTAGTTACTACAGTCAAATGCACTATAAATGCTGTTCAATAAGTACAACTCGTTGTGGTTTATTCGTAAGAATAATTTGATGCATTAAAGTTTTTTAATTATCCAAATTGTTACTTGTTATGTGGTTTGATTTTCATCAGTAATACATGAAGGAGAAAAAATAGTTGAGTGTACAAGAAGAAAATGTATAATGCCTATGAAATGTATGATTATTACTTCAAAAGTTTTGCGCAGTGCACCTGACTGTTTAAAAAAATTGCATGCATGAGTTTACGTGTTACAAAAATTGACTCTAAATAAAGGTAAAAAATTTATCCAAAAGGATATATATATATAAAAATGAAGTGAAGTTTACAAAAAAAGGAATGAACTATGCGCAATTACAAAAGGTGTTAGTAAAGTATACGCGGGCTTGGGCCACGGTGGATCTAGTTATAGATCCAGACTTCGAAGCGCTCATAATATGAGGACCCAGATGTTACGGGGTTTTTCTGCGTGACATAAGCGCCAAGCGTGATGAGCTGTCGCCGCATCGTGTCACGCATGCGGATCTTGCACCCGAGCGCAACGAAGTTGAATGAGGGCACTCCGGAGATGACGTCCATAATGAAGCGTGGGCTAAACGCTCGATTTCGTTTGTTGTTCTTCCCCAAGGTGTTGGTAATGGTGACGTCACGAACTTGGAGAGTACATAATGACTCCAGGGTGTCCTCAATGCCCTGATGGTAAGGCAGTTTTACTGTGGTCAGATGTTAGAGACCCGAGAAGTTTAATCTTTGTTGGGGAATGTCCAAGCCCGTGTGATCAACCACACGAAGCTCTGGGGCATGGTTTAAGAAATCCTGCAAGCTCTGCTCTGTGAATCTACTGCCTTTGAGGCTCAACTCCATCAAAAAAGGATGAATGTGGAGGTCTGGTCGATGAATAAATTCCAGAGGTTCGGTGGTTGTAGTGTTATATTCCATGTAGAAGGCCCTCAAGGAGTTAGGCTCCCTGAAGACCCTCTCAGGGAGAGACCACATCTGCAACGTTGCGTCGATGTTGGTGCAATCCACCAGGCTGAGCTCTGAAATTTTAAAATTCTCTTTTAGAAATTCGATTAAGAACTCTATCCGTAATTGAGGACACGATACTAGCCGTAAAGAAGAGAGCGTGCAAGCAGCCTGGTGGTTGAGCCATGGAATGAGAGTGCGCTCGTCGGGGTTATCCTCCTCACGCCCTCCCATCCAAGCGAGACGAACCGTTGGGTTGTCATGGACGGCAAGATGCACGACACCTTCTAGGCTGACTCGACTCTCGAAAAACCCGGTGGTTTTTCCTATAACTAACCTTTCTATAGAGAATCGAGACAGCCCTTCCAGTATCGTAGGCGTCACCACGACGCCGCGCAAGTCAACGCCCGTGAGGTGCGTCCGCTCCACCCGACCCGACGGGTTAAGAGGAGGTCACGTATCTCTGTCCTTTTCTAATCAAAGCATTGAGTTTTTTACAAAAACTAATAACTTTAGCAAAAAATGAAGAGAAAGCCGCATCTTGTATCAAAAAAAGTAATATTTTCTTTGATTAGAAAAAATTAATTTTATTGCTTCGTTTTCAAGAAAACCTTGAAAAACTTAAATCATAGAGGTTAGGTTGAACAATTTGGTTTTTCAAGGTTTTTTTGAGAATGAAGCAATAAAATTAATTTTTCCTGATCAAAGAAAATATTGCTTTTTTTGATACAAGATGCGGCTTTCTCTTCATTTTTTGCTAAAGTTATTAGTTTTTGTAAAAAAATAATTTCTTTCATTAGAAAAGGACAGAGATACGTGACCTCCTGTTAAATAAACTAAGATCCAATAACTTTTGGAGAAAGGACGCATCCACGGGCCACCATTCACGGATGGTGATGCCTGAAAAGTAAAATTGTTGCGCATCTTCCAGCATCCTTTGCCGCCCATTTGCCGTCCGGTATCGCCCGCTATCCGAATCAAGATGCAGGTGGCCTATTTTATACTTGACCACGCGCCATCCTTCAAATGCAGTGATAAATGCTAGCTTGGAATCATTGTCCAAGTGTTTTAAAATGCATGCTACTATAGGATCGAGTCGAAGGGCCGCGAGGCACACAGGAGTTGGCTCTGAAGAGCTCTTTGCCACCGGTTCTACGCCGGTGGTCACATTATAATCCGTGAATGGAGATACCTTGACATATCTCCTGCGCGTCCCGCCCCCCCGCTCGCTTTCAAAATACAACTTATTTAGAATAGCGTCGCACTGCATTTTAGTTGATGACGCGAGGTTATCGCAAGTCACCCGCGCACTGCACCGCGAACCTTTGACGTAGACCGCATCGATGTAAAATCCGCTCTGTCCGCGCGCAAGCAGCATGTCGCCTAAAACCCTCTTTGAAACCCTGTGCATATTATAAACTAGTAAGGTGCGCACATGCTGGTTGCCGACGAACAGCGTAGGAAGACGACGGTCGTAGGTGGGTGGAGTACGCGGGTAAGTGCGTTGGGAGGCACGAACGGCCGCGTTCATGGTCTCGGTGGTGCGTCGCATATAATCTTCCCTAAACTCCGAGAGAGTGATCTCCGCCATACGAAGATGGTGTCTCGTAGGAGAGCCCTCTGGAGTTGCCACAATGGCGTCCAGAAGACTCTCATGCAGGCGGAGGATCTCTGCGGAGATGTCCTGCTGGAGGAGGCCATGCCTACAAGCAAGCTGGAGCGACAGGAGCTAGAGAACAAATGAAAGAGAATTTTGATTAGTTGTATTTATATATTTTGTAAGGAGGGTTTTAATTTCCTCCAGTTCTCTGGCAGTATCCAGCTTACGTTTTTTGTACAATTTAGGAATTGAGTGCGAGGCCCTACTTACATATTTGATTGAGACTTTGTCGCAGAACCTAACTTTTTTACCTGCTTCCCCACTCTCCATCGCGAGAGAGTTGATGTTTTTTCTCTTTAGGATATTAGGAATAAATTTTTTCTTTTTGGGTACGGTGGGAGTAGGATGTGAAGGAATGTCAGAGGAAGACGTGTTGTCTTGATTAGAGGTGGGGATCTCTGGAGTTTCTTCGCGTTCCGGTGCGTCGGGAAATGCGTTCTCGCTGGTTAATCTATTGCTAGTCGCTTGAGTGTTATCGCCCATGGTGCGACCATCCCCCCCCCGGCGACAACTCGTCTTTGTCATTATTTCTATGTATAAGAACCTCGTGTGTAATAGCATGGGGCTCGGCAACGGAATTTGTTTCACCGATCCGCGAAGGCTCTTGGCCATTTTGCTCGATTGCACTAGGTGCAGTGTCATTGTTCTGTGAGAAAGGGGGTCGCAAGGCTGTGTCCTCCGTGTGGGCATCGCGGTCTTCATTGACAGACTGCTGTGTCAAGATGTTATTTGATTCGCAGTTATCATTCTGCACGTTATTTTTTGTCACATCAGAGGACAAGGACTGCGACGCCCTGTTCCCCGTGTCGTCAACAAGTTTGCGCACTGTGGCGTTTGTCGGTGCATTAAAATTCGGAAAAAGAAAGTTTTGCAGAGATCTTCCATATGCATTATCGTTGACGTTTGAGTTCACGTCTAAATCATTGAATTCCTCGGCTAGAAAGTATGCTGGTTTTAAGCGTTCTACGTTTACCACGACGTGTTTGCCGTGTTTGTCAAGTGTAAATGTGCGCCCGTCTTGGTGTCGCGATATGACCTTATAGGGCCCGGTGTATGGTTGTGTCAGTGGTGGCTTTACGGCTCTTACTCTCTCGAACACGTGTGTGCAAGTTTTTAGATCTTTAAAGATGAAGGGCTTGGCGGAATTTTTATGAGTTACCGGGACAGGTTTCATTTGTGCGATATAATCTTGAAATTCCGATAAAAAGCTGTTGTCTTGGGAGTTGCATGTATCGCGAAACTGAAGGATATCGCCCGGTATTGTTAATTTTGTGCCGTACACAAACTCAGCCGGACTCGCATTCGTATCCAGGCGTAGCCTAGTACGTAAACCTAATAATACACTTGAAAAAACTTTGGTCCACTCGTGAGTCTGCGCAAGACACATTAATGCAGCTTTAAGTTGCCTATGCCATCTCTCGATCATCCCGTTTGCTTGCGGATGGTAAGCCGTCGTACGTGTTCGATTGCAGCCTATCAACTCTAAAAGCGAGGTGAATAACTGGGATTCAAATTGCCGCCCTTCGCGTCCGGTTCGACGAAGTGCGATGGCAAAAACTTATTTTGGCGAGAGACTTTTGCTCGTTGGCAGTCTATACAATTTTTGCATTGCTCTTTTACTTCTTTCGCCATATTGGGCCACACGTAATGCTGTCTAATAAGTCTGTCGGTTACACGGCCTGAAGGGTGCGCGTTATTTATGTGAAAGAGTTTAAAGATCTCGCGTCTAAGCGACCTGGGCACGAATGGCCTAAAGGTTTGCGCGGCGAAGTTACAATATATAGCTGTCCGTTTCGGTCCCCAGCGTAGTTTTGTTAATTTAAGAGGGTGATTTGGATCCGATGTTATGTTTTTTAGTTCGTTATCGCATTCCTGCTCTTGAGAAATCTCTTCGAGCGTGAAGAATGTTGGAAAGTTGAACGTTGTTATGCTTGCGAGGGTCTTTTTTACAAAGGGTTCGCCCGTTGATATCTCATTGTTCCAGTCAAAAGAGGCTGGCGCAATGGAGGAATCAACGCGCGAAAGCGAGTCCGCAACCACATTGTCTTCACCCCGCAAGTAACAAATTTCCGTGTTAAATTGCGATATGAACGATAGTTTGCGTGCGCGCAACGGTGTGCATGTGTCTATTTTTTGCGCGAGTGCATAAATTAATGGTTTGTGATCCGTAAAGATTTTAAAGTTACGTCCCTCCAAAAAATAATTAAAGTGTTTTAAGGCCTCAAAAATTGCCATCAATTCGCGATCATATGCACTGTATCTCGATTGCGCGGGGTTGAACTTCTTCGAGAAGAATGCCAACGGCTGCCAACTGCCGCCTACAAATTGCTCCAAAGAAGCACCCATGGCGAAGTCCGAAGCATCCGTAGTTACGCGTATTTCTGCGTTGGGGCACGGATAAGCTAATGTAGTTATATTGACTATGTCTTTTTTTGTTTTTTCAAAAGCTTCTAACGCGTGTGGGGTCCAAATGACGGGTGTTTTATCTTTCTTCTTGTTGGTTTTTATGAGCGCGTGCAGATGGCGCTGTGTTTCTGCTGCGTGAGGAATCGCTCTTCTGTAAAAATTGATTAAGCCGAGAAACCTGCGTAGTTCGTCTACTATTCGCGGTTGAGGATAATTTTTTATTGCATCGACTAATTTTGGGTCAGGCCTAAGGCCTTCTTTGTCTATTGTATGACCGAGGAAAACTAAACTCTCTGCGCCAAATGTACATTTTTTAAGGTTTAGATGCAATTGGAAGTTCTGCAAACTTTCGAGCACTATGTTTAAGTGCTTTTCATGTTCCTCGGGTGAGGCGGACGCCACCAGGATGTCGTCGATGTAGGCAAAAATGAAGTCTAAGTCCCCCAGTGCTAAATTGACGTATCTTTGAAACGTCTGCGACGCGTTTCTAAAACCGAAGGTCATGACGAGAAACTCGTATAGACCGAATGGCGTAATTACTGCCGTTTTGGGGATATCATCTGGAAAGATAGGAATCTGTAAGAATGCGCTCTCCAGATCTAAGGCGGAAAAAATTGTTTTACCGTGTAGGTTACTCGCGAAGTCGTGCAAATTCGGTATGGGGTATCTATCCGGTACCGTTACCTCATTTAACTTCCGATAGTCTCCGCAAACTCTCCATTCCCCATTTTTTTTTGGTACGATATGTATAGGCGTGGCCCAAGGGCTTTTCGAGGGTCTGCACACGCCTGACTTACACCACTCTTCGAATGCCGATTTAGCTATTTTTAATTTTTCAGGGTGCAAGCGTCGCGGTCTCTGTGCACAAGGAGGGCCTGTGGTTTTAATGTAATGGAAAATGCCTCTCTTTTTAAGAGATTTTGGCCTATCGATGCCTATCACCGCGGGAAACTTGTTTAAAATGTGTGAGTACTTGACTTTGGGGTCAATCAGAGAAATCTGTAGATCCGGCACGGTCTTGTTAAAACCATTTATTATTTCATTTGTATTGGCATTAATTAATATTTTTTTGTTTAAATCAGGTAAAAGGTGAAAATGATTTAGAGCGTCTCCCCCCAGTATAGGGTAAGGGACGTCAGCAATTATGAAAGGCCATATTAGCTCCCGAGTGAACCCAAAATCAAGTTTTTTATTTAACGTGCCATATGTGTCTATTTTAGTGTCGTTGGCTGCGTATAAATGTATGTGTGTTTTTTTACCGATATATTTTTTTGGTCTAGGGATTACGGAAATTTCCGCGCCCGAGTCAATCAAGAACACCTCGTTGGTAGTTCTGTCTTTTACGTGGAGACGCACAGATTTAATCCCGGCCACGCTGGTCTCCATGACGCGCCGAGTTTCTAGTTTACCGACTCTGCGGAGTCTCTCTTGTTGTCTTCCGAGCTATTTTTATCTTTATGTTTTACGTTCGGTTGGTCTGCTTTTTTAGAGTAATCCACCCAATCACACGGCTTCGAGCATTTATAAGCATTTTTGCCGTATTTACTATGATAAAAACAATATTTTTTACCGTCTCTACTCTGACTACGCGCACGTCCTCTAGATTTATTGCGCTCAAACGATGTTCTTTCACGCGGGCGCCTTTCATCTGCACTGCGCTGATTGACCAATGCGTCGACTTTAGTCATCATTTCCGTTAATATATGTGATTCACTTTGTTTAATTTCGTTGATTTTATTATGATTTTCGTATAGATCAGCGTGAATTTGATCCGCGAGCTCGACCAACGCCATTTCATTTTCCGTGGTTATCTCTTCTCTTAAGAATGGACGAATATTGCATGGTAAGTCGGCTTTCCATGCTTTGAGGATGGAAGCGCGTGACATTTGCTCTCCCCCTAAATTAATTAATTCATTTAAGTATTCCGACGGTTTCCTCGTACCTATTTGACAGCCCCGAAACAGTTTTTGTAATTTAGTGTCTTGCGATTGAGTATATTTCTTTACTAAAATATCTTTAATCCCAACGTAGCGATAGTTCGGCCTTAATAATTTTATGCTGTTAGATATTTCATTTACTATATTACCATTAAGATTAGGCATTACATTTACAAATTTAATATTATCATCCGTAATATTTTGTAAGGCGAGTTGATATTCGAACATTTCAAACCACGTTATGGGATCATGTTGCCAGAAGGGCAATTTAATCGGTTTAAGGTTAACGTTTAACGGTATTGACGGCTGAATGTTGTGATTAGGTGTGTTTGTGTAGTGTATGTTTGTTCTATTGTGTGTGTTTGTTGTTGTTTGCGGATTAGAGATGTTAGGTATTGAGTTTTGCTGTGTAACGGAAAAATTTGAAGGATGTATAACGTTTGGAAGTATTTTATTGTTTGTTATTGTTGGTTGAGTTACTTGAGTGTTTTGAATGTTTGAGGTTGGTCTAAAGGTTAAGCTTTGTTCTGTAGAGTGAGAGTGTAATGTTTGTTTATGTGTCGCAGTAGAGGCCGAAGGAAGGTTAAAATCGTCTTGATTATCGAAAAATCTAGAATTTGAATTTTGTGACTCTAACGGATTTTCTTTTCCGGTTTGACTTAAAACGAGAGATTTTAATGAGTCTATTTGCTTTGTTAAGTCCGAGATTTGCTCTTTGTGTGAATTATGTAATTGCTTAATTTTATTATTTAGGGTTTTTTCCATCCTTTCGTAGGTCTCTCTCGGAACCGTTTTTTCATTTTGTGTGTTTAAAGGGAGGAGTCTATTTTGGTCAAATTTATGCGCGATTCTTTGCTTGTAAGCCAAAAAGGGTCTTTCACCGTATTTTTGAATTTTATTTATACTCGACATAGCTAAATTTATGTCAAGCCCGGTGGGTGGGCTGCCGGAGATGGTTGGCTCCATCGCGTTCTCCGAAGCTCCTAGGACGCCCCCATCACCCGAGTACATGCTCTCTGAAGGAGAGCTGTTTTGTTGCGCGCGTAACGTATCTTGCGTATTTTGCAAGTTTTGTGTGTTGCCGAGTTTCACGCTTTTTAGAGGAGAGTGGATCACATTTGCAGGCATTTTGCAGACGAGAGGTCGCAGAAGAAGGAAAACCGCCCTTTCTTATTTTATATCGGAAGCAGTCCGAGAAAACTCTCTCTGCGAAAGTAGCTTTGCTACAATTATGCTTGAAGAAATAAAAGATATAAACAAAATGGCGTCTTGTGCAGTCGAATTGACCTCCACGTGTTCAGCGTATAGGACCTGGGTGGTCGACGACTGAGACACGCAAAGAAGCTCTCCGATGCCCAAGCGCAAATAATTATAGTTACGCGCACTCGACGCTTCCAAGTTAGCCCCCGGCGTTGGCGTTAAGGACCGCATGCGGTCTACGACCAAACGACGAAAGGTTTCTTCTCTGCGTGCGAGTGAGAAAGAGAAAGAAAAACAGAGAGAATTCTCCCTATGACCGGTTACTCGAGAAGATGATAATTGTGGGTCTCCCGCGTTTGCTTGAATAAGAAAAAAAAGGAAAAATTCTTGGCACCCGCAGTGCTGTTGAAAGTCTTCGAGAAAGATCCCAATGAGATCGGCGAAAGAGCTTTCTTAGGCAGTGCCGGCGCCTCGAATATAAGTGAGATTTTCTCACAACAATGTAAAATAAAATGTAATGTAGCACCACTGTGCTGTGTATTTAGAGCGAGAGGCCCACAAGTACTCACAATTAAAATTTATGTATATATATATATAAAAAGTATAAAATGTGGTATACGGACGAAGGCACAAACAAAGAAAAAATAATAAATATCTATATGATAAAATAAATAATTACGATACAAACATATATGACTAGTTAAAAGAATATATTGCACTAAGTTTGTTCGCAAAACGATAAATCAAGAGAAGCCTCCAGAGAATTCGTAAAAGTTAATTTCTAATTGTCTGAAGTCGATATCTTCACTAATTGATGAGAAAATTTAATTTTAATATAAAACGTTAAGCAAATATAGCGAATGTAATTTTAATGAAGGTTCGACCCCTCGCACTCCGCACTTAAGATTATAAATGTTGATTCGTTGTTGACCGTGAGATGAGATAGCTGATTTTTTGAAGAGTTAGTTATTTATTTCGCGACGATAGACGACTTTTCTCTGCAATACGCATTTGCCTCACTTGACACTAGCCGTATCTTGTGCTTGGCAAAATTGCGTGATTTCCGGTCGCGAAATTTTTACCACGCCAGACAGAATGCAAGCACAATTGTGCTGCGTGTCTTAAGGCATGAAAATTTTATGTTCTCGTTGCAGGTTAGGATTATCTGCGAGAGAATTTATCAACGCCAGACAATATATGTGCATAGCCTGCACTTATGTCAACGGCGTGCTTTTTAATATTAAAAATCAAATTCACTCGCGAACCCAACCTATTTGACAGCCACAACACGCACTGCCGTAAAAAAGAAATTACTTTTCGTTAGAATGCGTGTAAAATAGAATATGGCGCCACGTGGCTTAAGTTTAATGAGAAAGAAAAAATTTTTCGCGAGAACTTCGCACTTTGTGCGTAAGTGAAAGAAAGAAAAAGAGAGTGTTTGGTGTAACAACTCTCGCTACCTTACAAAGAAGTTCTGCGATGCTCCGTGAAGGAATGCTGAGGCTAGCCGCAAAAGAAACGTTCCTTATGGAAGAGCTGCAGAAGGTCAGAAGTTGTACGGGCGCGATGTTCCAATAAAGATAAAAAGTCCAGTCCAAAAGAAAGTGGCTCTCCTGGTACGTGAGACAGCGAGGCAGCGGCAAACTTGGTGCTTGGTCAGCACAGAGCGTCCAAAATGGCAGCTTCGAGGCGTCCCTCTCGTCCGTCGTTCGGCGTTGGAAAATGGCCGCTTGGTCGTCGCTGTTTTCAGTTGTCGAGGTCACCAGTTATGTGGGTACCAGCCCACAATGTATGTATATATATGTATGAAGGAGCAAAGCCAGGAGAGGATGGGACCTGGAAATATAAGTTAACAGCTATATAAGTATAGTGATACTTTATTGATGAGTCAATGCGACTGATCGCAATGACTCTTGGAACAAGACTGAAGTACAGAGAAGCAGTCGCTGAGCTGCTTCTTCCTCGACTAATTTGAGCCTGCGCAGAGGCGTTCTCATGTACACACTTACATGTGTGTTGGTGCGCTTGCAGCGCCGCACGCATACATAGATAGTGGATGTCCCCACAACTTTAATTATTAAACTTCTAATTTTTAAATTATTTTTTATTTTTTATTTTAAAAAATAAAAGCATTATTTTATTTTTAAATATTTATTGTATATTAACTATTGTATATTAAAAATGTTATACTAGCAACGGATATTTAAAATATTTAAAAACACATAATAAATATTTAAAAATAAAATAATGCTTTTAAATATTTAAAAATTTTTATTTGAAAAAATATGATTTACTCTCTTTAGTTTCTTTTTACAACTCCGACACAGCGATGTTGATTTTGCAAACTGGGGGGCGAAAAACAGCTGAAATCTCAAGCATAAAACCATAAATCGATAAATATTAAAAAAATAATAAATGCTTTTAAAATTTTAAAAATTTTCAATTAAAAATAAATTATGTAACTTTTAAAATTTAAAAATTTCAATGATAAAAAGTTAGATATTTAAAAATAAAAAATAAATACTTTTAAAATTTTTTATATTTAGGAATTTAAAAAATCATTTACCTTTTTAATTCGTCAGTTGAGGTGACAATGATGATTGATAGCAGTAACTGGCCCTATATGTAGGTCAGCCTAATACTGTTGAAAATATCAAACATTGTTTATATAAACATTGTTTGTATAAACATTGTTTGTATAATCATCGAATACTATGTGTCTCGAATATTCATTCGAAATAATTCTCAATGCAATTGTAACAGACTACGTCTGTTTCGAACTTTTTATATTTTATCATGCTGAAATTCATACCTTAGTATGTGTTATAATACTGGGTTCGAATCTTGTATGCCGGTTTTGGGTTTGTTTATTTGTTTATATTGTTAAGTCATGAACTATGCGATTTACGCGAAGAAATGTAGTTAGGCATAGAGTATAAGTTAGCTAGATAGTAATGCCTTATTACTATCTAGCTAACTTGGCATCTTACGTTATTGATAACGACGTGCACGTTGCGGTACTTTCAGGCAACACATACACGTACACACACAACACCCGGTGTATAGATATACACTATACATATACTCTCACGATACGCGAAAATGCGCGAAATCAGGTAATGATAAGAAACGCGAGAGATACGTGCTTGAGAGTAGGGAGGAAGCGTGTCACATATGAAAGATATTATCTTAACGTTGAGAGAGCTGATCCAAGAGTCACGAGAGTCACGAGCTCTTCGAACTGCTTGCATCAACCCTCTCTCGTTTTTCTCCCACTCTTCTCACTTAGTAGAAGAAAGGGAGAGCCGCCGTGTACTCTTAGCGGTAGTGTACTATACGCGCGCTTGCATGTTCAACCACTTTGGTCTTTTTGGGTGTTTGCGCGCGCATCTTTTAGTATCGTACGGTTTCAGGGCCGTACATACTCGGGCGCTTACAATCCAGTAAACATACTTACCTCCACAACATAAGAGACAACACATTTCAAAAAATTCCTACCGCCAATCTCAACCGAAAAGAACAAACAGTAATCACAAGGATCCGCATAAGCCATAGCAATCTCACGTACTCTCATCTACTCAGCGAAGATCAAAGGAAAATATGCAATGTATGCAACACTCCCATCTCCACAGAACATCTAATCATCTCATGCCCAAATTATGATTCTGCTAGACAACGCCATCACATAACAGGAAACATCAAGGCTCTACTCAACTCCCAAAACAGTGTTAAAAAAGTGCTATCATTTCTAAAATCCATCAATATGTTTGACTCAATACAAGTGAATTAATTAACTAAAATATAAATAAACTCTAAACTAAATTGTTATTATAGTACCTATTCTTTGTAATTCTACGTATCATATAGTATAAATTTGTATCCTTATATATAATTTTATGTCGCTAATGACCTAGCAGTTGATGCGACAATAAATAAATAGATTAAAAAAAAAATAATAATTCTACAGTTAATCGGAATAAAAAGTTACTTATAAGAGAGAAATGGATAATTAATGCAATAGCCTACACTGAAAAAAAACCCGAATCCAGCGTTGCTAAGTTGATCGTATTAGCGGGATGCGAACAATATTCGAAGCATAAGAATACATAAAATCGTAGTAGGTTTATGCGTAACTATAGCGCAGTCAATCATTGCTACCGTCTGTACAGTATAGTAACGTGAATGTCAATTTAAATTATGTGTTAATTTGATTTTCATTCAAAAAGTGTTTATATGATTACTAAACAAGTAAATGTTTTAATTCTTTAATATTATTTAAATTAAATTTTATTTATTAACATATTATATGAAACGTTTATTAAATTAAATAAGAATTTCAAAAATTAGATATCTTGTTTAAGTATATTCATTAATTATTTATAATAAAATGAAGTTGATCAATATTTTACATGAAAATATTCACTAAGTCGACTTAATCAGTTAATATAATCTAATGAATACCTATCTATCTATCTAAATGATATCTGATAAAAAATGTATTCGTATGTTTTCTTCAAAATTAAGGAGAGAAAAAAGATCTTATAATCAATTATAAAATTAATATTTTTCTGACTCTTTTGCAAATTAAGAAGTTTTCAGTTATTTCCCCGTTGAAAATGAGAAAATTAATCAGGCAAGTTTCCTATTAAGAGTCAGCTGTATACCGACACAGTTACCTGTTTTACCAAATCTATTTAAAATTTATTTTTTATAAAAACTAATAGCTTCAGGCAGAAATAAAGAGATGGTTTCGATTCGTGTAATAGAAAGCAATATTTTTTCTGATAAGAATAATTTAATTCCACCGCTTTATTTTCAAGAAAAGTTGGAATAACTTGAAAATCCCATTATTTGACACTAATTTCTAATTTTTTAAGTTATTCCAACTTTTCTTAAAAACGAAGCAATAAAATTAATTTATACTAATCAAAGAAAATATTACATTCTATTAAGCACATCGAAACCATCTCTTTATTTTTGCCTCTTGTTGCTAATTTTGGGAAAAAAGTCAATTTTTTAATTAGAAAAGGACAGAGATACAGCGGAGTTTTATTGTATATTGAATAGTAACCTTTCACCAATCAGATAAGCTAAAAAATTTACATATTGTAATTTTTAAAAATTCAATTACATTCTATATATTTTATTTATAAGAAAAATGATTCTATTAAATTTTCACTTTAGTTCGATAGTTTTGAATCAATAATTCATTAAAACATTATTAAAAAAAAATTTAGGACTCTAAAATTTATTTTTTCTATTTTGGATCCAATTTGAACTTATTCCCTCAATTTTATCAATTTTTATTTTTCAACTATGTCAGTGAACATGAAATATCTCATAAACATATATACAAGTGTATCATTGTATTAAAAATTCATTAAATATAATAAAAGAATATTTGAATAAAATTTATTTGTATTTCATTTTGTAATTATGACAGCTTTCAAATCAATAACATCAAATGATTTTTCATTCAATAAATATGTTAATGGATAACAAATTTATGAATTTTTATTTTTGTTTTGAATTATACTTCATAAAATTATGTAACAATTCTTTCTAATTTCAAACAAATATTTAATTAAAACTTTATTTCATGAATGCAATTCTAAATTTATATTTTTAAATTTAAGGTATCAATGATTTTAAATTAAAACTTATGTCTCTAAATTAATGATATTCTATTAAAATTATAAATAAATTATATTTTTTCAAATAAAATAAATATTTAGCACTGTATAATAACCTATATTTTTAATTGAATGTTTAATGTCATTCATTTAACTAAACAGTAATTTATACGTCTCTTTAAGTTAATTACATGACAATATAATTCTTTTTCTTAATAATTGTATAGGATTATTCAATGAAAGTAATATCTCATATACTTGTGCATAGATTTAATTTTCAAATAAACTTACTAGGAGAGTATCATATCTTTGGATATTACGGATTTTGCTTAAACTTTGTTATAAATTTTCAGAGAACAAAATATAGAAAAAGCTAAATTTATAGTCAGAAACGCTAAATATTTCCCTAGTCCAGTATAATTCAAAACAAAAATAAAAATTTATAAATTTGTTATCCATTAGCATATTTATGGAATGAAAAATCATTTGATGTTATTGATTTGAAAGCTGTCATAATTAGAAAATGAAATACAAATAAATTTTATTCAAACATTCAGATTCATTTTTCTTATAAATAAAATATATAGAATGTAATTGAATTTTTGAAAATTACAATATGTAAATTTTTTAGCTTATCTGATTGGTGAAAGGTTACTATTCAATATACAAAAAAACTTGATAGGAAACTTGCCTGATTAATTTTCTCATTCTCAACGGGAAATTAACTGAAAACTTCTTAATTTGCAAAAGAGTCAGAAAAATATTAATTTTATAATTGATTATAAGATCTTTTTTCTCTCCTTAATTTTGAAGAAAACATACGAATACATTTTTTATCAGATATCATTTAGATAGATAGATAGATAGGTATTCATTAGATTATATTAACTGATTAAGTCGACTTACACTGAGAAAAAAACATAGTTGGCTTTATTGCGTTCTCTAGTAACGATAACCATGTTACTCTAGTATTCAATATATAGTCAAATTAACCGTTTATATTAGTAGCATTTACTAGATTGAACGTAGTAGGAATTTCTACAGTCTTTATTAGTATTTTATTTACTTTTTTCAAGATATACCAACCGAAGTTTTAAGACTTTAAAGTCTCGTTTTGAGTCTTCTAGGCTTTTATTATAATTAAATATTCTTATTTCATCTACTTTCGTTTGTAGATTATAACAATATGCAAATTAATAGTATAATTTATTATATAGATTTTGAGGTTAAGATCTATTCATCATGTGCTACTGAATGCCGACCAGAGAATCTAGTTGTATTTACTATGTTACCGTAGTAAACGAGAGAAACAGTACATTGGTTAAGCTCATCGGTCTTAACGTAGTAAAGCCAACTATGTTTTTTTCTCAGTGTAGTGAATATTTTCATGTAAAATATTGATCAACTTCATTTTATTATAAATAATTAATGAATATACTTAAACAAGATATCTAATTTTTGAAATTCGAGTAAATATTAAAGTATAACGAAACATTAGTCCTATTTAATTTAATAAACGTTTCATATAATTTGTTAATAAATAAAATTTAATTTAAATAATATTAAAGAATTAAAACATTTACTTGTTTAGTAATCATATACACACTTTTTGAATGAAAATTAAATTAAGAGCAGGCCGGATTCGCTGTCCTTGTCTAATTGGCATTTTTATTATTTACTCAAGTTTTAATTGATGCATCTTCAATCTAAAGGTCGAGCGCAATAGATATTATTATTATGAACATCTATGCACAAGAAAAAAAATATCTACCGGTTTGTTTTTGAGAAAAGTAAGTAACGCCAAAGTAAAAGTTTATGTTTCTAATATTTTCGCGTTACTTACTTTTCTCAAAAACAAACCAGTAGATATTTTTTTTCTTGTGCATAGATGTTCATAATAATAATATCTATTGCGCTCGACCTTTGATTTGAAGATACACCGATTCAAACTTGAGTAAATAACAAACAACTCAATTGTTACTCGGTCGGTATCAGGTTCTACTCCGGCCTACCGTTAATACATTATTTAAATTGACATAAAGTATTAATATCGACTTTCGCAGTACTAGAATTTAGAAAGTCGAAATATACGAACTCGCAACTTGTCTCTGTGCTCGATCTCGGCTTGCGGCATGCGAGATGCCGACGAGTCGAAGCAAGCAACCACGCAACGATAAAAGTTGTGCCCGGTTTCGGCTGTCGGCATGGATGATGCCGACGAGTCGAAGCGATTGACCCGACAATGCAGTCGCAGCGCTCTACTCGGATTCACGTTACTATACTGTACAGATGGTCGCAATGATTGACTGCGATTTAGTTACGCATAAACCTACTACGATTTTATTTATTCTTATGCTTCGAATGTTGTTCACATCCCGCTAATACGATCAACTTCGGATTTTTTTCCGTGTAGGCTATTGCATTAACTATCCATTCCTTTCTTAAAAGTAACTTTTTATTCCGATTAACCGTAGCATTATTATTATATACTTAGATTTTATTAATCAACGTATCGATAGCTCTGTTAGGGTCATGCATCGACAATATACCTTCCCAATTAATTTTTCCCGCTTCTCTATATAATCTCATATTGATTGGCAGATTTGTAGGTTTATTACTTAATTCCATGATCGTTATATTTAATTTTATATTAGTATAATAATCAGCAAATCTTTTTACTGATTTATATAAAAAACCGACTTCATATCAGATCCATAAAAGACTTTATCAATAAATGTCCCACCCAGTCTATCAACAGATAGTCTTGTAATATTTTGAAAACCTAGCAAATATCCCTTAAGAAGAAATCCATTGAGGAATTCCTGACTCATAACATCATTATTTTTAATTCTATTTTTACTTTCCAAAAATTCATATCTAGAATTCAGTTTTTAATAAGTTATGAGATCTTTATATTGAGGAGAATTCAATATCACTAATACAATTTACACCAATATGTGAAGTAACTATTTTCAGTCTTCCAAATTCTTCTATCATTGTCTTCCCTATCATATCGTCTCTTATATAAACAATAACTCCATCTGCTTAATTTATGCAGTTATTATTATTATACATTCTATATCCAAATAAATTGTGGAATTCAGAATGATTAAGAATCCAAGACTCTGTACATATAATATTTAAATGGTATAGTCCTCTCTAAAATATCAATATCTGATTGAAAATAATGATTGAATAATTTGCCGTAAATTATCCATGAAGTCAGATATTTTGCCATGGTCTATTATCACGAGAAAAGTAGGTACCCTGCCAACTTTTTTTAAAGTTGGCAAGGTACTGTGTGCTCCTACCCACTTGAGAAAGATCGAATGAGGAAATCCAGATATATAATAAGTCCAAACTGTAATACAGATAAATGCAGGCTTTATTTACTGCTCTTATTACAATGCTTGGTTCGCCTGAGAATGGCGGAGGTAAATAATACTTATCTTCGAGCGGGTCGAGAACGGCCTGACTCTCACTGTCTCGTCAGAACCGCGTTACACTTGTAACGCTCACTTGGCGCTTTACGTCGCTTGCTTGCGCACCGCTAGTTGCACGTGGCACTTACGCGTGCCGTGTACATACATATGTGTGTGTGTGCCCACAATGCACCCCTAAATGACCAAAATGTTTATTCATACGTGAGTGACAATTGATTATAAATTTTTTATTTTATACTCATTGAATAAGTGTAATTAATTACATTACAATTATTTTGCAATTAATTACATTACAATTATTTTGCAATTAATTACATTACAATTATTTTGCAATTAATTACATTACAATAGTTCTTTTGTAATTTAATAAATGCTGGTTTAATATAGTTATTACTACAGTTTGATTTTTATTATTTACCTAATACATTACTAATTATTTGTACTCATTTACAATTGCTCGTGCAATTAATATACATATTTTATAACTATTTGTATTTTGTTTAATGATTGCTTGCGCAATTAACACATATTCCTACATACTTATTTGTACTTTTCAATTGTCACTTGCGTAATTGTAAATCAACACATTTCATATCTACTTTTTGCTCCCTGCCTTCTCTCTGAATTCTTAACAACTTCCTAATTGTGGAAATGTTTATTTCCCATCTGTATCCTTGAGTGACAATATTTGAAAGCCTAAATTATTTAGCATCCTCAAACAACCTATCCAGTCCTCTCTCTCCTTCATACCTTCGATGGTCCATGTACAGTTCGATCGTTCCTAGATTGTAGCACACCTCCCATATACCCTCCAGCACCAACAAAAAATTGCATATACTCCTAGAGTTCAAAAAACTAATGATTTACCTGGTATTAGATGAATTATATAGAGTTACAACAGATGGGGTGAGTTCGCCTTCATTACATAAGCCTCGATCGGCTTCACTTCTCGACTGGTGCTGACAAGAGTTCGCTGATGAAGCTTCACATTAATACAGTACTTTTTTCCATCTTTTAAATAAAAATAGATCTTTAACAATGCATCACACTGCGTTCTAACTGACGAAGCAAGAGAAAGGCAAGAAACCTCGGCATAGGTCTTCCTTCTATTGGTTTTAATCTTTTCTATGATAAAATCTTCCTGACCACAGGACCTTAATGAATTCTCTAACCTCTTCTGACCTGGATTAATAGGCATGCTATATATGAACAAATTCTTAACAGTCTCATCATGATTCGAGACGACGGGCTTTTTGAATTCGTACTCTTGCCTGTTGTTCATGATGTTTCTTGCTGCAGCCTGATCTACAGCATTGGTTCTGGCCATGCATTCTGCTCTGTAGACCGGGATAAAGCCCCAAAGATGGATTTAGGATAGTCTATAGTCCGCTTTAAGGGTCAGACCCTGGGTCCCTTGTATCTTATTTAATAGTCCTATAGCCAAATTATCAAGAAACTGCATCTTTTGGTTAGGCTGAGTGGAATCTCTTATAAGATTAGAATCGAGTAGAGCCCAATCAGCTCTACCGGTTTTTTAACAAAAATAATATTATCTACTTTTTGTTCTAGCGATGCGCGCATTGCAAAATTCAATGCGTCTGACACTAACGTTTGTTCAGCATCTTTTCTAGCACAGCACCGATTCTAAGACGATCTTCAGATGATTTTGATGCTCCTCTTCTGATGAAGATGCAAACAAAATATCATTTACAAGGGTGAATACATAATCAAGGTCGCCCATAGCCTGATTGATGTAATACTGAAACGTTTGCGTAGCGTTCCTAAATTCGAACGTCATAACTAAAAATTCATAAAGCCCGAATGGAGTCACTACTGCTGTCTTCGGTACAACTTCCGGATAAATAGAAAACTGCAAAAATGTTTTTTCTAGGTCGAGTGCAGAAAAGATAGTCTTTTTTACTAAGTTGGACGCAAAGTCGTGGAGGTTTGGAATCGGATATTTGCCTGGAACTGTGACAGCATTCAATTTCCTGTAATCGCCACAAATTCTCCGCTTTTCATTTTTCTTCAGCACCATGTGTATTGGTGTGGCCCAAGGGTTGGCAAATCCCTTCCTTGCACCATTTCTCAAATTTCTTCTTAGCTGTCTGCAGCTTATCAGGTGCCAGACGTCTTAACTTCTGAGCTACTGGTGGCCGTTTTGTCTTTGTGTGGTGGAATTTTAATTAACACGAAATTAAATAAATATATATGTACAATTTTTCGAAGTCAATTAGCTAAAAATAAAATATGAAATATAAAATATAAAATAAGATTAAATAATTTAATCTAATACTGATAATTGATAGCTGTCAAGAGCCTATCGTGAGAAATAAAATTGAGAAAATTATTGCATAATTAAGATAGAGTACAGTGATATTCTAGAAATAGAATAAAAATAAAATTTTAATCTAACTTTAAATGCTGTGTACGCTTAGACAAATAGTATTTCTAAATCTTATTTAATATTTCGAAATATATAAACGATGTCTTAAATTTATTTTTTAAGGTCTTACTTATATTAAGGTTACTTAACTTTGACTTTGACTTTAACGCGAATTATTTATGTTTTCGCGCATGCAACATTGATCTCAAACCACCTGATGCTCTTTGTCTTACGGATTTTGATTTTCACGTCCTAACGGTGCTACACTGAGAGAAAATTCATGCCAATAGAGCATGTAGTCTACGTATCCAAAGTTAGTAAGTAATATCCTATGCTTTAATAACAGCGCCATCTACTCTTACGAGGTTTGTGCTATCCAAAAACTGTTTGTTTACATGCTTTAGTAGCTCCCCACTCTAATATCCTTCGATAGCTAGCGCTGTATCCTCTCATGGGACGTGAAGGAAGTAAACGTGGCTTGTCCACTATTCTTTCTTTACTGCTAACTATGGCATTCTTCTATTGCTCAAGTCGCCTCCTCTTTTGGGTGGCGACGCGAGCAAACACGGCTGGTCTATATCCAAAATCATGTTGCAAATTTCGTTAACGTATTTTCGTAGCGTGAATCTTTTATTTCTTTTCTTTTCTTTTTTTATGAAGGGAGATACGTTATAAATATAACCTGTTAAACTTTTTAACTTTAAATAATTAATTTTTAACTTAAAATTTAATTATTTTAAAACCGCTAGAGAGCAGATGAGCATGTACGATTTTACGCCAGAGTTATTTCGAAGTAAAGTTGGTCTAGTGCGTAACGTTCGCGCTTTCCTTTTGAGTAGGCGAGTTCAACTCTCGGCTAGGTCTTTTTTTTTAATTTTTTTTTATTTCAATAGTTTTTATTGCTTTTTTTATTTATATTTTTTTATTTTCTATTTTTTTATTAATTTTAAAATCTATTTTTCACAAGTTACTTAAAATATGCTCGTTTTTTTTATTAATATTTTTAAATAAATTATTTCATATAGAAAATAATTTAAAATATTAATAAATAAATAATAGTGATATTTACAATACTATAGTTCAATTTTGTCTTTATAAACATATTTCAATATACAATATATATCATAACATAAATAATAATAACTCAGTTTTATTTATTTATTGTAATTTATTGTAAATTTTATAAACTAAATTATAAATAAATTAAATTATACTATTATAAAATAAACATCACTATTATTTATTTATCAATATTTGTAATTACTACCTATAAAGAATAATTTATTTTTAAAAAATTTTCATTGAAAAAAACAAGCGTACTTGTGAAAAATTAAATTTTAAAATTATTAAAAAAATACAAAATCTAAAAAAAAAATAAATATAAAAAGAAATAAAAAATATTAAAACAATAAAAAAAAATTAAAAAAAAAGTGACCCTAGCCGAGAGTTGAACTCGCGTACTCAAAAGGAAAAGCGTGAACGTTACGCACTAGATCAACGCTACTCCGAAATATCTCTGGCGTAAAATCGTACATGCTCATCTGTCCCCCCAGCGGTTTAAAATAATTAAATTTTAAGTTAAAAATTAATTATTTAAAGTTAAAAAGTTTAACAGGTTATATTTATAACGTATCTCCCTTCATAAAAAAAGAAAAGAAAAGAAATAAAAGATTCACGCTACGAAAATACGTTAAAGAAATTTGCAACATAATTTTGGGTATAGACCAGCCGTGTTTGCTCGCGTCGCCACCCAAAAGAGGAGGCGACTCAAGCAAATAAAGGATATGAGAGTGGAGAGTCATCGAAGTATACCACGCGAGTCATCAGTGAATGCCGTTCATGCTTTAGTTACTCTCCATACCATCTTTTTTAGTATAAGGTAATCCAATACTAATAGAGCTTCTCACGGCCTGTCATATTTGTATCAATGTTTTATATGCTCGCATAGATGGCAGTTCGCATGCTCTATTAGCATGAATTTTCTCTCAGTGTAGAGTTTACGGAATTTCTACTCGAAAATTCCCGCACAATCGAGTTACAAATCTTGACCTAACCTTATTATTTTATAGGTATACATATATATGTATGGATATATAATTTTTTTCTATTCTTGAGAGAAATTTGTTTTCTATCACTCCCTCTGGTCTGTGCACGCATCAGTTATGCAAATTTATATAAAAAGCTACAAGGCTCTATTGGCCTTTGGACAACCTCAAGGTTTTGAGATTGTGAGCCACTATAGAGAATGCGTCCTGTGAGGGTGATCACACTCTCGCCCACCCAAAGATGCCCATACTCCCCCTGAAAAACTAAAAATTCACCAATAAATAATATAATATTTCCCTCACGCGCACAGCCGGAGGGAGTTCCAGTTTTTCACTTGTATATACTCTCTAAATTTGATAGAGTGATATTTGTCACTCTATAGAGTGGTGGTTCAGAAAACCTCTCTTTCAAGAGTGATTATATTGAGCAATCACTGTTGTTGAAGATGAATTAAATCACTCAAAAGAAAAATATAATAGAAATTACTTGACGTAAGAGAGATGATCTCATCTTTTTCTTTTGACTGACTGATCAACAATTTAACTTAAAGTCACTAGGTGGTGTTTAACAAAGTGTTGTCATGAATTTCTCTCTAAAACATCAGGTTTTTCAGAAAAAAAAGATTCGTATTTTCCAAAAATTTCAAGCAATCTATTCTTTATTAAGCCTAGGTTGTCATAGTTTTTCACATTGTAAATTATCCAATTGAATAAACACGGGAAGAAGTTTAGCACAGCAATCGTTCACTCTAAAACTTCAATAATTCAAAAACTCGAGCTTCTGCTATACATTTCTTATTGAGCGGCAGGCCTCGGCGCTGAATTTCGGCGATTCTATACCGGTAAAGTTTCACGTCGATAGCGGTATTGTAGTAGTGCCAGCTAGCAACGAATAACTGTTACTCTATTGTTTTGAAGAAAAATATACATGTGACACATCGATATCCGTTTATATAATCAATCAATCTTTTCAAAATAATTAAAATTATATTTTAATGCAATAATATTATAATTATATTGTTAATGAAATAATGGACCAGTTTTTTGAAAAATACGGCAGTTTATGTACATCGATGAATCTACAAGAAAAATGTAAAAGTAAGTGTAACTTTTGGTTATATTTTTGTTTATTGTATTTTTAATTTCAATTTTAAATTCATCGATCTTAAATAGTACTGCATTAATTAATAATATAATCAAAATTTAATTATGATTAAATTATATCAATATCATTCATATTGTAATATTTTTTAATATGTATTTAATTGATACATATTATTTTAAAATCAGGAAACGGCGTGAATAGTAACATTTTTTACGCTTTAAATGACGAGCAAATTGCGAAACTCATAGACGAGTGTTCTGTCATCGATAAAAATCAATTTATAATAAAATATAATTTTGAAAAAAAGGTTTTATGTGCTCTAAAATCAGCAGAATTCACAGAAGTCATAAATGAAGATGGGCCAACAAATCATAACGATTCTGTCCTTTTTAATGAAGTTTCTGAACTAGTTTCTCGAAGTCGTAATCCACCTCATTTAGGTTATTCTAGCTTTTATTTCTGTGTTTAATTTTTTGCCGGAAATGAGAATTAATTTAAAATTACTTTTCTATAAATTTATCTTTTTAATATAAAATATGTTTCTCTAATTATTAAGACATTGATAAATTGTGCTTCTGACAAAAGTTTCATATCTTTTTCCACATCACTTAGAAATTCTGATCCTTCATTATTTTAGATCCTGATTTTACTTACGTTCAAAATAAGCTTTTTTTCTTATTGTCGGAATCACAGAAAGGTAAAACTGTATTGGAATTATACAAAAAATTGGGTAAAGTCAATTCTAAATTTTTAAATGATATTGTCCTATGGAATGCAATTGAAGATGATCCAATACGCTTTAAGTAAGTTTTATGTTCTTTGTTTTGTGGAATTTTTTTCTTGTGAAATTTGAATTGCTTTTATTTACTTCTTTAGATGCATTTTTCCCTTGATTAAAATATCAATTTTATTCATTTTATGAAAAAAGCTTAAGTTTATAGGGATCTAAACGAAATACTTTGGCTCATAATTGTAAAATGTTATGTAATTTAGCATTTCATTGCAAATATTTATAAAAAATGAATTATTTTAGAATAAGGCGGGAAAAATTCGAACAAATAAGGGATGAGATAGTAGCTTTGTTTCCAACCGAAGATCCTGAACTACTATATACACCCTACATCCCAAGTACAGTTGAAAATCGATCAAGAAGTACTGGAGGCTCATTATATTGGACATACAAACGTTTGAAGTTACATTTGAGTGATGCTGGTTTTATAGAAAGCAATGAAGTAAACGAAATTGAAAATGAAGTTGAAAGAATAGGTAATAATCATAAACTTAGTTAATATATTCAAATATAAACACTAAAAACTCTTTTTCACACTTTCCGTTAAAAAGCTGAAAAACTAAAATGGTTCTATTTATTTATCTATCCT
Source organism: Anastatus disparis (assembly GCA_017163975.1). Classification (NCBI taxonomy): domain Eukaryota; kingdom Metazoa; phylum Arthropoda; class Insecta; order Hymenoptera; family Eupelmidae; genus Anastatus; species Anastatus disparis. Next base: position 1,584,355 of record JAFFSR010000044.1, on the reverse strand, counting down.
GCATAATTAATAATATCTTTTTTTTCATTCCAATATTATAGTTTAAAGTTTTAATCAATAGTTAATTCATAATTTTTATAAAAAGAAATAAAATACTTTTATAATCTAAAAATTTGAAGTATAAAATAAAAATCATTTAAAAATGTATTAATTATTTACTTGTAACTCCTTATATTTTATTGCATCGTTTTTTTCATTTCAAACATGCAAACTCAAAAACTGTGGATAAAAGAATTTATCCATTTAAAGCTTCACGCTACAAAATTGTATTTTTTTAAAATTTTTAAATTTTAAAACTTGAGTCATAAATAGTAATACACACAGAGTGTTAGAATTGTTCCAGTTTTTTAACCTTTTAGCGTAACATGAAAAGTAGTCTTAAAACTATAATGTTTTATACAGATTCTTCAGTTGTGGTATTAGAAGATCATTATGCTCCTTTGACTGATCCAAACAGAGATAATTATACAAATTACATAACTATCTCTAATCATTGGCAAGAGACTCACGAAGACCGGAACAAGAAATTGTACCAAAAAGAAAACCGGGTGTGTACTCTGGAAGTTTCTGATTACTTGAATAGTTTCCCATGTATAGCACCACCAATTGGTATTTCTTTAGTAAGTGTATTATTAATGAAAAATAGATTGTCAAATACAGACTATTCATTGAAAAATTATAATTTTCAGCTTGAAAACGACTGAAAAGATTATTAGTAAGCTGTCACCGCAGATTATTTCTGCAGATAAAATTGCAAGGTTGGGATCTTTATTTCAAATCCAATGGCCCAAAATTGCACCAATTTTAGTTCGAATCAGCCAAGAATCTAAATCTTCAGATTTGAAAAAATTTTGGCTCAATGTCGATGAAGGTATCATTTATTTAAAATGCTTTTAATATTATTTTTTCAGCTTTGATAAAAAATAAAACGATTACATTTTTTCAATATTCCTCTACAGGTGTAGATCAGAATATCGTCGCATTATATTTACTTCCACTCTTAATTGCGCATTCCTCAAGTACCCAAAAATCAGAAAAAAAGAAAAAAAGGGACCTAAAATACCTCGCAAAAAGGTTGCTCGTATAAACAATGTAGTCGCTCAAAGTACACTAAATGATAATACTTTATCTGAAGAGTTGAAAGAAGCTAAAGTGATTTTCTTATCAAGAGAAGAAAAACAGAAACTGTTTTTCCTTATTATAGAGGTGATACGCTATTATAATAATATAAATTATTATATTTGTTTAATTAAGTAATTTCCAGCAGCTCCAACATTTCGTTAATAGCAATAAGACTTTTATTTTTTTATCAATTAAAAATTTTACTTAACTTTAGTCATTTTAACTAAGCCAATAATTTTTCTTGCAAACAATAAAAATTTAATTATTTCATTTTATATTTATATCACAAAATGTTTTGAAAATCTTATGATAAATTAAATATTTAAATATTTTACAGAATGAAGATCAGTTACAAGAGACACACAAGGAATTCAAAAATCTGGTAACACAGTACGGTGGAAAAATAACTCCTTACGTAATCTACTGCTGAAATATTTTTAATCTGTCAAAGGCTTTTGTTATCTTGAATGAAAAGCCATATGAATTTCAAAACCCTTTGAAGTCATTAGAGGCCTGTTTTAAATGTTGTGCAGTTTTGCGTTCGTGGCAAGAGCTTTGCGATTATCCATGGTTATTTATTCAATTAACCGTTTACGATATTCCTGTGGCTAAATCGTCATCTTTTAATATAAAAGCTTGCCAAAATACTCGAAAGTTAGCGAATAAGGTGAAAAACGAATTATTAATAACAGAAAATATTCAATTAAGATAGAAAATTAATAATTAACTGTATCAACAAGTTTGATTGTTTTCATGTTTTGTATAAATTTACAACTTAAGAATAGGTTTATTTCATATCTTAATAATAAGTTTTTGTATAAATAATTCTCTTATAAGTTTTATGGTGTTAATCGTTTGATATTACAGAAAACTAACTTTTTATAGCTAGTTAATTTAATAACTTATTCGATATTGTGTCTTTTGATTAAACTGCAAGTGCTGTCAATTTCATTAGATTTAATAATCGTTTGTAATCAGTAAAGTTTAAAGTAACCGTTTTTCCAAATAATAAATACAGCATTTAATTAACTATGGATCTTATTTTGATTTTAAATCATTTAATGAAATTCATTTTAATACTTTACGGGGATTGTTCATGACCGAGGAATATTGTAGACTTAGCAATAGATAATTTTGAAAATTTTATTAAGATCGTTCTTCTTAAATATTTAAAGAAAGATGTATTTGATATTTGGGAAATGGAAAGGAATTTAACTGATAATATGAAAAAAAAAGTTTTGGAGATTTTAAAAAAAGAAAATATTGCCGATAAAACAATTAAATCCATTGAAATTATTTTTAATGATCAAATCGATTCACGAAAGATTTCATTTAAATTGCATGATACTTTTGAAAGCTTAAATCCACTTTTTGATTCAATAAATTCTGAACCTAAACGGTTTAACTTGTTGAGAAAATTTGGGTTCATGGAGCCACTTAAAATGGATATCGGATCAAAATTAGAAGAGACAATATTAAACAACGAAATTAAATTAGTATCTGTACCCATGTTTGGTTGGCAAATACCTTTGCAAAAATCATTGAAATTGTTTTTGGAAATTCCTGGAATTTTTGAGGAACTATGTGATTATATTGAAATTTTGAAAAAAGAAACTCACATCATAACAAATATAATGCAAGGATATTTTTGGACGAAAAATTTCAATGATTGTAGGACCTCGGATCAGTTGCTTTTACCACTTTATTTATATAATGATGAAATAGAGGTTGGGAATGCGTTAGGTTCGCATGCAGGGAAAAATAAATTTAGTACCACTTATGCAACAATAGCTTGCTTACCGCCTCGTATCGCAGCTCGATTAGACTCTATTTTTTTTTGTTTTTTAATACGTGCTCAAGATAAAAAGTATACGTCTAATTATAACGTTTTCAAAGATCTGATAAAACAGTTAAATTTTCTTGAGAGTAAAGGTATTGTTGTAAATAGCAAAAAAGGAAAAATGATTGTAAAGTTTCAACTTGTATTAGTTCTTGGCGATAATTTGGGACTCAATCAAATACTTGGATTTTCAGAATCATTTAACTCAAACTTTTCTTGTAAGATTTGTAAGGTAACTACTAATGAATCTTCTGTAATGGTTGCTGAAGATAAGTCAAAATTTCGTACAAAAAAAAAATTATGAATGTGATATACGTATTAATGATGTTCGTAAAACTGGTGTGCGTGAAAATTGTACATTTAATAATGTTAATAAATTTCATGTAATTGATAATTTCAGCTTAGACATGATGCACGACATTTTGGAAGGTGTTCGCTCTTATGTTCTACATTCTTTACTGTGTACATTCATTTTTGACAAAAAATACTCAACTCTTCAAAATCTAAACGTGAGAATTGAACAATTTAAATATGGTAAAATAGAAAATTCTAATAAACCACCTAAAATAATGTTAAATCGATTAAAAGAACACCCTAATCTTAAAATGTCTGCATCAGAAACGCTTTGTTTTACGAGGTATATGGGTTTAATTATAGGAGACGTAATTCCAGAAGATGATGAGCACTGGGGGTTGTTTAAACTTTTACGAAGAATAATTGATATTGTAACCTATCCACATATTACGCGTGCAGATGCAAAAATTCTTCGTAAATTAGTAGAAAAACACAATAGATTATACTTGAATTTGTATGGTAATTTAAAACCTAAATTTCACCATCTTTTGCATTACGCCATACTTTTGGAGGCTTTTGGCCCATGTGTTAATTACTCAACGATCAGGTTCGAATCACGTCACCGTCAGCTTAAAGAATATGCACAATCTTGTAGTTCGAAAGATATGCTATATTCTATCGCATTAAAACAAGTTTTAAAACTTTGTAACACTATACATTCGGTTGCTTTTAACGATAGAGTAGTTTTGGGTCCATCACTAAATAAAAACGATAAAGAATGTAATTTATACAAGCATATCGAAGTCGATGGAATTTTGTATGACTTAGGTATGATTATCGTAACAGACAATTCTCAGATTGAACATGAATTTGGAGAAATAACAGAAGTGAAATACGATGGTTATAATGTTATATTGAGAATGAAATTGTGTAATGAAATCACATTCGACGATCACTATCATGCATATTCATTATTTCTTGTAATTCAAAGAAGGAAAAAGTTGTAAATATTAAAGATCTGCCTTTGATTGCACCTTCATTATCCATTGTTACAGAAAAGGCACATTATTTATGTTTTCGATATGGATTGTAATTAGTATAAATTTTGTATAAAAATGTATTTTTAATAAACATTTTCTTGTGAAATTGTATTACACATTATTATTATAATAAGAAGTTTACAACATTTACGATATTAAGTTATTCCTTGTCCTCATTTATATCAGCCTATAAAGAATTACAAAGTATCGACTCAACTATGAATAGTTTTATTATTTATATTACGAATAATATAATGGTTCTATCCATATACATATTTTAGCATGAACTATTTCATCTCACCCCAGGTAGAAAAACATTCTGCTTTTTGTCTATCTACTTGAGTCTTTTATTGTATAATCGATGGTAATCTATTCCTTGACTGTTTTTTGCGATTAACAAATTTTATAATAAAATGAGTGGAATCATTCAATAAAAGTTTACGTGATTTTAAAAGTACACATAAAACAGTCAAATAATTCTTTATGAGCAACTGTATATTATATAATTAATCATAATAAAGAATTCATTATTATAAAATATTATAATATTGACATTAATTGATAATTCTATTTTTTTACAACATTAATCTATTTTTATGAAAATAGCACGTGTTCGATTAGTTTTAATACCACGCGTCATGCGATTGTGTTTGCTGAAAGCCGAGCGCCTGCTGCTCGGCAGAAGTCGAAGGTCTGTGATTCAAAATTCGAATTCCTTCCATTCAACAATAACCAAGAGCGCTGTCACCTTTTTACATGATAGCTGCTGCGCCAAACTATTTCCCGTGAATAAATAAAGAGCTTATCCAAAATAAACCTTCATCCTATTAACCCCGTGCAAAGCCCTGAATATTAAGGCATTTGGTCCTTAATAATAACGGGCTTTACACATAACAAACCCAACATTATTAATAAATATATTTTAAAAGTCAGCTATAGCTAGGCAAGGCGTCCTAGCTATAAACAACTTTAACAACAATAAAAGAAATACAGGGTCCGAAATAGCTAGGCATGGCGCGCTAGCTATTTAACGATCCTTTAACGCGTTGGAATAAAGAATATTATATAAAAAATTGATGTAATAATAGGGTACAAGGTAGGAAGATTACAGGATATCCAGTTATTGTTCCAAAATTCAAGTATGGATTTGTGGATAAGTTTGGCTGCTATTTCAGGTAGTAGAGAAATAATGGTTGATAGAGTGTTGGATGTGGATGCTTCGGTGGCCATTTTGTTGGCTTGTTGAGAGAGAAGAGAGTTGTGATCTATAGACAGTTTTATGATTTCTAAGTGTTATTTTTTTGAGCTGATTATTTTGTTTTGAACTAGATTAACCAGAATGTTTGTTGAGTATAATTCGTTGATGTTTTTAATAACTTGATCTGAATTTGTGTAAATTTTCCAGTTGTTTTTATCCGAATTTTCAGCTATTTCCATTGTTTTTAGCAGTGACCAGTAGTAAGCCGGTTCGGTGGAGTAAGTCTTAGGAATGTGAAATTGAATATTGTTATTATGAGACGTAATAGCTATACCAATTCGACTATTTAAGCTGTGGCTGAAGGTATAAATGTGGTTGGCCTCGGCTTCCTCAATGGTGATTTCTTGATTATATATTTTTGCTTTGATTTTGAGGATATCTGTTGGGCGCGGACTTGTTGAATTAGTGATGATTTCGGGAATGGTTTCGTTGATTTCGAGTAAAAAATTGTGTAGTCTATTCGTGAATGGGATCGATCCGTTCAAGAAGTTTTGGATGGCTACGTCTTCATTTTCAAATATAATGGTAAATGCTAGGTTTCTTGGGTTGGCAGCTATTTTGCACGCGTAGTTGGTCATTAGTTTGGTTCTTCTGATGTTGAGTGGAGTCATGTTACTTTCGGTCAGTAGACTATTAGTTGGGCTGGTGTGGTAAACGCCGAGTGCTATTTTTATGCCTTTGTTGTGAATAGGGTCCAAGGAGATTGCGATTTTAGAGGATTCATAGATTATACTGCCGTAGTCAATGGCAGTATAATCTATGGATCCTCTAAAATCGCAATCTCCTTGGACTATTTCGATAGAACTATGGCTTTATAAGTATTGGATAATATTGTTTGGTCCGCTCCCCAGTTTTTAGCTGCTAAAGTCTTGATTAATTTTAATCTGCTGTATGTTTCGTATTTGAGTTTTTTTATGTGATTTTTTCACGAAAGTTTCCTATCGAAAACGAGTCCCAATATTTTGATTTCATCAACTTTTTGTATCTTTTGGCTGTTTAATTCTAGTGATAGATCAAAATTGTCTTGTTTAGTTAAAAAAACAATGTAGTTGGTTTTAGCGGAGGAGAATTTGAATCCAGTAGTTGAGGACCAGGAGAACATATTATCTTCTCGTAATTAAGGGGTCCTTCCCTGTGGTGTGGATGGTGAGATCGTCTGCAAATAGGCAGAATCTAGTTGATGATTTTATGCATGTGGATAATTCATTGATTGCTATCAGGAAAAGAGTGATGCTGAGAACCGAGCCTTGAGGTACACCGTTTTCCTGAAGGATTCTGTCTGATAGAATATTGTTAACTTTTACTTCAATTAGTCGGTCTTTTAGGAAGTTCTCTATAAAGTTGAGTATTAGACCACTTATTTGCTTCTTGAGTAGATGGATCACTCTATCTTTCCAGATAGTTTCGTATGCCTTCTCCAGGTCCAGTGCTACTGCTGCTAGATGGAGGCCTTTTCGGAATGCATTGCAAATTTCAGATTCTAACAATATAAGGTGGTCATTAATGGATTTGTTTTGTCTAAATCCACTTTGAAGTTGTGAAAAATAGTTATTAGATTCTAGAAATATTTTAAATCTTTTATTAACTATTTTCTCCATTAATTTGCAGATGTTACTCGTTAGAGATATTGGTCTATAGTTTTTAGGAGATGACGAATCTTTTCCTGGTTTGATTATTGGAATTATGGTGGCTAGTTTCCAGTGGTTGGGAAAAACGTTATGTAGCCAGATGACGTTAAAAATTTTATGAATATACTGGATGGCCAGAGGGGATAGATTTTTCAATAAAATATTGTAGATAGCGTCGGGTCCAGCACTGAAGTTTTTGCAGTTATTGAGGGTTTGTGTGATCTTGATTATTTCTATGGGTGCGTTCAAAGATGGCACTTCTGGAACATCTTCATATGTTTCCCGGTTAAGATTGAATTTGTTTTTGAAGTCTAAAAATTCATCAGAAAAATTACTATTACTGGAATTTTGAGAAAATGTAAGAGCAAACTTGTTAGCTATGTCTACGAGTTCGTGTAATATTTGGTTGTTTTCGTCTAATAATGTTGAGACAATGTTGGATTTTCGTTTGCCTTGAATTCTTTGAATTTTGTTCCAGATTAATGAAGCGGGAGTATTTGAGTTGAGCGATTGGACGAAATCTAGCCAGCATTTCCTTTTAGTTTCTTTTATGATTCTTCTGTAAACTGCTTTCCTCTTGTTGTGCTCGATCTTATTTTCTAGAGTTTTGTGTTTTTTAAATTTATTGAAGGCATGTTTGGATTCTCTGCATGCATTGGCGCATTCCTCGCTGCACCATGGGGTTTGTTTTTTATTATTCTTGATTACGCACTTAGGAATGCTGACTTCAGCAGCGGAGAGAATAGCTTTATTGAGCTGATCCATTAACTTGACGATGTTTGTATTGTTAATTTTAGTGGAACCATCCAACTTTAGAATGTTGTTATCTAATTCAGATTGGTAGAGGTTCCAATCGGTTTTTTTGAAGTTCCAGAATTATTATTATATACTTGGATTTTGTTAATCAACGTACCGATAGCTCTGTTATGGTCATGCATTCGACAATATACCTTCCCAATTAATTTTTTCCGCTTCTCTATATAATCTCATATTGATTGGCAGATTTGTAGATTTATTACTTGATTCCATGATCGTTATATTTAATTTTATATTAACATAATAATCAGCAAATCTTTTTACTGATTTATATAAAAAACCGACTTAATATCAGATCCATAAAAGACTTTATCAATAAATGTCCCACCCAGTCCATCAACAGATAGTCTTGTAATATTTTGAAAACCTAGCAAATATCCCTTAAGAAGAAATGCATTGAGGAATTCCTGACTCATAACATCATTATTTTTAATTCTATTTTTACTTTCCAAAAATTCATTTAAACATATCTAGAATTCAGTTTTTAATAAATTATGAGATCTATATATTGAGGAGACTTCAATATCACTAACACAACTTACACCAATATGTGAAGTAACTATTTTCAGTCTTCCAAATTCTTCTATCATTGTTTTCCCTATCATATCGTCTCTTATATAAACAATAACTCCATCTGCTTGATTTATGCAGTTATTATTATGATACATTCTACAACATTGAACAACAAATACCGCAACCAGTTTGAAACTTTGAATGTACTGCTATAACTAATACGGATTCAATTTTTATTCATCCTACTAATCAGCTAAAAGTTTTGAATGTTATCAACAATATGAAAATTAATTATAGAAGGGTGGATACAATTAATACCTAAGTATTGAAAACAATTGGTGTACACGGAAAATAGTTAGCACATTCGGTGGCGCTGTCGGCAGCATCAAGACAGCTGTCTATAACAGATAAATGTGCGCTATCGTCCACAATGTAATTATACGTGAACCATTATTTTTTTGTTTGCCTAGCAATGGGATCAGCCCATTTCTTTCCAAGCGGCTATTTTATAGTCAATTAGTTTTTTGCCTGAAAAATTGTCGCAAAAAAATAATTGGAAATTTCAAAATTCTGACTTCAGAATCGGAAAGAGAGAACAATTTTACTTCGGAAAAGGTTATTTTTATTTTTTTTTTTTTTAACAATCTATTAGGCAAAAGATAATTGACTATAAAATGGCCACTTGGGAATAAATGGGTAAAGGCTGCCAAGCACGAGTTTTTCAGTGTCACAGTCGAAAAATCGAGATAGTTATGATTTTCGATACTATTTTGACAAGATTTCAACTTAAATGAATGCATGCGTAGGAGGATTCATGAAGAAGTAAAACTTGTCCGACCCTCCTTATTCATTTACAAGTTGATATATTTATTTAATAATAACTAAAAAACGTTGCTAAGTGCTTTGGCGCAATGCTTCCTCATAAAGCTCATAGAGTTAGAGTAATTTGATTTTATTTTTTTAAATGTGATTACAATGTAAAAAAACATAATTTCTATTCAAGAAAAATTAGTAAGTGTGAGAGAGTAATTAGAAAATAGGAAGAGAGAGTCAGGGATGGATAAAAATAGAGTAAAAAAGAGAATCAATTTAAGATAGAAAGACAGAGAGGAAGTGAGGAAGTAAGAAAAGAGTTAGTGAAAACGTTGAATAAGAAATTAAAAGAAGTAATTAAAGAACTACACTAACAAAATTATTTTTTCAAAGCTTGTTTTATAAAGACAGTAGCAAATAACTTGTATACAAATTTTAGACCAAATCTAGCGAGTAGTTTACGTAAAATGGAAAAAAAATAAAAAATAAAAATTTTTTTTTAATTAAAATTATGCTTAGGAATTGGTTTTTGAAAGTCACACTCCCTTTGACAGATGTTATCAGTAATTTATGAAAAATAAAAGAACAAAATAAATAAAATCAAAATTTTTTTTCAATTTTTTAAATGGTTCTAAAATTAAAACTACGCTAAGAAAACCAATTATGAATAGCTTCCCACGCACTCAGACAAAATAATAGATAGTATGCAAAATTAGAAATAAATCCATCGAGTAATTTTCGAGATCCAATTGGCTACATAAATACAATTTTCTTTTCAAAATTTTCAAAATGCTCTGAAATCAAAACTACGCTAGGGAAATAAATTTTTGAAAATTACCCTTCTTTTGGCTGTCGCAAATAATTTCCCCGCAAATTTTAGAACAAATCTATCGAGTACCTTACGTAAAATAAAAATTAAAAAAAGAAGAATCGAAATTTTTTAAAAATCTTTAGGATTCTCTAAAATTGTAACTACGCTAAGAAAGTTAGTTTTCGAAAGCTTTTTTTCTTCGGACAATAGCAAATTGATTGTATAAAAATTTTAAAGAAAATTCATAGTATGGTTTACGTAAAATAGAATACAATTTTTTTTTTTTTTTTTTTTTTTAAATAGATTAATATATAAAGAATATTGTCCTCTATATGATTAACCTTTTTTATGTAGTGAAGTCGAGGGAGTCCAGTCCGGTATCCGTTTAACACATTACATCAGGCTAGACTGTCAGACTCACCATACCGAAAACTTCGACTACCGATGGATGGTTAGCCACTTTTGTGACCAACAATCAACCGATATCCAGTGAGGTCGGATTTTCTTTAAGAGTCGCGATATAAATGGTACATACACTAATTTTCTTTCGAAAAAAAAGTTAGAGGTACCTGACCAGGATTCGAACCCATGCCTTCCGCGTTGAAGGCAAGAGCTCTATCCATTACTCCACCGCACCCTCATTAAAATAGAAGACAATTGAAAAATAATAATTTTTTTGAAAATTTTTAAAATGCTCTAAAATTACAACTGTGCTGAGAAAATTAGTTTTTCAATGCTTGTTTTCTTCAGGCAGTAGCAAATAACTTTCATACAAATTTTGGAGCAAGTATATTGAATAATTTTCGTAAAATATAAAAAAATTAAAAATAAAAATTTTTTTTTTAATTTTCAAAATTCTCTAGAATTATAAGTGCGTTAAGAAAATCAGTTCTCAAAAGTTTTTCTTCTTTTGGCAGTCGAAAATAATTTCCATGCTAATTTTGAAGCAATTTCTTCGAGTAGTTTACGTAAAATACAAAAAAAAAATGAAAAATCGAAATTTTTTCAAAATTCTTAAAATGTCTCTATAATGAAAACTGCGCTAAGAAAACCAATTTTCAATAGCTTCCCGCCTAGTTAGACAAAAAAATAAATTGTATGCAAAATTTGAAGCAAATCCATCGAGCAGTTTTCGAGATCTAACTGACGTGCTGAATTCATACACACATACACACACAGACATACATACAGACATTTTCTGGAAACCACTTTTTTTGACTAGAGTAAAAATATGTACAAATTAATGAAATCATAGAAAAAATTTTTTCTTTGCTAGTACAATGCTTTCTTTATGAAAAAGCAAAATGAAATAAATCATTTACGAAAAGTAAGGATTAAATATACACTGCGTATACAATTAGTCGCTCAGATTTTTTTGGCATAATGACTGAAATTATAAAAAATTAAATTTATGTAGTGATCAGTGTTGACAAACAAAAACTTTATAACTACTCGTATACGCATTGTATACGTAACCCTTATCCTCCGTAAATTACGTATTATATTTTTCAGTTTATTATCAAGAAAATAAATGTAACAATCTGTTAATAAATAAGAAAGGTTAAACAAGTTTTTTCAAGATTTTCGCTACACAAACTTCCATTTGTCGCAATGAAATACTGAGCTTGGTAGCCTTAATTCCATTGCTAGGCAAACGAAATAATAATTCACACATCATTACATTGTGAACGATAGCGCGCATTCATCTGTTACCGACAGCTGCCTTGATGCTGCCGACAGCGCCAATGAATGTGCTATTTTCCGTGTAGTTATAGTAGATGCTTTAATCCATGTATTTAACGTGTGTATACAAAAGGCTCTTGTATCTAATATAGCTAAAATTTCTGAAAAGTTGAATCATTGTAAAGTCCATGATTTTTTTATCAAACATAATATTTTATCTGAGAATCAGTTTGGATGCTCTATTTAAAATTACAAACTTAATATACGATAGATTAGACAGAAGCAAGTCTATAATTGTTATTCTTGTTGATCTTGCCAAAGCTTTTGACACCGTGGATCATGTGAAATCGTTGAATAAATTGGAGAATATAGGTATAAGAGGAAGAGCTTTGAAATTATTCTATAGTTATTTGACTGGCAAAAAACAGAAAGTGAAAATTAAGGAAACAGTAAGTAATTTGAGGACGGTCAGATATGTCGTTCCACAGGGTACTGTTTTGGGTCCGCTTCTGCTCATAATTTATGCTAATGATTTGTTGATAACTATGATTTGTGTCGTACACTGAAAAAAAAGCCGATTGCACGCTGCGGAGTCGATTGTTATGAATGATTCAGACAACATTCGCAGCGATTAATAACGGAAAATCGCAATATAAGAGTGCGTAACAATATCGCAGCCAATCATTCCAACTTTCTGTATAAAAGATTACATTGATCGGAGCAGAGCGCTGCGACTAAGCTGCTCGTTACGCCTCTCCGTAGTCTACGGCACAGAAAGCTGAATCCAAGCCCAGCGACTAAACTGCTTTGTCGCTTGCTAAGGCTCTCCGTAGTCTACGGCAAAGAAAGCTGAATCCGAACACAGCGATTTATTGTGTGGTTGCTCGCTTTGAATGCCGATCTCAAGCATTGCGACAACGCTTTGAACACACTTGCTTGATTAATATATAACATTGAAAAAATGATAATTTTTACTTTCTTTTATATTTTTTTTTAATGTTCATGTAATTATGTGAATTCATAATTTTGAACTATTTTTAAAAATTTATAATTTATAATATTAATTCTTTAATATGTTTGACTATTTTTTTTTATTTTTAGATTTATTAGGACATATTTAAAGTTAAATAATTAAAAAACTATACTAATAAATCTATTAACAAATCTAAAAATAAAACAAATAAAAAATTGAGAAAGAAAATAACTTTTTTTAACAAACAATCTATGTGATTATGGATAGTAACATTTATGAAGTTATTACTAAACATTAAATTACCTTAATTATATTGTTCAAAATTTCATACGCAAGTTGTATTCACTTGCCGTAAAAGGGAAAATATTTACATATGATTTTGATGTTATTTTAAATTCTTAATTAATTTAAGTGCATAATAAATAATTGATAAATATTTCCAAGTAAAAAATACTCAAAGCCTGGTAGAACTAAGATTTATTGGTAATATCGTCACTAAATATTTATGGATGATATCTGATAAAAATGTATTTGTACCTTTTCTTCAAAACAAAGTGCGTTTGAAGAACGAAAATCATATGATTGATGAAAAATGACTGTTCTAAATACTTTTCCGCAAATCCAGGTGTTTTTAGAAATTTTCTTCGTTATCGCTGAAATTTATTGGTTCTTTATAAAAAAATATTAAGTCAAGTCATTAAATATCAAATCAATTGAGCAGTTTTTGTGTATATTCAATAGTGATTTTTCACCTAACAGGTAAGGTAAAAAGTCTACATATTGTCAATTAAAAAAATTCAATCATATTGTACACGTTATTTTCAACAAAAATAGTTTCATTAAGTTTTTACAATAGTTTGATACTTTTTAATAGAAATCTTATTAAAACATTAATTTAACCAAAAAATTTGAGTAAATAAAAATATTCCATTACTTTAAATTTTTAACCACAAAATTTTTTATTTATATTTTGGAAACCAAATGGAACATATTCCCAGACTCCTTGATTTTTTCCTGCAAAAAGAAAACATCTATAAATATAGCTAAAAAATATAGGTAAAAATATAGCTACATTGTGTATTACAACTATATTTACGTGTTTTTTTAGCTGTATATCTATGAGAAATCAATGAGAACTATGTCTGTTACCTCATACCCTACTGAAAAAAACCAAGTGATTAATCACTTGATTAATCACATGATTTTTCACTTGATTAATCAAGTGATTAATCACTTGGTTTTTTTCAGTAGGGTAACTCCGACATTTCTTAACCGATTCGAAAAAACTTTTTCTTATCTGATAGAGAAGTCTCTCTCTCTCTCTCTCTCTCTCTCTCTCTCTCTCTCTCTCTCTCTCTCTCTCTCTCTCTCTCTCTCTCTCTCTCTCTCTCTCCTCCCTCCCTCTCTCTCTCTCTCTCTCTCTCTCTCTCTCTCTCTCTCTCTCTCTCTCTCTCTCTCTCTCTCACCTGAGCTTGAATATGTATACATGCACACATAACGACACTGTGCTGTTAAGCCTTCTTTCTCTCCTGCTATATATTGCTTGGTGGTGTACTAATGCATGCGTTATGAATTAATAATGAAAGTTTAATGTAATTAGTGGGTCTACCTATATTTGCGTTTTTAGTAAGGGGATTCACTAGAAGATAGAAAATAAAAATTTTTTAACAAAAACAAACAATAAAAAAATTTTTAATAAATAAAAACCGACTTTAAAAGTATCGAATAAAAACAAAATTTTTTACAAAAAATAAGATTTTAAAAACATTGCACTAAAAAATGACAAATAAAAAATTTTTAACAAAAAAAAAAACCGACTTCAAAAAATGCACTGAAAAGTAACAAATAATTTATTATCTTTAGAAATCATAAAAATAATTGGTAAAATACAATTTTAGAAGTCGGCGTCTAATTCTAAATCTGTGGTGCGTAAGCAGAACGACTTAGTCTTTTTTTTCAAAAATAACGTTCACATTCATTGTTTAAAAATAACGTTTACATTTATTGTTAAAAAATAACGTTTACATTCATTGAGGAATTAGACACCGACTTCTAAAATTGTATTTTACCAATTATTTGTATGATTTCTAAAGATAATAAATTATTTGTTACTTTTCAGTGCATTTTTTGAAGTCGATTTTTTTTAAAAGCTATATTGCACGGTACCTTGAAAATTTCATTAATAGTATCAAATATTTTCTAAAAATGATATGAATGGTTTTTGCATAAATGGTATAGAAAAGGCAAATTTTCGAAGTTTCTTTCATTAAATATCATTTAAACTACGCAAATAATTTTTAAGAAAACAAAAACAAAAAATTTAAGAGTAGGTCGAGTATATTTGTCTTTTTCTAATCAAAGAATTGTTTTTTTTACAATAACTAGTATAATCAAGAAAACGTTGAAAGACTCAAAATATATTTTATTTCTTATTTCTCATATTTCATTTATATACTGAATGTTTAAATTTAAATAAATAAAAATTGTTTAATTATTGTGATTTTAACTGTTAAGACGTGCGCATTTCGCAGTATCGAAGTCAGTATAACTTAAGAGTTGATTTATTTTCTCATTGTATAACATTGTGTAAAAATTCTTTCTTAATTACAAACAAATATTTTATTAAAACTTTATTTTATGAATGATATTACATTAATGGAATATTTTTATTTACTCAAATTTTTTGGTTAAATTAATGTTTTAATAAGATTTCTATTAAAAAGTATCAAACTATTGTAAAAACTTAATAGAACTATTTTTGTTGAAAATAACGTGTACAATATGATTGAATTTTTTTAAATGACAATATGTAGACTTTTTACCTTACCTGTTAAGTGAAAAATCACTATTGAATATACACAAAAACTGCCTTAGTTGATTTGATATTTAATGACTTGACTTAATATTTTTTTATAAAGAACGAATAAATTTCAGCGATAACGAAGAAAATTTCTAAAAACACCTAAATTTGCGGAAAAGTATTTAAAACAGTCATTTTTAATCAATCATAAGATTTTGTTTCTTCAAACGCACTTTGTTTTGAAGAAAACATACAAATACATTTTTATCAGATATCATCCATAAATATGTAGTGACGATATTACCAATAAATCTGTTATAATGTTTTATAATGTTAGTTTTTATAATGTTTTATGAAGTTATTACTAAACAGTATTATAATGTTTTGTAATAACTTCATAAATGTTATTATCCATAATCACATAAATTGTTTGTCAAAAAAATTTATTTTCTTTCTCAATCTTTTATTTGTTTTATTTTTAGATTTCTTAATAGATTTATTAGTATAGTTTTTTAATTATTTAACTTTAAATATGTCCTAATAAATCTAAAAATAAAAAAAATAATCAAAGATATTAAAGCATTAATAACTGTATTTATAAATTATAAATTTTTAAAAATAGTTCAAAATTATGAATTCACATAATTACATGAACATTAAAAAAAATATATAAAAGGAAGTAAAAATTATCATTTTTTCAATGTTATTTATTAATCAAGCAAGTGTGTTCAAAGCGTTGTCGCAATGCTTGAGATCGGCATTCAAAGCGAGCGACCACACAATAAATCGCTGCGTTCGAATTCAGCTTTCTGTGCCGTAGTCTACGGAGAGCCGTAGCAAGCGACAAAGCAGTTTAGTCGCTGGGCTTGGATTCAGCTTTCTGTGCCGTAGACTATGGAGAGCCGTAGCGAGCCACAACGCAGCTTAGTTGCAGCGCTCTGCTCTGATCAATGTAATCTTTTATACAGAAAGTTGGAATGATTGGCAGCGATATTGTTACGCACTCTTATATTGCGATTTTCCGTTATTAATCGCTGCGAATGTTGTCTCAATCATTCACAACAATTGACTCCACAGCGTGCGCAATCGGCTTTTTTTTCAGTGTATGCAGATGATACGACAGTGGCAGCCTCTGAAAACACATGGATTGATACTCAAGAAAGTATGAATAATAAATTAAATATTATAGCCACTTGACTCTCAATCAATAAATTAGCTTCGAATATAGTAAAATCTGCGTGGCTTTTTGTAACTATTGAAATAGCCAAGATGATTCAGTACCTAAACAGTTAGATGTAATAATATTTTATAGGAAAATAGGTAGAGTAGATTGCTGTAAGTATCTTGGTATTCTTGTGGACTATAGGCTAAAATGGGAAAAACATCGAATATTTGCTTAACAAAACTAAATATTTAGTTTTTGCACTACATAAACTATCGAAAATTATGTTCCAAGATATGTTTAAAATTATATATTGTGCTTCTTTCGTTCTGTGATACGTTATGGTAACATAGTCTGAGGTTGTAAATGTAATTGTGTGTTAGGTTTACTTCAGAACTTACAAAATAAATTCTTAAGTGTTGCTTTTAGAGATGCCTTCACTACATTTAGTTATCCCATGAATTACAAGGAAATCTTTGCTTTTGAGTTTTGTAATTATGATTATGAATTACTTAGCTCTAATTTTAAAAATATCGAAGTACTATATAATATTGCCATAAAGGTATGAAAAAGTTAGTGATAAAATGAGTCATATTAATGCTATTAAATGTTTTAACTTAATGCCAAACGACTTAAAGGTTGTTTCTATAGGTAAGTTTAAACAAAAGAGAAAAATTCAAGAGTGAATTATGAGAAATATTTAATGTGAACTGGTGTGTTTTGTATTTGTGCTCTATTTATGAATTCATAAGCATTTGTATAAGTTGAAGTTTCATTCAATAAGAATTCAAATTTTTTTATATATTGTTTTAGTTGTTAGTTATTTAATATAAGTTGATTTCGGTTAACTTGATTTCAATTTGTGAACAGGACTATTTTTTCTCTATGGATATTTACTAATAATGAGAATATCACTTCTTTGGGTCACGAATCTGGTTGTAACTCGTGGATATGTTTTTATATATAAAATTATAAAGGGAGCCGCAAGTATTCGGTCTAGCGTTCAATCATTCTAAGATTATGAACTATTTTGTTCAATTTTTAAAGATTTCTTTGAAAAATCATTGTTTATAGTAACAAATATTAATCTTCAATAAGAGCTCTTAAGTTCATTCCGCAACATTCTAGTTACAGTTGAGATTAAATCTTTTCGATTGAAAAAAAAGTGTTTTTAAAAAACTTTAGTTCAAAAGTTTTAGCAAAATGAAAAACATGAAAAAATCAGCACAATAAATCAATGAAAATTAAAATTTAATTTCATGTTAATTTTTATAACAACTTTTATAAGAATTTTTATTACAACTTTTAGGCGGATCGAGCTTTTTGGACACTTTTTTTTTTAACAGAGAGAATTTAATCTCAATTTTTACTAAAATGTTGCAGAATAGACTTAGAAACTCCCATTGAAGACTTATATTAGTTATTATAAAAAATTATTATTCAAAGAAATCTTTAAAAATTGAACGAAATAGCTCGTAATTTTGGAATGATCGAGCGTTAGACCGAATACTCACGATTTTCTTCATAATTTTATGTGTAAAAACATATAAATAAGTTACAATAAGATCCGTGACCCAAAGAACCACTCTGCTTATAAGTGAATATAATATTTAAATATGTATTGCTGGTAATATATACATTTTAAATACATATCAAAGTTTCATGAATTTTATTTTTTTCGTTTGTTATAGATAGTGCCAAGACATTAAAAATTCTTTTAAGCTTCGCTGTTGGTGGACTGTTGGGAGATGTTTTTCTTCACCTTTTACCAGAAGCTTGGGCTAATCATGCAGCACCGAATATAGGTATTTGAATACATTTTTATATATTATCACATTTCCATATACTCGCTTTATGTATTTGTTTATACGTTCTAGTGAAATTTTAAAACTCAGTTTAAACTAACTTCCTGATAAGATAGAGGCTTAAAATTTGAAACATAGCTTGGACTTAAATAATGTAATATTAAGGAAAAAAATTTTTTTAATTGTTAAGATAATGATTTTATATTACTATCTGACATAAATTCGCACTTATACTAAGCTTTTTCATGGCATAACTTGCCTATTATTTAACAGGAAAGAAAAGTACTGTGAAAAATTCCTTACTTATTTACATGGTTCAATCGAGAAAAAATATATTTGGATGTGCCTTAAGAAGGGGCCGAACTATCTGTCTTTGTCTAATAGCGTTTTTCATCATTTATGTAAACACTATCCGGTATAACAAGAAAAAAATAGCAGCCCCCGCTAGATATTAGTATAATTAGTAAATTTTGTAATAACAACCAAATTTTTTACCGCATAGTTTTTGACTAATTAGAGACCTACTAGCAATCTAGAATATAACCTATCTTTTTTTTGGTAGGTCTCTAATTATTTAAAAACTACGCAGTGAAAAAATTTGGTTGTTATTACAAAATTTACTTATTATACTAATATCTAGCGGGGGCTGCTATTTTTTTCTGGTTATACCAGATAGTGTTTACATAAATGATGAAAAACGCTATTAGACAAAGACAGATAGTTCGGCCCCAACAAAGAATATCAGTATAATAAGCAATAATTTCATAACTGAATTAATTTTAGCATTTTCATTGATAATCATAGGGTGTAGATTATTGCAACACTTTTTTTAATTAAATAACAATTACAAGCACGTAAAATAAAAATTAAACTAAAGTTAATATTAGCGTTAAATGTGAAGCGAAGAAGTAGACATTTTGGTGCTCTATACTATAATCAATATACGCAATTGCACATACAACAATATTGATGTTACCTACTCGCCGCTCCTAAGATGCTAATACATACTTAAAGCAAAATTTAAATTTGTAATTTTACAGAAGTTAATTGCAATTAATAATTTCACATAATATCAATGATATTGATAAAAATTTAGTATTATCATATATTTTCAGTTGTAACGGCCATGTAGATCAGATAGCCACACTAATGTATACAAGAATAGCTAGAGAGGAAAAATAATAAAAATGATGATGATATATATATATATATATATATATATATATATATATATATATATATATATATATATATTAGGGTGTTCCTTATTTCCCAAACTCAAAAAGTTCATTCTCCAGAAGTTTAGGTGAGTTATTTGTCATAAAAAAACAAGATCCCAATCGCTAATTATCATCAGGAAAGGGTCCTAACCCTGCCTGTAATCAAAAATGGCTTTTTTGCCATTTTTAGAGAGATATTTTCTTCAAAAAGTTATTTTAGGCCATTAGAACTTATTTTCCCGCATCAGATTCAGATGAAATTTCAATATTTATATATAAAAAGCTAAAAAAAATTTCTAGGTCAATAAAATAAGCTAATAAAAAAAATCATGAACCCAAAACCCAAGAAAATTCTCCGAAAAATTACATTTTTTTTTTACATAAATTCATTTATCAGTATTTAATTCTATCGACGGACCTTTTATCAACATTTTATCTAAAAGTTGACCTCATAACCTTTATTTTCTTTTTTTATACGTCCATTTTCGTCCACCGGGAGCTGAGATATAACACTTTTAAAATCGATCAAAAAAGCTAATTTTCAAATCCGTCAACAAGGATTCACGAATTTCAAGATATTGAGGTATAAACTTGCATCAGTTAACTTCTCTGCAACATTCATTCAGTAGCAGAGATCAACACCTTCATTTGCTATTTTCAAACGTCTTCCCAAACCTTTTTGGATCCGAGATACAGATGTTATTAATTAATGTGAAAAATGAGGTATCAAATTTGTGAACTGGGGTCATTCCTTAATGGTTTCACTCTTCTAAATTCCAACTTTAAAAACAGCCTTGATTTTAAAGCTACTAATATGAAAAACTTTGATTCATGCACTCAATGAATTATGTAAACTGTGAATCTTATGTATGCCGCTATCGAATTTTGCCGAAAACAATTAAGATATGCTAATTGGAAGACCTAAACAGAAAATGCTGTATCTCGACTTTAGTACCCTAAGAATTTAATTAGTAACATTCACAGGGATTTTCTCTAGAATATAAGTTATAATGATTTATAATAATTTGTACACAAGTGGGGCATCGAGCACTGCATTGATGAATCAGATCATTGATAAAAAGTTATTTGAATAGGTTTATCGAGTTTTATGTATAATTTTCATTTTAATCTTATAAATAAATAATAAACTTAATCGATTCTGTAATATACTAAAATGATTCTCCTAACCTAGCTCTAGTGCAGATAAGTCATTACATTTGTTCAAATAATTAAATTGAAAAGATATTAATAAACAAAATAAACCAAAAATTACTTGCAGCAGCTCCGACATCCCTTTAAAGGGAGTAGCCACAAATAGGCCGTGTTGCTTCGTGTGTGTCGTCATCTTTTAGAAATGAGTTTAACATCTTTTATATTCAGACTTTATGAATGTGACCGTTGCAAAGAGAGCATAGAGTCTAAATTTAAAAGATGTCTAACTCATTTTTAAAAGATGACGATACGACATTACACACACTAAATAGACATCCGGACGTTACTCGCCACGTAGGTATGGCTGTGGCGACGCTCGTACTGTCAGCCTATATGGTGCCGACCGGCGCTTGAGTGGCGCCAATTTTACGCACTGTACGTACTGTGCTAACCTACATCGCAAGAGGACGTTGCAGCACTTTCATGGTACAGGCTCAAACTCGCACGACACCGATTCTACGAATTGTACGGACTGTAAGGCTCGAATTCATAATCGTGACTTGAGTATTGAGTGTCACTTGGAACTTAAGTATCGTTACTTGAGTATCAGCTGTTACCTCAATGTCGGTAAAGATGCAATACTCAATTGAAGTAACAGCTAATACTCAAGTAACGATACTTAAGTTACAAGTGATACTCAATACTCAAGTTACGACTATGAATTCGAGCCTAAATTTTGGCGTAACTACAGACAGGTGCCTGTAACAGCGCCGATGTCTTTTCAGTGCACGAAACGACACGGTCTATTTGCCACGGCTATTTCTTAACAAATAGATAATTTTGTTCGTTAGAAAAAATTTTTTTTTATAAAAAACCATAAATAGATAATTAATGATTAGTTCGGAAAATGAAGGCGATACGCGCACATAAAGCACCGATAAATGGCATTAGCACAATTTTAAAAATAACTTATTTTTTTATAGAATAAGTAGAAAAATAAAAACTATACGTTTAGTTCCCATAATGTTTTATTAAAGCTTGAATTCATAGACCCAGAGGGGTTGCTCTAGAAAATTGCACAACTCTGTAACACAGAGACAGAAGATATGAAATCAATGTGCTAAACAAAGATAGAATATATCGATACACTAAGGGTGAAATCAGATGGTACGGAAATAAGGATACGGAACGTCACAAAACATCAATTCCGTATCCTTTAATTCCGTCAAATTTTTTCCCTATAGTCACATGGTGCGGAATTTAGCTGAAAAACTGTTAAAAATAACCTAAAAATGTGCCCATGAATTTCAAATTAACAACAAAAATGTTAAAAAAGTTAGAAATAATAAAAAAATGTTATTGTAATGAGATTATTTTCTTGTAAAAATAAAATATATTTTGTTATAACAACCAAATATTTTAATTAACATCATAATTTTTTAATTATAATATTGCTAATCGACGTCACAGAACTTATATTCCGCACCATGTGACTATAGGGAGAAAAATTTGACGGAATAACAGAAGCGTCATAGACTTTTTAAAATTAAAACGAAAGTTTTTTTGTTAATACTTACTCCAGAATACTCTCCATCTTCACTCATTGACATATTTACTTCAAAACTGTTTTTACTATACTTATTTAACTTCCTTTCAATAATTTTTTATTTTTATTATTAACTATCAGTATACATAACCTAGCTTATAAAGTAAATAACAATACAATCAATATGACGTTGCTTATTTGACGTCGCCTTTACTCCGTTTCAGTTTTGACGGAATTAAAGGATACGGAATTGATGTTTTGTGACGTTCCGTATCCTTATTTCCGTACCATCTGATTTCACCCTAAGTTTATCACTCCGGAGCAACCCCCAGCTCAAGTTAAGGTGGTATCATCTGCCTTTATTCTTATCACGAGAGAGACAAAGACAGAATGAGGTTTGTGTAATAATCTTCATTTGAGTTTGGTCTATTCATTGAAGCCTAAATAACTTTTAATTGTTGATTCAGACCAGTTGTAATAATAAAATGTTTTTATTCCTTATGAACAATTGATTTATATCAATTTTTATTATAAATGATAATTTTGGATGCTAACTTAAGAAAGCTTTATAAGTCTAAAATTTTGGATGCTTAGAACTATTTCCCTTCTCAAATCTTAAAAAAAAAATTTATAATATTTATCTCAAGGGTACACTGTTATATATTAAGGATTGTGAATATTTTTATATTTGAAATATTGATTTCGTACATAATGGAATTGTGATAAAATATCTTAAACTAATGATGTTATAGATTAGTACATTGTTGGAATATATAGTGTAGGCCATACAAGCAAGTATTACATGGAGATTGGTTTTAATAATAAAAGCCTTCCACTAACATTATCATAATTATTTCCTTCTCATTTTATGAAAAATATTGATTATATATTATTTGTATTTTCATGAAAATAGCAAATTATTCATAGTCGATTGACAATTTAGTTTCCTTTAAAGTACAATTTGCCTATAATTTTCTTATAAGGAGAGAATATATAGACAATAGCTATTGGATTAAAAAGAGAAACAGGTTTCACTATGATTAATTTACTGTGTTCCTCTTAAATACATTTTTTGGCATGCATAGTTTTCTTGTTTGTATTTTAAATATGATATTATACTTCTTTTTATTAGTGCTTCGATCTTATTTTTTTTGTTACTCAAAGTTTTGTAATAAATTAAATGATTTCTAAAATAATAGATATGCAAATATAATTTATCTAAAACTTAATTTTGTTTAGGACGCAGTTCAACAACTTCACTTATATCTTACAATGAGTTCTCTACCAATGCATGAAACTCTTACTTTTATATGCTGTAATACTGTCAGTGAATTAAATGTTCATCACTTACCAAAAATTTCAGAAGTCCTTAGACTTATGTTTCATAAGACCAAAGAGGAAAAAAAAACAGTTGCGGATGCTATAAAATCAGTCATTAATGAAGTAATAATTTTATGGAATAAATCTTCAATTAAAATATCTAGAAATGACTATTGTTGTGAAACATTGAAGAAATTATATCTTGACTTTCGCAAATTTCAAAAGTATTCATCAATGAATGAAAAGAAAGCCAAATTTTTAAAAAATCTATCTGATGTTTTTGACATCTCACAAGAAAGTGTTTTTTTATCAATGACTGATGATGAAAAGAAGATTTTATTTTCTCAGTCCATTGATGAAATAATAAAAGAAATGAAAATATTAACCTTTAGAGGACCGGTATTTGAGATTTGTGATCGCTCTAAGAAAGTGGTCCAAAAAGGTATCTGATATCACTAATTGACTTTGGGGTAAAGGTCGATCAGGGGTCACGCCACTATAGTGGTTTTCCGGTCCTCTTAAGGTTAAGAACCAAAGGTTTTATAAAAATAACCTTTTATTAACAGTAATGTCATATGTCTTACAATGACTTTAGTTTTAACTGTATGATTATTGCCATTCTAGATAAATTGGAGGACTCATTTGTTATCGATGAGGGTGACCAAAGAAATAAAAAATTAGAATATGAGGTGCCTAACCAAGATCCATCTCTTGCTACGCATGATTTGGAAAAAATATTTCTCAAGCTGGATCATCAACCGTAGAAGATATAATAGAAATAACTACAAGTACGTATTTAATGTTATTAATTTTAAAATTATATACAGATTTTAGACACATTATGAAAAAGTTTATTTTAATTCATAAAAATAGAATAATGTAAAAATTTTTGCTATCAGATGTATCTTTCACCGATATATTTTATGAATTAGAAATTTTTTATTTACATACTCGTTATCAAATTTGTTAGTAATATTGATCAAGTTATAATTAAATTCATATAAAATAATTTTTATTGAACTATTTGAGATATATAAACATGATTGATGTAATCCAATTCATAAAATATATTATTCTAAATATATGAAAACTTTATATAGTAATCTTCAAAATCTAACATGAAATCTTATTCTTTAAATTTTCCAAGACTTAATATTTTATCATATTTCAAGTTATACAATTTTAAGAAACATTATTGATAATATGATCATGATCATACTCGAGTATTAACTTTTTCTCTTTTTTCTCTTATAAGTAATGTAAGTCTTCTTTCATTAAATTTGGTTCAATTGTTAGTAATGTTTTACTAATATGAAAAAAGAAATACACATTAGTTTATTTTGAAATTGAAATAAAATATTAAAAAATGGGAAAATAATTTTTAAATTATAGTCTTTAAAAACTTTGGATAAGATATTGTTATTTATGTTTAATTTTAATGACTCCAATTAATAATTTTTACTAACTCTGTTTACCTACTTTCAAAATTTGGAATCAATTGGTATTTTTACTTATGAAACAAGAGAATATTCATAACAATGTTACTATTTTATAATTGAATTTCACTTGAGTAACAATCCTTTAAACTCTTGTGAATTATATGTTATTAAAGAATAATCTATAATTTTAATATGACTATCTTAGCATGAAATGAATATTGAGACAGCATCATCGGTTGATGTCGTGCCAAGCAGTAACCTCACAGAAAAATAAGATATTTTATATTTTCTTTTTAATAACTTTTATAACAAATGTTTGAAATCAATCAATATGTTCATAATTTTCATTACATTTTTCCATATGGAAACAATTTCTGTGAATAACTGTAAATAATAGTAAATAATTGTAAAGAACTGTTAAAAAATGTTGAAATCGAGACATAAATAATAGTTATTTACAGTTATTTACTATTAATTACTATTATTTACAGTTATTAACACTTATTAACATTTCCAAAAATTTTTTAATTAGTGAATAATTTAATATTACTAATAATTATTTACAATTATTTATAATTATTAACATTTTTTTACAGTTATTTACATTTATTTACAGTTATTAACACTTATTTACAATTATTTCCAATAATATTTTCGACTATAGTTCCTTACCACCAATATGAAAACTTGCCGCGAATGGTCTGATCTTATCAATTTTTTTAATTTTAAACTTAAAAGTAATTGTGTAATTATTTCTAATATTTTGATGAGAACTATATTTTTCGTATTCTTTCATTAAAATTTCTACCAGTTAATTATGAATCGAATTTTAAATAATATAATTTTCAATGATTGATAACATTTTTTATAGAAATATATTAAATTAAAACAGGAAATATATTTTTCAGAAAAAAAATTGGAATTGATTTTACCAAGACCAGAATCTGAAAATGTTTCGAGTGATGAACCTCTGCCTTCACAGAGTAGCACTGGATCGGTTTATTCTCCGATAGGACGGAATTATTTTATTAAAAATGTCAGAGGATCTGTAGATATTATGACTCCGGAAGTTGTTGATGCATTTGATAAATGCAGAATATCTTACAGAAATACATTACATTTAATTGGAACAGTCTCACATGCCTTAGGTTTTGATATCGAATCATTAATATTAAATAAATCGTCTTTCAATAGAGCACGAGCGAAAGTTAGACAGATGAAAGCCGAAAAATTGAAATTAATATTTCAAGATCAAGATTTACCATATTTAATAGTGCACTGGGATGGAAAAATAATACCAGATAGGTTTTCCTGTAAAAAGATCGATCGTCTAGTTATTCTAGTAAGTGTGGAAAGTACCGTGAAAATAATTAATGTACCAGGTCTAGAGAGTCAAACAGGATTAGCTATGGCGAATTCAGTTTACCACGCTTTGGATGATTGGGGATTAATCGATTTAGTCGAAGGAATTTGTGTCGATACAACCAACGCAAATTTAGGGCGAAAAGGTGGAGCAGCTACCATACTCGAACAAATGATCGACAAAGACCTATTACACATAGCATGCAGGCACCATATTCTTGAGCTTATATTAGGAGCGGCTTTTTCGGAAAAATTTCCTGGTACTATTGGACCAAATAATCCCATTTTTTAAGGTTCCGTGCAGAATGGGATAATATGAAAGATATAAAACCAGAAAATGGCTTAGAGAAGTTAGAACCACAATTAAAATTACAAATTCCCGAATCGTAAAATTTATAAATGGCTATTTAGAAATACAGCATCCTCGAGAGGATTACAAAGAATTATTAGAATAATGTCTACAATTTTTAGGAGTTAAGGATGCATTTATACCTAATAGGCCTGGTGCCTGTGATCATGCACGATGGATGGCTAAAGCAATTTATACTTTGAAAATTTACTTAATGAGGAAACCATTTAAATTGAACCTTCAGCAAATAGATAAATTTTACAGCGTATCTAAATTTATTGTGTTTGTTTACATAGAAGCGTGGTATGAAGCGCCGATACCTATTGCTGCTCCAAAGAATGACTTGAAGCTTGTCAAAGCACTAAAAAATTATTCAAGTATTGATGCTCAAATTTCAAGAACAACGATAAAAAAAATGAAAAATCACTTGTGGTACTTGTCACCAGAGCTATGT
Source organism: Anastatus disparis (assembly GCA_017163975.1). Taxonomy (NCBI): domain Eukaryota; kingdom Metazoa; phylum Arthropoda; class Insecta; order Hymenoptera; family Eupelmidae; genus Anastatus; species Anastatus disparis. The sequence continues at coordinate 1,556,955 of JAFFSR010000044.1, read as the reverse complement.
GCCTTATCTTTTTTTGACGATAAAGTATCTTGGACAAGTAAAAGAAATATGGTTGCAGCACTAACGAAAGAAACTGCGTATGAAGATGACTACATTCCCAAAAAATATGAATTTGACGTCAGTATGGAAGTATTCATGCAACTTGATCTTGATTACTTTATCAATCGACAAACTCATCATTTCTTTGAGAGATTTAAATTAGATACAGAATTTTTAAGACAAGATTGCAGTCAATGGAGTAAAATGAAATCATATATTGAGAGTAGAGAAAAAATAAAAACATTAAGGGTTGTTAATGATTGCTCTGAAAGAGCTGTGCATCTCTGTCAAGAGTACATCAATGTGTTAACGAAAGATGAGGAACAGAAACAATATTTGATTACATGCGTCGATGAATTCAATAAAGAAATGACTACTATGAATAAAAAGACTTTGGTGAAGAAATTAAAAAAATCATGAATTTTAATTATATTTATATCATTTTTCATAAATTATATGTACAAAGAAAACATTAAATAATAAATTTAACTACCACTATATTTTGAATAAAAAAGTTGTGTTTTAATGTATCGAGAGTAAATGTATTTATTTAAAATAATCCTGTTAAGAACAGGCCGGAGCAGATTCGATACCGACCGAGAATCGAAAATCCGTTGTTTAATTTTCTCTCACTATACATAATGGAATGCATTAGAATTTTAAATACATTCATGAAATTTATTTCTCTATTGCGCTTGTCAAGAATAATTAAAGAAAATTGAAATAAATTAAAAATTTTTTACTACAGTTGTTTATTAAACTCTAAATTTGGTTACTTACTTTTTGTTTAAAATATGATGAATTTTATTTAAAAAAACATTTATTATACAATCATGTATGTATAAAAAATTGCGCTAAATGACAATTTCTTTTGAAAACAGTATAATTATTTTATTTATAATAAAATAACATTTTCATTTCTCAGTCGGTAATCAAAACTGCTCCGGCCTACTCTTAAGGTCATTATTGCAGATTTTCAAAGTACAATTAACAATTAAGAAAGTATATTACGATGTAAGCTCGATAAAAACTTGATAAGTCCATAGTACGCGAATATTAACATCCGAATTAAAGATCCTGGTAATGCGTACTTAGGACTAATCGAATTTCTTCTTAAGGTCAGTATACTATTTTTCACAACTTTGATAAAAATACGACATTTTTGAATCAGTGCTAGGCGGTAATGTGACACTTTTAGCCAATAGAATATTTTTCTAACTATAAAGCGTCGCTAGGAAGAAGGGCACATCTTCAAAAAGTGTGTTTTGAGAAAATTGAATTTGAAGTTTTGAATCACTTATAAATTTAAACCTGTCGATAAATAAACATGTCTTTATATCTTTGTCAATTCAACTGATATCTTCATAATATTATATAAGAATATAGTAGCAAATGAGCACATTTCAAAAAGCCATGATATGGAAAAAGGGCACATCTCGAGAAGTGCTCTTCTTCCTAGCGTCGCTTCATATGTACCTCGAATGATAAAGATGCATATTTTACCATAGGAATAAAATAAAATTAAAATTATGAATGGAATTTCGCATTCAGATTGTTCAATATAAATTAAGTTAATAACATTAAAGTAAATAGTATCCTATGCTATATAATTATGATCATAATATTGGAAATACGTTTTTTAAATTTATGATATGAATAATAAAAAATAATGAAATATTGTGTGCTCATTAATTTTTGCTACTAAATAATCAAGTAAGGGAGATGTAAAAGTTGCTGAATGATTCATAGTTGTCTCAAATCTATGGTAAAATATGCGTTGGTGTCATTTAAGGTCCATATTAAAGAGAATGTGCCTTATTTCAGGTGTCACACATGAGTCTACGAAATAGAATTAAAGCATTGTTTGTTCACGATTCATCAAAGCAGTGCTCGATGCCCCACTTGTGTACAAATTATTATAAATCATTATAACTTATATTCTAGAGAAAACCCCTGTGAATGTTACTAATTAAATTCTTAGGGTACTAAAGTCGAGATACAGCATTTTCTGTTTAGGTCTTCCAATTAGCATATCTTAATTGTTTTCGGCAAAATTCGATAGCGGCATACATAAGATTCACAGTTTACATAATTCATTGAGTGCATGAATCAAAGTTTTTCATATTAGTAGCTTTAAAATCAAGGCTGTTTTTGAAGTTGGAATTTAGAAGAGTGAAACCATTAAGGAATGACCCCAGTTCACAAATTTGATACCTCATTTTTCACATTAATTAATAACATCTGTATCTCGGATCCAAAAAGGTTTGGGAAGACGTTTGAAAATAGCAAATGAAGGTGTTGATCTCTGCTACTGAATGAATGTTGCAGAGAAGTTAACTGATGCAAGTTTATACCTCAATATCTTGAAATTCGTGAATCCTTGTTGACGGATTTGAAAATTAGCTTTTTTGATCGATTTTAAAAGTGTTATATCTCAGCTCCCGGTGGACGAAAATGGACGTATAAAAAAAGAAAATAAAGGTTATGAGGTCAACTTTTAGATAAAATGTTGATAAAAGGTCCGTCGATAGAATTAAATACTGATAAATGAATTTATGTAAAAAAAAAATGTAATTTTTCGGAGAATTTTCTTGGGTTTTGGGTTCATGATTTTTTTTATTAGCTTATTTTATTGACCTAGAAATTTTTTTTAGCTTTTTATATATAAATATTGAAATTTCATCTGAATCTGATGCGGGAAAATAAGTTCTAATGGCCTAAAATAACTTTTGAAGAAAATATCTCCTAAAAATGGCAAAAAAGCCATTTTTGATTACAGGCAGGGTTAGGACCCTTTCCTGATGATAATTAGCGATTGGGATCTTGTTTTTTTATGACAAATAACTCATCTAAACTTCTGGAGAATGAACTTTTTGAGTTTGGGAAATAAGGGACACCCTAATATATATATATATATATATAAATAAGAGAGAAAAAAAAGTAAAAAAGTGTAGCTATTATGTGATTACACGATTTATTAGAATAAATGACAATGCTCTAGGTATACAAAAAAAAGGCACCAGTTGCATAATACGGATGCGACTCCGTTAATTAGTCTAAATGTTCTCGTAACGTAGCGGAAAAAGAGACACGTACACAAACAAAAAAAGAGAAAGATAATTATAAAGCATACAATGAAGTAGAAAAGGATCTAGCTTGAAAGGGAGCACTAAAAAAACAAATAAAAAAGAACGCACTATCTCAATGTTGAGCACGTGGTCCACCAACACACGCGCGTGCACAAAATCGCAACAGATGTATGTATTTTTAAGCTTATTAAAAAAACTAGTACTAGTGCAAAGCATACACTAATATGTCCTACGCACTCACTCCCGCAATTGCACGCCGTCACAAACAAGAAAACAAAATTGGCTTTTCTCTATTAAGATCAGCTGCGTAGCACAGAGCTGTTACAATATCAATCAACTTGGCTGTTAGCGACAGAAGGAATGAACCATTGGGACCTTGCATGAAAAAATGCATTATATCCGTCCGATAGAATACGAAAAAATAAAAGACCCGTATTTTTTCGTTTTTTAAAATATGATGAATTGCAAAAATTATAGCCAGTATAAGTTAATACAATTTTGATATATATATAAATATAGCGCCAATGTACATGACGTCACAAGTTCACCGGTACTCGTGACGTCACACCAATTTTCAACTAACTCTATCTCTTTGAGTTTTCATTTTTATGATAAAAGAAAAAATACGTGTCCTTTATTTTTTCTTTTTCTTAATGACGGATATAATGGATTTAAAAAAAAATTTTCATGCAACATCCCAATCATGGATGTTCTTCCTTCCTCGAGCTTCTTCTTCACGCGGTGTACTGCGCGCGCCACCAGATGCTCTTGTCATTTTCTCTAGCTTGAGTGCTGAAGTCACACTGCTACGTATACCAGATACGTTGGTTAAGCGTTGCAAGATTATATATATATACACACATATATGCGCGTATGTACGTTTTGAGGGTTGGCTTTAGGTCGATTGCCGTTGTCTCTCTTTTCATCGCGCGTTATTTTTCGACGTTCCCTTCCATCGCGTGTAATATTTGTCTATAATTTTGAGTTCTAAGTAACATGGCCAATTTGCCATGGTACACTCCCTCCCCCCTCTCCCGCCTCACGGAAGTATACAGCGGAACCGGATCCTCAACTTTTGTTAAAGAGGAAGGCGCAAAAAGATACAAGTCATATCATTTGACCATTCCTAAGAATTGACGTAATTGTCGGAGACTGGTGGGTGCTGGACACTCTAGGATAGGACGGATTTTCTCCTTATCGGTTTTCAAACCCTTTTTATTTACTACATATCCAAGATACTTAACCTCAAAGCAGCAGAACTCTGATTTTTCTCGGTTAATTCGCAATTTTGCTGCTTTTACGAAAATTAATACTTTCTTTAGTCAGTTCAAGTGCTCGCTGAAGGTGACGGTGGTAATAATGACGTCATCCAGGTACAAGAAAACGTTAGTTTCCCAGTCTAGTTTAATGAGGTTTTCCATGACCATTTTCTGGAAGGAATCGGGATCATTTGTCAGGCCGTAAGGAATACGATTAAAGTGAAATAGGTCTCTACTTGTAAGTGCAAATGCAGTTATCTCTTTGCTGTCAGAATCCTTTGGTATTTGATGACAAGCCTGACTTAAATTTAATTTTGAGATATACTTAGCATATCTTAATTTATCATATTTTTGACAGGATAGGCAAACTTCTTGGTGACGTCATTAACCTGCCTATAATCTATGCACAATCTGTATTTTCCATTTGGTTTGGAAGCTAAAACAGGGCATCTATTCCAAGGGCTATTAGAAGGTTCTATAATGCCTTCATGAAGCATACAATCTACCTCTGCTTGCGCAACTTTTAGCATTTGAGGGGAATATCTTCTGATTTTCTGATGAATAGGTTTATGTCCGTGAACATCAATTTTATGAGTAGCTAAAATGGTGATGCCTAAGATCTCACATGTGGGCGGGATTAAATCATTCAGTAATGAGGTTATTTGATTCTGCTTTCTTTTAATAGCGTGTATCAAACCTCTAAGGGTAGCTAAAGCAATATAGCTCAAAGGGTCGGTGTTATAAAGATAAAATTGATGCTGAACCTTTCTCATAATCCACCGGGTATCGTTTTCATGATGACTGCTAATTTTTATCAAACGCATGAAATCTATTCCTAAAATGTATTCGTATAAAATGCCTTTGAAAACATGGAAAGGTAATGTTCTCGAGTCTTGATCTACTGTTACGTTAATATTTACAAGTCCATCAATATTGACCAAATTACATTAAAGTTACTTAAACATGCAGGTCTCGCTGCTAGTTCTGTCAGAAGTGATCGAGTCTGAAACGCCTAATTGGAGGAAACACCGGCTCTTATTATTCCATCTTTTCCAAAGACCTAGCTCGGTTGCTTCTCTTTATAAAATAGGGACGTATTCATCGTCGACCGATGCAGATCTGTGTAAACTGGGGCTAGGTTTTGGCTATTTGCAGTTCGCCTTAAAGTAGATGGTTGGGTTATTGGAGTTGCCGACTCTGCTGGATAAAAGGGTGAAGGTAAGATTGGTGAAACTCCTGGAGGTGGTATAAGCTGGGAATAATTATAAAAATCATAATTATATGAAGTGGGAGGGTTATGGCTGTAAGAATAGGAATAAGCATATAGGGTTGGAGTTGGATAAGGAGGGAAGCTGGGAGGAACTCAAAGACTAGTGGACACGGAAGTGGTGGTACCTACATTTTAAGCTGCAAAGAGATAAAAAAATGTAGTTACGTGTTTTCACGGAGGACAGGTACTGGTGTTAGTTACCGTCGAGTAATCAACATGGGAGCCGTGGTTATCGTAAGAACTTCTTGTCCAACTGATTGGATAGCTTCCATACTACTCGAGTAATTCGGATAGTTTGCTACATAATTATGGATTGATGTAATCGGGTATTGGGTTAATTGTGCTCGAGTTTGCATGGAATTTAGTGGTGTGGGGTGAGCTGGAGGCGTAGCGGGGTTAATCGAATTTAAAGTTTCGGTTACCTCTGCTGGCAGCGATGGTGAGTTCGCCGATGATTGATCTAGTGGATTCATCGTAATGGAATCTTATTAGGCTCTTAAAGTCTGACTGATGGGTAAATAAGAAGACTGACTATTACCATCATGGACCTTAATTGAGGCTTGCATACGATCATGCTGGTCTTCTTGCAATAGCGTAGAGTTACTTGCGGACAGAGTATTGCATCCCAATCGCGAATCTTCTGCCTTGTCTTCATCTTCCAAGAGGCTATCCTATCTCCTAAATGTCTCCTAATCTCGTATCAGTAGACACCGTTTTATATTATTGCAGAGTCCCTTTTCCACTAATACTAAGATTACCATAATAAAAAATTTGCTCTATTGACATATCTTTCATTATTCTAGTTATGTCAGATTCAACCTGTAAGGGGTTATTACAACATTCGTCGTCAGGGAGTAAGAGGGGTTCAATATTTAATTGTCGACCGGCCATAGTAATGAATCTTAGTTATCTCGTACTTTTATCCTAAGCGGCCGAAATTTCAAATAACTAAATCTATTCTAACATGAGATTTATCTCAGGAGGTTAGGTAACTCTCTGCTCAATAGCTGTTTCTTGAGAAAAACAAATTGGATTTTAATTCAAAAATTTACAAACAAAAATTTCGTGACATAAATTTAACAGTTAAGAAAATTATTGAGTTATCACAAGCACTCAAAAAAATAAAGAAAATCTAATTCCAAGTTACAGGAAGTTAAGATCATCAACCTACTAATAGTTGCAAAAGAGAAGAAAAAAATTTTTAAATAGAAATCAAGTTATCTAAATTTTTGAGTGTAAAAGTTCTTTAACTCCTCACAAAAAAAAATTTTAAATTATGAAGCTATTCATAAACAAAAAAAAATTTATTATAAAAAAAATTTTGTAAAAGACAAAAAACAACTTTTGAACTACAATAATTAATAGTTAAAGTTCACAAAAAAAGTAAAAAAATTATCAGATAAAGAAAACAAAGTTATCTCAAAGTTACCAACAAAATTATTTATAAGCAATTCAATAAATAATTTTGTGCAAATCAAGATACATACAAAAAAAAATTTCATTAGTAAAAAAAAAATCAAACGCTTAAGAAGGGGCCGAACTATCTGTCTTTGTCTAATAGCGTTTTTCATCATTTATGTAAACACTTTCTGGTATAACAAAAAAAAAATGGCAGCCCCCGCTAGATATTAGTATAATTAGTAAATTTTGTAATAACAACCAAATTTTTTACCGCATAGTTTTTGACTAATTAGAGACCTACTACCAATCTAGAATATAACCTATCTTTTTTTGGTAGGTCTCTAATTATTCAAAAACTACGCAGTGAAAAAATTTGGTTGTTATTACAAAATTTACTTATTATACTAATATCTAGCGGGGGCTGCTATTTTTTTCTTGTTATACCAGATAGTGTTTACATAAATGATGAAAAACGCTATTAGACAAAGACAGATAGTGCGGCCCCTTCTTAATAGCCAAGCCAAAGCACAGAAGAAAATTTTCTTTTGTTGTTCAAATAAACTCTATAAGCAGACGGTTATCTCTCGTCGGTAAAACTTAGCGGCAATACGGTGAGTGGGAGGGAGCACACAGCAAGATGGTAAAAGCGAAGGCAATCGGAACTAACAATATTTTTAATATAAAAGCGATAAATAAAAACCAGCTTTGCTTAATGTAGGAGTCGCTAAAAGGAATATTGCTGAAATGGTTTAGTGCTGGAAAGATAGGTGCTGCAAGGGTATTCACAAGAATGTGAATACCCTTGCACCTTTACTCTGGTAACACAGACATATATATACAATATGATATGATATGTCACGTAGTCGTGGGATTAATGCTCCAAACTTAAAAAAAAAACTACTTAGTTTTATAAATAAGTTCAGACTCTATAAACAATCAAAAAAACGCTGCTAATTGCTTTGGCGCAATGCTTTCTCATAGAGCTCATTGAGTTAGTGAAATTTAATTTTTTTAAATATGAGTTCAATATAGAAAACATAATTTATATTTAAGAAAAATTATGAAAGTTGTGAAATGCTGTGAGGGGATAATATACATTATATAATAACACATTATACTTATACATCAATGCATATACGCATACATAAACATTGACATTTAATTATAAAATCGCATTTAAATATTCGCTATGACTGTACACAACAAAGCACCGACCCTTTCACTTATATAGTGAGTAAGTTATCTTTCAACCGCTTGGGGATAAAACTCCCATTTAATGAACATCCCCCAATCGGCGTAACCGTAAATCTCCCGTAACGTTCCGCGCAACCTTCTAATGAAAACTTCATGGAATCCTTCTAGAATCTTCAAGCAATATTCCATCCAATGAAATGTTTATGGAATCTTTCTGAAATCTTTCATGAAACATTCCAATCGGAAGATTACTTAAATCTTTCTGTGAAATATTTCGTGAAATATTCCAGAAATCTTCCGTGAATATTTTATAGAATATTTCGCAAAAGTTTGTGAATATTCCTTTGAAATATTTCTAAAATATTCCTGGAAGCTTTCAATGGAAGATTCCAGTGGAATATTTTATTCCGTGAAGACTTTCCAGAATCTGCATGAAAGGTTCCATTGAAATATTCCAGTGGAATATTACGAAATATTTCATTGAAATCTTTCATGCTGTGTAGGCTGTGTTAAATTTTTAATCTTCTACAATTTTTCTCTTATTGCAATTAAAAAAATAAATAACGCACAATTCTAGTGAAAACATACAATGTATATCATAGCTAAATCACAGCTGATAAAAAAAAATAATCTAACATCAATAATGTTGTATTATAAAAATGTATCTCAATCAATGATGATGGTCAAGTTACCATTTCGATTTCAAAGTAGCGCTTACGCAGTCGTTATAATATTCGAATGAATAACACGAAAATCAATTAAACAATGACAGCGAATCTGGTCTCTACTTAATATAAATTTTAATTTATTTAACATTTTATTTTAATCCTCCATCAGTGATCAAAAATATAGGGTCATATGCTGTAACCCGAGTAGAAACAAAACGGCCAACCGTAACTTTCATAAATCTTAATTAATTGAATTGAAGTGTAACATGAAATTAATTTCATTTTCATTTTTTATTTATTAAAAATATCTTAAATGAAGTTCATATTTAGTAAATAGAGAGATATAAATTGTTAAAGATCAAAGTAGTTGTATTGATAATAATATATATCTTAACAGCTATTAAAAATATATAACAATCCGTTCTGAATAAATTTTATTCATACGTGACTTTTATGTTGTATCTTTGAATAAAAACTTATATTAAAACCAAATGTGAACCTTATCCGCACCGGATTTGCACCGCATCCGAACCGGATTTGGATTTAGTCTATTGTACTTCATCGTACTTCAGACTGTCCTACTCCGGTCCTGTCATAGTCCTGAATAGCAAAACTAAAATCAGGTATCCTGACAGAGTCCGCAACTTTCCCTGGTGACACACTCAAATAAAATAATAATTTGATTCTGAATCGGGACCGGAATATTATCTTCTGGATACGGATCCGGGACGGATGTATTCCATATTTACATTTCTAATCGGGAACCTGGATCATTAATGTTTAGTTTATGTTTTTTCAAAGCTCTAAAATTAAAACTACACCAAGAAAACCTATTTTCAATAGCTTTCGTACTAGTCAATAGAAAAAATAAATGATATGAAATATTGGATGCAAATCCATCGAGCACTTTTCGAGATCTAAGTAACAAAATAAATACAAACATTTTTTTCAACAATTCAAAATGTTTTAAAATTAAAGCTACGCTAAAAAAATAAGCTTTCAAAAGTTCTTTTTATTTCAGCAATCAAAAATAATTTGCATGAAAATTTCAAAGCAAATTCCTAGAATAGTTTACATAAAATATAAAAGAAATAAAAAATCTAAAATGTAAAAAAATTTTTTAAATGGCTATTTTATTAAAACCACTCTAAATAGACCAATTTTCAATAGCTTCCGCAAAAGTTAATCAAAAAAATAAATTGTATGGAAAATTTGAAGCGAATCCATTGATTACTTTTCGAGATCTAATTGACTAAATAGATACAAACATTTTTTCAAAAATTTGAAAATGCTCTAAAATTTAAACTACGCTAAGGAAATCAAATAACAAAAATTTAATTTATATCGGGGATCGGAAATTATTTCCATGCAAATTTTTAAGCAGATTCATCACATAGTTTACAAGAAATGCCAAAAAAATTAAATATCGAAATCTTTTTTTTTTATAAATGACTGAAATTAAAACTACGCTAAGAAAACTAATTCTCAATAGCTTCCCCCCAAGTTAGACAAAAAAAATAAATTCTCTGCAATATTTGAAGCAAATCTCAATACGCATACACGCACACATACACCCACATACGCACACACACGCACAGACACACACACAAACTCACCTCCACACACCCATACACACACACACACACACTCACCCATACACATCCACACCCACACAGACACACACACATACACACACACGCACGCTAACACACCCACACACACCCACACTCACCCACACATACTAAGACAAACCCAACACACCCAAACACACAGACAATTACACCCACACACACACACATACACGCCCACACACCTCCACACACGCACATACATACCCACACATGTATACACCTAAACACACACACACACACACATCCACACACCCACGCCCACACCCTCTCACACATATACACACACACAGACACACACGCGCGCGCTTTAACACACCGATACACACAGACTCAGAAACACATATTTTCTGGAAATTACTTTTTTTGACTCCTTGAGTAAAAATATGTACAAATTAATGTTTTTTTTTTTTTTTTTTAAGATTAATATATATAGAGGATATTGTCCTCTATATGATTAACCTTTTTCCATGGTGGAGTCGAGGGAGTCCCCGCCCGGTACCGTTTAACACATTACATCAGGCTAGACTGTCAGACCCACCATACCGAAAACTTTGACTACCGATGGATAAATCAGCCACTTTTGTGACCAACAATCAACCGATACCCAATGAGGTCGGATTTTTAAGAGTCGCGATATAAATGGCACATACACTAATTTTCTTTCGAAAAAAAGTTTAGAGGTACCTGGCCAGGATTCGAACCCATGCCCTCCGCGTTGAAGGCAAGAGCTCTATCCATTACGCCACCGCGCTCTCGTACAAATTAATGTAAAAATATAAAAATAGTATATTATGCACTGAGAGGAAAAAGTAGGCTGTTTGCTTCCGCGTATAGTTGCAGCCCGAGCATTAGTGAGGGCCGCATTTACGCGGGTGCTAGAAGCCTACTTTTTACTCGGTCACAATACAGATTTTTTTTACATCCCCAGGTAAAAGATTTGTGATTGAAACAAATATTAGATTGAGATAATATATTGTTATATATTTCGACAGTCTTTTCACACGAGTGTACAGTTGCGTATACGTATAAACTATACACTCGCGCATGCGCATATCATTAAAACCAAGGACTGAACGTAGCGTTTGTTTCTCTGTTCAGCAGGAAAGAAGTACGAACTTTAAGGTGAGGGATGTGAAAAAAAATTTTTTATCGATACAATGCTTTCTCTATGAGAAAGAAAAAGAGCTCATAATACAATAACTAAAACTAAAATACATAAAATACTAAAAATTAATATTGCACAGTAAAAATAGAATTGCATAGTAAAAAGTGAATTGCACAGTATGATATCACAGTCTTAGGAGATAATAGATTTAATAATAAAATGATAGTAAGTCAATAAATTTAATAAAAGTGATATGACAGGTAGAAAACCAAACAAGAATAAATGCACGTAATGAAAATAAAGAAAAATGTATTTAAATTCAGTCTCAAATACCTACACCGAGAAAGTTTCACATCATAAAAGATAGTGCGTTTTTAAAATGCTCCACAAAGTGGCTCGCATGCACGATAAATATCGAACATGCATCAAGTTTTTCGATGCGGCGCCACCGTAGGCGACGAAATACAGTGCGCCGCCTCCTCGCGCATTGTGTTTCGGCGCTTATGCACTACAAAAAGTGATGCATGAATTATGAAATGCGAAGCATTATTCGTGATTCATGGTGCAAAAGGCATCACTTTTTTTAGTGCGACGCGCATCATCTTTATTGAGGCAAAACTTTCTCCGTGTATCAGTCAAAATGAATTACATCAAAATCAAGCGCGTAAAGAGTGCAGTCAAGATATCAGCAATATACAATAAATTACAATACGAAAATGGATTAAATATGCAATAATACGTAAGTCATGCTGATAAAAATATAAATATTTTCATTTATTTTATCAACAATCATCCCACATTCATGCCAATTAATACATTTTCACCTTAAATCTATAAAAAGAACATCACATAAATAAATTAACACATATAATATAGTCCGAAAAAATATTACTATTCAATCTAGGTCATCAAATTTTATATTCTATTTGAAAAAGTATTTCTCTGTGCAAATTTTCAGCCCCCTAAACCTCAACCTAACCTCAAACACGCATTTTTTCTATTTTCAAGTCCTTTACGTCGATCCCCGCTAATTTTTTATTCAGAACACTCTTCTTTTTTTTTTAAATCTAGGATTTTTCGAGCTCTACAAAATGGTTTCTGACGATTTTTTTATAGGCGCAAAATTAAAATTTCTGAAGACGTTTGAAAATTTCTTCTTTAGATATTTTGAAAACTCAGACGACACTCTACACGGGAAGAAATCTTGAGTTAACACAAGTCCAACATTACTCGAAACAACACAATTCAATGCTTGTGTTATTTCTTCGTCAAACTCGAGTTGTAAGAAGTCTGAGAAAAATCAAGTTGATATAAAACAAAACATTGCATCGCTTAACTCGACGTTAAATAACAGAGATGTGTAGATTATCATTCGCCTAATTCCAAGAAACACGAACATATAGTATCTCGAGGTTTACAGCTCCTACATGTCCAAAGTTGAGTTGGAGAAGCATGAGGCTCGTCATCACAATACTCTGAGATATACAAACATTTCGTATGTAAAAAACGAAGTTGAATTTATTCCAACTTGACTTATTTCCGAGATTTCTCCTCTTCGTACAATTCTATGTTCGAGTTAAAATAAATCAAAACATGAAGTCAATTCAATTCCAAATTTCTTTCCGTGTAGAAAAAATAAATGTTGTCTAATTATGAACAAACAAAAATCTTTTAGATTTTTTAAAATGGTGGAATAGCGTCAAAAACAAAAAAAATTCATTTGCGCATTTTTATCTATATACGACCTAACCCTCGCATTGAACACTTTCGTATGCAATATGTTTACACGGGAATTCATCTGAGGAGACACTCTGAGTTGTAACATATCGAGAATAAGTCAGAATTTTTAAATTTTCATTCTCAAGCGCTCCAGAGACCTTAAAAAGCCCATTATACTGATAAAAATCCATATAAATGTCCTGTCATAAAACTACGCATATAGAAAGAGAATATACAGATATACCGAATGTTTTGTTTTGAGTTATCACTTAAACGCCACCTAGTGGGAGCAATCATCCTGATTCTTCCTAATACGATTGAACTCATCTGTACTTTATTTCTATTTACAGAAACAGATAGTAGATATAGGGTGAACCAGTCGGTAGCTGGACATGCGCTGGTAAATAGACAAATCCGTTTTAGAAAAAGTTTTTTTTTATTGAAATAATATTTATAAAAAATATTTTTTTCATTGCTATCGTTAAAACATATATTTATTTAATATTATAATTAATATACTTATATACAAAATTATATTTTCGCTTTGAAATAAAAGTTTAATGCGTACGACATAATAATTTAAAGCGCCCTCTCGGGGCACGATAGAATTGTAGAAAGTATATATTATATGGAAAGTTGGTACGATTTTTTAAAATGATCGCATTGAATTTTAATTGCTGCAAATGGACTAGAATTTTTATCTTTTAAAGCATATGAATGATAGAAATTCATAAATTTCAATGGGGCTCGATATATTACAAAATCTATTCCAGATTTATTTCTACCCTATTTAATTAAAGAAAATAATTTAAATAATTAGAGAATAATAATAATTGTTTGTAGTAAATAAAAAATATTTTACTAAAGAGAGAGACTATTTGTATTAATGGAGAGGCACATGAAATATATATATATATATAAATATTGAGCATTTTTTATCCATTTTAACAATAAATAATGATACAGTATATGAAATTAATAATATGTTACGATTAATTAAGCATAAATGTTTAATTTAATTAAACATTTCATCAAAATTTGTTCACTTTCTAATTTTTTTTGTTTTGAATATTTAATTTTCTATAATTTCTTTATAAATTTTAAAAAGATATTTTGTTATTTTTTGTATCTAGTTTTATAGAGTTATACAAAAGTTATATATAATCATTTTCAGATACAAACTATATCCAGTAAACTATATCGAGTACTTCCGTATTTAATTCATTCTTTTTTATATAAAGGAATGAAATTGACATTGATTAATAAGCTCTTCTGTTTCAACTTTTTTAAATTATATAAAATTCATAAAAATACCATTAAACTATTTTTTTATTTTATAATTTTATCAAATTTCTTGAAATTTTTTGAATATTATAACTGTTGTTTTTTGTTTTTAATCATTGTTCAAATTGATAAATACTATTTAATCTTTATTATTACTTTTAAAAAAGTATATTTTAGGCGAGTTCAGGTATTGAATAGTATAGTATTCTTTAGAACATTTTTTCTAAATATTTCATTTTACCCAATACATAATATTTTTTTTATTTCAGCTTTCGAAAGTACTGAAATATCATCATCAAGTTTATACTTTTTATTTGATTTATCTTTAGTTTTTGCTTAAGAGGAGGCCGTATCATTCTGTCCTTGTCTAATCTAAATTTTCTTTATTACTAATAAATTAAATATTTTCATAGAAAAGTAAGACAACCGCCCAATAGAGCAAAAGACAAGCAAACGATTCTTTTTTATGAAAAAATATGAAATTTTGATTATTTTTCGAGTGAAGTCTGAAACGGAAAAACAATCGAACTTGATTGAGTTGATTCAACTGTTTTTCCGTTTCAGAGTTCACTCGAAAAATAATCAAAATTTCATATTTTTTCATAAAAAAGAATCGTTTGCTTGTCTTTTGCTCTATTGGGCGGTTGTCTTACTTTTCTATGAAAATATTTAATTTATTAGTAATAAAGAAAATTTAGATTAGACAAGGACAGAACTATACGGCCGTCTCTTAAGAAAGTTTTGAAATCAATCAAGCAATCGTCGAGTACTTCCGTATTAATTCATTCTTTTTAATATGAAGTTCATAATATGAATAATAAGAAATTCATAAAATATTTACAGTTTTGGCTAAAGAAAGTTTCGAAATCAATCAAGCAATCGTCGAGTACTTCTGTATTCAATTCATTTTTTTAAAACTTTTTTTAGAGCTTCAAAACATATTAAATTTTACTAAATATCCACAAAATAACTTGCCAGGCCCGTAGATTAATAGTTCTTGGTGTAATTGATAATTTTAAAGTTTTTATAGTAAAAATAAGTGAAAGAAAACTAAGAATATTGAATTCTCTGCGTTACATAACATCACATATAAAAAAAATAATTTATAGCACAAAATAGATTTTTATTTATTGTAATAAGATGTATTTTTGTTCTTTATCTTTGAATGTATATGTATTTATTAAATTCATATTTTAAACTGTTATTTAACACACGTGAATTAGCTAACAATTAAATTATAAACCAGTACACATTAACATTGAGCATTTCACTAACAAAATATTAATCTACGGGCCTGGCAAGTTATTTTGTGGATATTTAGTAAAATTTAATATGTTTTGAAGCTCTAAAAAAAGCTTTAAAAAAATGAATTGAATACAGAAGTACTCGACGATTGCTTGATTGATTTCGAAACTTTCTTTAGCCAAAACTGTAAATATTTTATGAATTTCTTATTATTCATATTATGAACTTCATATTAAAAAGAATGAATTAATACGGAAGTACTCGACGATTGCTTGATTGATTTCAAAACTTTCTTAAGAGGCGGCCGTATAGTTCTGTCCTTGTCTAATCTAAATTTTCTTTATTACTAATAAATTAAATATTTTCATAGAAAAGTAAGACAACCGCCCAATAGAGCAAAAGACAAGCAAACGATTCTTTTTTATGAAAAATATGAAATTTTGATTATTTTTCGAGTGAACTCTGAAACGGAAAAACAGTTGAATCAACTCAATCAAGTTCGATTGTTTTTCCGTTTCAGACTTCACTCGAAAAATAATCAAAATTTCATATTTTTTCATAAAAAAGAATCGTTTGCTTGTCTTTTGCTCTATTGGGCGGTTGTCTTACTTTTCTATGAAAATATTTAATTTATTAGTAATAAAGAAAATTTAGATTAGACAAGGACAGAATGATACGGCCTCCTCTTAAGCAAAAACTAAAGATAAATCAAATAAAAAGTATAAACTTGATGATGATATTTCAGTACTTTCGAAAGCTGAAATAAAAAAAATATTATGTATTGGGTAAAATGAAATATTTAGAAAAAATGTTCTAAAGAATACTATACTATTCAATACCTGAACTCGCCTAAAATATACTTTTTTAAAAGTAATAATAAAGATTAAATAGTATTTATCAATTTGAACAATGATTAAAAACAAAAAACAACAGTTATAATATTCAAAAAATTTCAAGAAATTTGATAAAATTATAAAATAAAAAAATAGTTTAATGGTATTTTTATGAATTTTATATAATTTAAAAAAGTTGAAACAGAAGAGCTTATTAATCAATGTCAATTTCATTCCTTTATATAAAAAAGAATGAATTAAATACGGAAGTACTCGATATAGTTTACTGGATATAGTTTGTATCTGAAAATGATTATATATAACTTTTGTATAACTCTATAAAACTAGATACAAAAAATAACAAAATATCTTTTTAAAATTTATAAAGAAATTATAGAAAATTAAATATTCAAAACAAAAAAAATTAGAAAGTGAACAAATTTTGATGAAATGTTTAATTAAATTAAACATTTATGCTTAATTAATCGTAACACAATTTTTCAGTAGACGCTTGAATACATTAATTACAAATTAACGTACATTTTTGTCACTTCCTGAAGATGATGTCCAGGTGACCTAGACAACCTCTAGGTCGACGAAACATCATTCAGAAAGTGCATCTAGTATTATAATTGAAATTAAAAATTTTTGTCACTTCCTGGAGATGATGTCCAGGTGGCCAGGATGACCTCCAGGATCACGAATCATCATCCACGAGGAAACACATCTAGTATTATCATTGGAAATATATAAATTTTTGTCACATCCTATAGATGATGTCCAGGTGACCTAGATGACCTCCAGGTCGACAAAACATCATTCTCGAGAAAGTGAATCTAGTATTATAATTGAAAATTTTTTGTCACTTCTTGGAGATGATGTCCAGATGGCCAGGATGGCCACCAGGATTACGAAACATCATCCACGAGGAAACACATCTAGTATTATCATTGGAAATATATAAATTTTTGTCACTTCCTATAGTTGATGTCCAGGTGACTTAGATGACCTCCAAGTCGACAAAACATCATTCTCGAGAAAGTGAATCTAGTATTATACTTAAAAATTTTTTGTTACTTCTTGGAGATGATGTCCAGGTGACCTAGATGACCTCCAGGTCGACAAAACATCATTCTCAAGAAAGTGAATCTAGTATTATAATTAAAAATTTTTTGTCACTTCTCGGAGATGATGTCCAGGTGACCTGGACGACCTCCAGGTCGACGAAACATCATTCTCGAGAAAGTGAATCTAGTATTATAATTGAAAATTTTTTGTCACTTCCCGGAGATGATGTCCAGGTGGCCAGGATGGCCGCCAGGATCACGAAACATCATCCACGAGGAAACACATCTAGTATTATCATTGGAAATATATAAATTTTTGTCACTTCCTATAGATGATGTCCAGGTGACTTAGATGACCTCCAGGTCGACAAAACATCATTCTCGAGAAAGTGAATCTAGTATTATAATTTAAAATTTTTTGTCACTTCCTGGAGATGATGTCCAGGTGACTTAGATGACCTCCAGGTCGACAAAACATCATTCTCGAGAAAGTGAATCTAGTATTATAATTAAAAATTTTTTGTCACTTCTCGGAGATGATGTCCAGGTGACCTGGACGACCTCCAGGTCGACGAAACATCATTCTCGAGAAAGTGAATCTAGTATTATAATTTAAAATTTTTTGTCACTTCTTGGAGATGATGTCCAGGTGACCTAGATGACCTCCAGGTCGACAAAACATCATTCTCGAGAAAGTGAATCTAGTATTATAATTAAAAATTTTTTGTCACTTCTTGGAGATGATGTCCAGATGGCCAGGATGGCCGCCAGGATTACGAAACATCATCCAGGTGGAAACACATCTAGTATTATCATTGGAAATATATAAATTTTTGTCACTTTCTATAGATAATGTCCAGGTGACTTAGATGACCTCCAGGTCGACAAAACATCATTCTCGAGAAAGTGAATCTAGTATTATAATTAAAAATTTTTTGTCACTTCTCGGAGATGATGTCCAGGTGACCTGGACGACCTCCAGGTCGACGAAACATCATTCTCGAGAAAGTGAATCTAGTATTATAATTTAAAATTTTTTGTCACTTCTTGGAGATGATGTCCAGGTGACCTAGATGACCTCCAGGTCGACAAAACATCATTCTCGAGAAAGTGAATCTAGTATTATAATTAAAAATTTTTGTCACTTCTAGGAGATGATGTCCAGGTGACCTGGACGACCTCCAGGTCGACAAAACATCATTCTCGAGAAAGTGAATCTAGTAATATAATTAAAAATTTTTTGTCACATCCTATAGATGATGTCCAGGTGACCTAGATGACCTCCAGGTCGACAAAACATCATTCTCGAGAAAGTGAATCTAGTATTATAATTGAAAATTTTTTGTCACTTCTTGGAGATGATGTCCAGATGGCCAGGATGGCCACCAGGATTACGAAACATCATCCACGAGGAAACACATCTAGTATTATCATTGGAAATATATAAATTTTTGTCACTTCCTATAGATGATGTCCAGGTGACTTAGATGACCTCCAGGTCGATAAAACATTATTCTCGAGAAAGTGAATCTAGTATTATAATTAAAAATTTTTTGTCACTTCTTGGAGATGATGTCCAGGTGACCTGGACGACCTCCAGGTCGACGAAACATCATTCTCGAGAAAGTGAATTTAGTATTATAATTTAAAATTTTTTGTCACTTCCTGGAGATGATGTCCAGGTGGCCAGGATGGCCTCCAGGATCACGAAACATCATCCACAAGGAAACACATCTAGTATTATAATTGAAAATATATCTTTTTGTCATTTCCTGTAGATGATGTTTAGGTGAGTCGGAGGACCTCCGGGTCGACGAAACATCATTCACAAGAAAGTGTTTAGTTGATAATAAAAAAATCATACTATGTTAGAATTATAGAATACGTTTATACGAAAATATTACTTTAATTATAAGTATAAATAATTTTCGTATTCATACCCTGACTCGCCGTCGATATATATACTATAACATGATATACTAACTCGAATACAAACCGCATGCACCATACTAACTATACTATAGCCAAAAAACATCAAAAATATGCTCATAGCTCTCCTACAATATTAAAGTGTGACGTCACAGGCTGGAAACAAAAATTGAAGGGCTGATGACGAAGAAGAATTTTCATAACGCGAAATTGACACTTTAAAATTTTAGATTACGTTTTCTCGAGATTGAGTAAACCGATCGTCATAAAACTTTTTTTAAATTAAAGATAAAATAAAAATCTTTAATTATCAATTTGTATTTATAAAATATATGAATGCATTTTGAAAAGATTCTATTTTAAAATTTTCGACACTCTAATTCAAAGTATAAGAGGAGCGCCTCGACGTTTTCGTATTCGTACCTTAACTCGCCGTCGAGGCGCTGCCGCGCCTCTTGATTATCAATTATCATTTGAAAATTATAAAATATTAACCTAGATACTTTGAGAGAAAAAAATCATGTTTTTGAGTAAAACTTTAGCACAATGGACGTAAGCAATCTGTTTATCGCGTCCCAAGAGCGCGATCTAAATTACCATGCCGTGCACATTAAACTTTTATTTCAAAGCAAAAAAATAATTTTGTACATATATCTTATATTAAATTAAAGTAAAATCATCTTTTTCTACGGATCTCCAGATCCGCAGAAAAAGATGGTTCATTTTTTAAATGTGTATCTTTTTTTATAACAAAATTAGCAATTTTTTATTAGGTCTCATATTATTATTATTCATTTCTTATGAGCTCTTTTCTTAAGATTTTATTTTCTGTGCCTCGTGTTTGAGTCATAATTAGGCTTTATTATATGTGTCTCTCGCTTTTTCCCATTTTCACTATATCTCCCTCAACATTTCTCTCTCCCTTCATCTTTTCCCTCTTTTTCTCTTTCTTCTCTCCATCCTCTCTTTCGCTTCCCTTTCTTTTCTCTTTTTCTCTCTTCCTCTCTCTCACTTTCTTTTTTACCCTTCTTCTCTCTTTCTCTATTCTCTCTCTCCATTATACTATTTCTTCTCCTAAACAGACCCGTCCAATAGCTAGGCTTAGTGAGATTTTCAAAGTTCTTGAGAGAGTGGTACATGAGTAGCTCTCTAACTTTCTGGAACTTAATGATCTCATAAATGAACATCAGACTGGCTTTAAACCAGGTTATAATGCTCAGATCGCCTGATTAAACAAGATTGAGAATATCGGATTGACTGTGGATAGAAAAAAGGTCACTACTTTTCTTTTATTTGACTTTTCAAAGGCTTTCGACATGTTGCCGCATTACTTCTCAAAAAACTTCGAAATTTTAATTGTTCTGATAGTGTCATTGAATGGTTTGCATTTTATTTGCAAGGTAGATCGCAGTCGATTGAGGAGTTCGATCTCAGCAGTCCTGGGCTTTGGATAAATATCACTTCTGACGTTCCCCAGGACAGTGTCTTGGGTCCACTGCTTTTCTAACTGTTTATTAACAAACTTCTTGATATTTTGAGGACTACGAAACACATGATGTTTGCAGATGATCTGTAAACCTATAGATCTTTCTTTCCTTCTGATATTGTCAATAAAGTAGTTACTATCAATAGTGATGTCAAAGACATTGTTAAATGGGCAGCGGTTAATGGTCTTAAATTGAATGTTTTTAAAATGCAGGCAATCATCTTTGGCAGTGAACAGTATGTTGCTTAACTTAATTCTTCATCAATTCCTTATATCGTAGTCTGTGGTCAACTTATACCTTATTCTAGTAAGGTTAAGTGTCTGGGTCTATGGTTGGAACAAACTCTTAACTCGGAAAAACAGGTTAACTGTATTGTGACTAGAGTCCATGGAGTTCTTTTATAGGCGCTCTCTTTCAAAAAGGCTGAGGCAAGATCTAATTCAATCGTTAATCTGTCCTCACTTCGATTATGCATGCGTAGCCTATAATGACCTTTATAACTACCAGAACCTTAAACTTCATAGAGCTCTTAATGCTTGAGTACGTTTTGTGCACGGTAACATACCATTTTGCGAGCGGGAATAGCTCTCGGTTGAGAAGAGGTGAAAGTATTTTTTAATAGCTTTGGCCTACTCGATCATCACGAATCGCAATCCTTCTGTCTTAGTCAAACGTTTTGTCAGGATTAATACTGACATCCAGATTCACTCCTTTACGCGACGTCTGCCCAGAATTCTTTTATGCCCATCTGTGCTCACAAGTGCTCTGCTGAATTCCTTTTACACATACTCATGCAAACACATACACACATACACATACAAACCCATACACACATACACACATACACATATAAACCCATACACACAAACATACAAACACATATACACATATACATACTCACATATACATACACACATACGATTTAAAACATAATTTTATCATAATAAAAGCTAAGAGATAACTAGTTTTTTGACAAAAAGAAAAATTTATTTGTTAACAATTCTATGTAAAATTAAAGTGAAACCATCTTTTTCTATAGATCTCCGGATCTGTGTATTTTTTAAATATAGATAATTTTTTTGTAATGTTAGTAACATTTTTTTATTAGGTCTTATCTAATTAGTATTTAATCCTTATAAGTTCTTTCTCTTGCATCTTATTTTTTGGGCCTTATGTTTGAGTCTTATTTGGTATTTATTTTCTGTTTACCTCTCTCTTTCTAATTTTCACTATATCTCCCTCTTTATTTTTCTTTCTCTTCATCTTCCCTCCCTTCTCACTTTCTCCCTTCCATTCTCTCTTTTCCTCTCGCTTTATTTTATCTCTCTCCCTTTCCCTCTCATTAACCAACTTCCCGACGTCTTAAGGTTTTCAAAATATATGTTATTTGCAGATGACCTGCAAATATACAGGTCATTTTTTCTAAATGACATATCTAATGAGATGTTCCTTATAAATAACGATGTTAGGGCTATCGAAGATTGGGCAGTTGTAAATGGGCTGAAATTAAATGCTTTCAAGACGCAAGTTATAATACTGGGTAGCAAACAGTTTGTCTGTAGATTAGATCGATTCACTCTTCCTCCAGCGTTTATCAGTAGTAAACCAATAGCTTTTTCAACAGAGATGAAGAGTTTAGAGGTATTGATTAACCAGACACTTAATTGGGAAAGGTAAATTAATTCTATTGTTCGTAAAAATCATAGTATCTTGCTTTCTCTTAAGAGTTGTGTATTAGAGTGTCTCTTATTTACCAATTTTTTTTTTCGTTGTGTTGCCCCCTAGATCTTTAATTTATGCTAAAAAATCAAGATTCTACTCAGGACAAATAAGAAAAAGACGTTTTAAACCGTGCCTATTTTACAAAACGTGTTTTTAGTTCACGTATACGCGCAAAGATAAGTAGAGATTGCCAATGCCGTGTTAATAAAACGTGCCGAATTCGATCATGACGATCCTTGCGGCGATTCCAGAACTATACGCGCAAAGCCCCTCCACGTCTACACGTGCGTAGAGAAGCAAGCGAGAGAGAAGGAGACAAACACACAAAACACGCGACTTCCAGTGGCGTAGGTAATCTTTCGGAAAACTCGCTTTAGCTCGTTTTCGCCGCGGTACGTTATAGCTTTATTTAAATGTGACTAACCAACCCGAAAATTCGTTGAATAATCACAAATATTTATTTGAAACATAAATATATTTTTTAATACTAAAAATCCTTAAGGTATAATCAAATAAATTATAATAAATAAAATCTTTTGGGGGGCGATGAACATATGTAACTTTTTACCCTATTCAATTAATGTATGCGGTGGCTGTGGTCACTAAGTTTTTACGCACCTCGCTGTTATTCTAATTTTGCCAAGTTCAAACCCAATGTTCTACCTATTTTTTTTTTTAATGTTTTATTTTTAAATATTATATATTTTTATAATCAATTTTTATAGCGGAAAGAATAAAATTTAAAATTTATTTAAGACCTTAAATTCTATTTTATTTCAAAAATATAAAAAAAATATATTTACAGATAGGGATAGAAAAAAGTTTTAATGTCAATATTACATAGATATATAACTTATATCAATATGAAATAAAAACGTAGCTAGTTCTGTAATTTTTTCCTGCTAAATGAAAAATATTAAAGATTGAAAAAAATTATTATAAATTATAGTTGATTTTATTCTCACTCCTTTGCGAATAATAAAATCTTTTTTGTTCTAAAAAGGTCCTCTTCTCAATTTATATAAATGTATGACATTTTTTACTCATTTAATAAAAATAGAAAATAAATATGAATAAATCTAATTTCAATTTAGAAAAGTAAAAAGGATCTTTTCTTAATTTATTTAAATGTATGACATTTTTAACTCATTTAATAAAAATAGAAAATAAATATGAATAAATCTAATTTCATTTGAGAAAAGTAAAATAATAAATGAATCTGAAAAAATAAATAATTTTACAAATGTAAACTTTATTAAAGCGCATTTTAAATAAAAATTACATTAAATATCATTAATATTTTAAAAATTGAACTTTTCCTTCTTTCTTTTATTAAATATCTTATTTTTATATCATTGATTTTTATTTCCAAAACAAAAAAATTGATGATTCCCTTTAACGAACGTAATAATTTTCAGTTTTTACTAAACAAAATTTTGACTAAACTTTGAATAGTTGAATTATTTTTGTCCATTAAAAAGTGACATTTTCTAAAGTTATATAGGGGCATGATAACATTCTTTTTAATTAATTTTTAAAAAATAACATTTTATTTCAACAGTTACAAAATTCAAAAGACGAAAAATCTCAATTTTTCAAAAAATACATAAACGCTTTTTAAATTTATGTTACACAGAGATTAATTATTTAAGAAAAATTGAAGTTAACTGAAAAATAAAATGTATTCGTTTAATTTTTTAAAGATGGATTTGTTTAGTTACTCTTCAAGTATGATTCAATAAAATTTGAAAATAATATATTTGATAGTATTGCATTTTTTTGTGTAATTTGTGAAAATTATTTTCATTGGAAATCGTATTACGTAAGTACGTAAACTTAACGTTGTCACGGTATTCTACCGTGTTCGAATCTTGCGCGCTTAGGTAAGATCAACTGACACGCGCTCAGTCAGATACCTCGTATAAGTTACGTCAAGAAGCACGTAATTCGATGAGCAGCGCGCGCGCGAGGAGCAAGAAAGCCACGAGGCAAGAGAGAACATTTCCGGCTGTTCATAAGCGCACACGTCGGCATATATATATTCCTGCCTTGTGCGAGAGACATTGTTTTAGCGGCCTACAAGCACGCATCATCGCCATAGCTTTCGGCTCTTATTTAAGTCTTAACTTAATAAACGCGTTGGTGTAGTGCCGCATATAGTTTTGGAGAAGAGGATAAAGGAAGATCGTTGCTAGAAGATCGTCATCACCTCCTGGTTGTACGTGCTGGTCTTGGCTGTCTTCTACGAGCCTCAGCGAACAGGTTGCGGCGTATCGCGTCTTTTGTTGGCCAACGACGGGATATTTCTAGCGTACGTATTTTGGTTGTCATAGAAGCTTCTACGCGTATTCGTAAGTTCATATTGTTATATCTATTTGGTTGAGATTTCTTTCTAGTCCAGGCGGGATCTGTCTTAAAATGGGTAGATTTGGATGTTTCGTATATAGTCGCTAATTTTTGCTTAAATGTTTCCGAAATTATGTTAGATATGATAATTTCGATATGCGCCAGTTGAAAAAGTTGTGCTAAATTCGCTATTAAACAAATAGTGAAAAAATCTCGAAAAATACGATTTTTTTCATTCTTTTTTTATTTATAGCTCCTTAAATATACATTTTAGAGAAAAATGTAAAAGAAAAAAAAAGTTAGATGATAAAATTTCACATGAAATAATGAACTTTTAAAATAGAAAATTTCATTTTTTATGCTAGAAAAACGACAATAATTGCGAAAAAACTGTCCAAATATTAATGTTTTGTTAAATAATTTTTTTAATTATTTAAATTTATCATATGATTTTAATATTGGGCCACAGAAAACTTTTTAATATGATAAAACAGCCCAGCAAATTTCATTAGAATCGGTCTGTTCGTTGCTTCACAATAATTTAACAATTAAGCGTCCTGCAAAAAAATGCAAAAATTTCAAAACTTTATTGCAAATAAAATAATGTTTTCAGATGGGTGCTGATTTTTTTACATATAGTAGACTATTAAAGCTTTCAAATGCACTTTGAAAAATTAAAATCGGTTGATTAGGAGAGTCTTGGGAATTATTTAAAAAATATAGTTAAATTTATGCTTATAAACAAATTGAATATCTTTTTCAATTTTGAATTAAATGAAACCCAAAAACTTTTGTTTGAAAATACTTTAAAAGACGCTCATTTTAAAAAAGAAAAGTCAAATTCCGCTCAATAGTTTTTGAGCTATGACTCACCAAAGTTAACTTGTGTTTATTATTAAACAATAAACAATAGAAAGTCAATTAAAGCGTTATTAGCTTTATTTGTCCAAGCACTTTTCAGGCAAAAGTTTTCAAAACATGCGCTCTTTGCAAACACATAAAAACATCGATTAAAATTACTCTGATCACTCGAAAAGTCGTTGAAAACGCAGAGGGTCACGTGATAGAGCAAGCTGATTGAAAAGTGAAATCAAGACTTAAAAAGTACAGCGCGCTCTAAAAATGCGATTATCTCGGCTTCTAATGGTCCGATTTTGATCTTTTTTTTTTAAATCGATGTGTCGGAAGTCAAGGAATTCAAATATTTCATGATAAATAATCAATTATGCGTATAATTTGTTATATTAACATAACTTTAAATCATGAGATAAAAAATTTGTATCTTTTGAACATTGATTCATCTATTTTACATGACAAGTGCTCAATCTTATGTAATTTTATCTACTAAATGAAAACTTATTTGATATTAATTTTTAATATTGTTTAAACAAATTAGAAAATTGAAAAATTGCGAAAAATTGAAAAAAATGTTAAATAATTTTAAAAGTATCATCATTTTAATCGTTAATGTCTATAATAAACTAAATGAGAATTCTGTACTTATTATTAATATTTTATAAACATTATTAATTTATTAATTAAGGAAAAAATTATAAAAGTGAAAAATTTATTAAAAATTAGGAATTTTAAACGGATAATATAAAAGAAGAAATATGATGTGAAAAATAAATAAATTTATTAATATATATAATAAATAAAAGAAAACATATTTGTATAATTTAAAATTACTTTAAATCAGACTAGATTTAATCATTGTTTTCACTTTCGATGTATTCATCTTCAAATTCTATATTATTTTCATTTGTAATCATGATTTGTTCTTCTGTATCGTTTTCTTCAATTTCATCCAAGCCTAGTTCAGTATCGATATCATCTATCCTAAGTATTTTATTTTCCACATTTTTGCAATCATGGCCATGACAATTAGAACAATAATCAGTGCATTTTAAACCATGCTTAACACAGCTACATGATTTTGTGCAATCGTAACTAATATTACTAATATATTTTATTACCAGTAATAATATAAAATTTGTCTTCTAAAAATAATTTAAAATATAAAAATGAACATTTTTTAACTCAAAAGTTATAAGAAACTTATCATACTTTAACACAATTTTAAATTGGCATTTATTTCAATAGTTAATTTTAAAGTATTTCAAAACCAATTGAAAATTATATCTAATATTTATACTTTAAAGAAAGAAAAAATTAATAAAATCAAATTAAAAATTGTATTATATAAAATTCGTAAATAATAGAACATTAATAATAGAATATTATAATTTTTACTACTATTAATGATAATACTAAATTGATAAGATTTGTAAAATGGAAAGGCATATTTTAAATTTATATTTAAGAAAATGAATGAAAATAAATTATAAATTATGTTTTATAAAATTCATTAACAATAGTACTAATAGATTTTACAACTACTACTAATAATATAATTCTGTATGATACTTTTTTTGATTAATTGATTTCATTTTTAAAATATTTACAATTATAAAATGAAAATTAACTCAAAAGTTATAAGAAATTTATCATACCTTTACGCACTTTGAAATTCCGTTTTAATTCAATAGCAGAGATGCAAGCTGAATCTGACTCCGTCTCTTTTATTTTAAAAAATGATGTAAAAATCAGATGCAATATTCACATGAAACACCCTTGGATGAAAGATGATCCTAATAAATAGAATACAATATGATCATCTATTAAAATGTATTTTCAAACGAATAAAAATGTGTATAAAATGTATGTTTGAAAAATAAAGGTAATCAAATAAAATCAAATTATAAATTGTTTTAAAAAATTTCTAAGCTGATAGTATTAATTAAATTTAAATTTAAGTTACTTAAATAACAATATTCATAATTAAAATTATAAAAAAGCACATTTAAAAATTATTTTACGAAACCTCACATGAAATTATAAATGACATTAAAAATATTCGTTGAAACAATACTAGAATTCATTAATTTTAATACTAATAAATTGATATTTCAATAATAATATTTTATATGTGAGGTCAATTTTAAGTTCTTAATAATATATTTGAACTTACCTTTATAAATAATAATATTGATATAAAATTTTAATAATAATATAAAGAATGTATAATGATATTGATAATATTGGTAATATTTTCATACTTATCTTTTCAATTAAAATGACGTTGAATTTCAATGTTTTCTGATGCGATGTTTATTCTCTTGGCACAGGCAGATATATACTATGACTATTATCGTCTAAGACAATGCTTATATTTTCATATGAAATGTTTGAAAAGTATGAAAAAGAAACATTTGTATAAAGCGAATTAAAATCATTGACCCTTGCCAAAGTCAAAGTTCTATTATGATCAAGCTTTAGCTAAGTCTTTTATTTTAATTTATTTTCGAAATACATTGTAACCTTAACGATATCTAAGTGAATCTAAAGTAAATACTCAAGCATACAATGGTTACTTTATTTATTTTTAAATTATAATTCCATTTAAAGAAATAATAATTTTAAATGAAAATAATATAGAATTTGAAGATGAATACATCGAAAGTAAAAACAATGATTGAATCTAGTCTGATTAAAAGTAATGTTAAATTATACAAATATGTTTTCTTTTATTTATTATATATAATAATGAATTTATTTATTTTTCACATCATATTTCTTCTTTTATATTATCCGTTTAAAATTCCTAATTTTTAATAAATTTTTCACTTTTATAATTTTTTCCTTAATTAATAAATTAATAATGTTTATAAAATATTAATAATAAGTACAGAATTCTCATTTAGTTTATTATAGACATTAACGATTAAAATGATGATACTTTTAAAATTATTTAACATTTTTTCAATTTTTCGCAATTTTTCAATTTTCTAATTTGTTTAAACAATATTAAAAATTAATATCAAATAAGTTTTCATTTAGTAGATAAAATTACATAAGATTGAGCACTTGTCATGTAAAATAGATGAATCAATGTTCAAAAGATACAAATTTTTTATCTCATGATTTAAAGTTATGTTAATATAACAAATTATACGCATAATTGATTATTTATCATGAAATATTTGAATTCCTTGACTTCCGACACATCGATTTAAAAAAAAAAGATCAAAATCGGACCATTAGAAGCCGAGATAATCGCATTTTTAGAGCGCGCTGTACTTTTTAAGTCTTGATTTCACTTTTCAATCAGCTTGCTCTATCACGTGACCCTCTGCGTTTTCAACGACTTTTCGAGTGATCAGAGTAATTTTAATCGATGTTTTTTATGTGTTTGCAAAGAGCGCATGTTTTGAAAACTTTTGCCTGAAAAGTGCTTGGACAAATAAAGCTAATAACGCTTTAATTGACTTTCTATTGTTTATTGTTTAATAATAAACACAAGTTAACTTTGGTGAGTCATAGCTCAAAAACTATTGAGCGGAATTTGACTTTTCTTTTTTTAAAATGAGCGTCTTTTAAAGTATTTTCAAACAAAAGTTTTTGGTTTCATTTAATTCAAAATTGAAAAAGATATTCAATTTGTTTATAAGCATAAATTTAACTATATTTTTTAAATAATTCCCAAGACTCTCCTAATCAACCGATTTTAATTTTTCAAAGTGCATTTGAAAGCTTTAATAGTCTACTATATGTAAAAAAATCAGCACCCATCTGAAAACATTATTTTATTTGCAATAAAGTTTTGAAATTTTTGCATTTTTTTGCAGGACGCTTAATTGTTAAATTATTGTGAAGCAACGAACAGACCGATTCTAATGAAATTTGCTGGGCTGTTTTATCATATTAAAAAAGTTTTCTGTGGCCCAATATTAAAATCATATGATAAATTTAAATAATTAAAAAAATTATTTAACAAAACATTAATATTTGGACAGTTTTTTCGCAATTATTGTCGTTTTTCTAGCATAAAAAATGAAATTTTCTATTTTAAAAGTTCATTATTTCATGTGAAATTTTATCATCTAACTTTTTTTTTCTTTTACATTTTTCTCTAAAATGTATATTTAAGGAGCTATAAATAAAAAAAGAATGAAAAAAATCGTATTTTTCGAGATTTTTTCACTATTTGTTTAATAGCGAATTTAGCACAACTTTTTCAACTGGCGCATATCGAAATTATCATATCTAACATAATTTCGGAAACATTTAAGCAAAAATTAGCGACTATATACGAAACATCCAAACCAAAACAGATCCCGCCTGGACTATTCCTCGAAGAAATCTTAACACAGAGAGTGCGCGCGTTCATTACAATATCTCAACGTAATTTAGTTCGCGTCGCGTCCCCCCCTTAGAATTATCTTTAATAAACTTTGTTCGTATTTTTTTTATTTAAATATATTTTACTGTATCACTTTCTTACTTCTTTAATAAATTCGCATTAACCTAAAGACCTGAATCAATTTGCTTACCCCGACGCCTCCGCGGTCCTTATCTTTTATATCATATAATATATATATATATCTTGGCGTAAAATAAGGAAAGCTGAACTACCGGCATCGCGTCTCTCGATCAGGTAAGAGAGAGAGAGAGAGAGATAGAGAGACGCGCGGCAACGAGCTGACGGAAAAATACTCCGTCGCATATCAATCTAATATACTAACTAGCTTTGCCGGAGTTGTTGCTAGTTTACCATACTTGAGATAAATTTTTAGCAGCTCCGTATTCAATCAAAAATTAATAAATCTAGTTAAAGTCAATTTGAATTAAAATCTAATTTCTTTTGCAACGAGTAGTAAAATTACCGTTACAACGAAAAATGTTTGTATGCTTTGAAACAAAAAAAATTTTCGTCAAATTTACATAAAATATATGTACTTCATTATTCAAATTGTCTCATTACATAGAATTATACATTTCATTATTAAAAAAATTTATATTCTTTATAAATTTTTTTATTGAAATTTTCATTTTAAAATTTACCTAAAAACTTTTTTGAAGTAGCCGAATTTTAATCCAAGCCGACGATATGTAAAAAAAATAATCTATTGATAATTTTATTAATAAAACAGTTTTAAATGTATGTGGTAAACGTTATTTTGTTGTATTTTTTAAAATAAAATGTTAATTATATTGATATTACACCTAAACATTTACTAAATTTGAAATTTTTCCAATACTATAAATTTTTTCTAACAAATATAGTACAAAAAAAAAACTTTTGAAATTTTAAACTGAAAGTTCATTCAAAGTACTTGTAATAATTAATTAGGCAATTATATCTTGAGTATAAATATTTTTTTCATATTTAAATAACTAATGATCAAAGCCTACTTATAAGGAGAAATCATCTCTACCTTCAAGAAACAAATTCGGTTAAAACTACAAGATATGATTTCGTGATGAAAAAAATCAACCCGTATTTTTTCTTTTGCTTAAATAGATTTCAGAGACAAAGATATACAAACTTTTCAATAATATAATGAAAAGAAGTTGTTGTAAGAACTTGAATGATCGGACAACTAAAAATCTTACAGAAAAATGTATTAAATATTAAAAAAGTACAAATTAAATACTTTAATTTAAGCCTTATTAGCTTAAAAAAGCTTAATGTGGTTAAAAAGTTACGCTAAATTGAAAATTATTACATATTAGTTAATAGTTTCAGCATATAATATATGATAAATTTTTTACTCTATTTCACTTGTATATTTTGATCGTTCCTAATTCGTAACTTTTGAACTACATAACCTTTTTTGATGCAATACAGCTTAAATTAATATATTTAAGTACTTTCTTTGATCTATCACACATTTTCTAGTAAGAATTTTAGCTGTTTGGCTATTCAAGTTCCGATAAGCGTTTTTTTTCACTATATTCTTTATGAAATATCGGTATTTTTATATCCGGAACCTTTTCTCATTTAATTTTTTTCATAAAAAATCAGATTCTAGTTTCAACCAAATTCGTTTTCCGAAGATAGGGACCTTTCTTCTCCTTGTTCATTTGAAAATTTTTCATTCAAATTAAATTTCGTAATTCTTTTTGTAAGATTTTTGTGAACTTAATTTAAACTTTATATAATGTTTATTCAAAACATATTATCCCTTTCGTTAAAAAATGTCAAATTCTGAACTTTATTCAAGAACATTTATTTTTTTATGCTATTTTAGATTTATTATTAATGTCTTAAACATTTTTATTTCATTATTATGTTTTAATACTTTCTATTTAACATTTTCTATTATGAAACATGTTTCTCATAAGGTTTTAAACAATTTTCAAATTACATACTCCATTTAAGTATATTATTAATTTATTTATGTTTAGAATTTAATTAATATTTTATAAATTCTTTTTAAATGTTATGCATAAATTTATTTGATCTATTTAAAAATTATATTTATAAACGTTATGTAACAATATTATATTTATAAACGTATTATCTTTAAAATATATAAAATACAATAATGTTTTTATTACTTCATAAAAATCAAAATAAATGAGCTTTGGCTACAATTATAAAAGAAAATCTGTTAGAATAAATTCCACAAATTACTTATATGAAATGGATCTATAAAATAAAGAAGAATTTAAAAAGAGAAGATAAAATAAATATCAAATAAAAATTTTCATTACATTCAAATTAAGAAAATAATCTATATTAAAAAAAAACGTTTTTAAAATTTTTATTGCTAATATTTCTTATTAAAAAAATTTTTTATTTAAAATTTTTTTTGTATTCTAATTCTGCATTTAACAGCGTTTGGGGATTTGAAAAAAGCTTTAATTTTTTTATACTAGCGATGCAAAGAACAGTAAGTCTGAATTAAAAATTTTATGTTTAAAAAAGCGTTAATTAGCAAATGCTTAGAAAATGCTTGCAGTTAACAGTTATTTTATTTTAAACGGCTGTATTGTAGGTCAATATTTTTTGTCAAAAATGTTTCTTATTGTATTGTAACAAATTTTATTTGTAAGCATATTATTAATTTTTTTTAATAAAAAAAGGCAAAGCATAAGATTTTAACTTGGAAAAATTTTGAATTGTTGCAACGTACCCTAAAACTTAGCCAACACAGCTATTGTACGTTTTTTATTTAAACGAAATAACATATTTTTATCGCTTTCTTGCTACAAACTTAATTTTTTTAATTATCTAAACAGTTTTCATTATTAAATAACAAAATTAGAAAAATGAGCATTTTAAGGACAAACATGTTGCATGCTGCACATCGTTTTTAGGATTTAATTTTGTTTATTTGAATAATTAATTTCTTCATTTTTTTGGAATATTGTATTTAAATACATTTTTTATGATATAATAAAGTATTCACGCATTTTATTACATTCATCCTAAATAACAGTAAAAAATATACTTTAAAAAGATAAAATAAACGTCAGAACATAAAAAAATATATATTTAATAAATAAACTGCTATTTTTAATCATTAAAAACATAGATAAAATTTTTTCCTAATTAATTATAAAACTGAAAAAATTTTAAATACTTTTCATATTATGGTTCAAAGTTTGGAATCATTGTAATAATTACAAAAAAAAATTGTAATCTATTTTTTTAATTTTTAGAAATGTAAAAATTCAATGTAAAATTTTTAAAAATAAAATAGAATTTAAAGTCATTTTCATTTAAGACACGCTTCCGTGAAATTTGCAAGGTTTCGTAAAGTTTCATTTTTCCTAAATCAAATTATCGACATTATAAATTTGTATTAAGTTAATTTAATAAAAAGACATTTAAAACCTGATATCATGATATTTGCTGCTATACTAAAAAATGATATTAAAAAGGATATACTGATATTAATGTACTTTTAATAAAAGCATTTCTTCATTTTTTATGTGTCTAAAATAAAATGATGTTTATCAACATTTTATGTTGAATTTTTATTAAATAAATTGAAAATAATGTTATCAAGCTCCTATATAAGTTTAGGAAATGTCACTTTTTAACGGACAAAAATAATTCAACTATTCAAAGTTTAGTCAAAATTTTGTTTAGTAAAAACTGAAAATTATTACGTTCGTTAAGGCGACTTCGGATTTTAAGTTAGGTTTTATTTTTGAGTTTACAAATTACTCTTTCAATATGTAAAATTTTTCAGAATTTTTAAGTTTCCACCATTCTACGGATTATAATAAATGGCGGAAAATTAAAAAATTCAAAAAATTTTAGAAATTGAAAGAATAATTTGTAAACTACAAAATGAAATCGAACCGAATTTCCGTAGTCGCCTTAATGAGAATCATCAATTTTTTTGTTTTGGAAATAAAAATCAATGATATAAAAATAAGATATTTAATAAAAGAAAGAAGGAAAAGTTCAATTTTTAAAATATTAATGATATTTAATGTAATTTTTATTTAAAATGCGCTTTAATAAAGTTTACATTTGTAAAATTATTTATTTTTTCAGATTCATTTATTATTTTACTTTTCTCAAATGAAATTAGATTTATTCATATTTATTTTCTATTTTTATTAAATGAGTTAAAAATGTCATACATTTAAATAAATTAAGAAAAGATCCTTTTTACTTTTCTAAATTGAAATTAGATTTATTCATATTTATTTTCTATTTTTATTAAATGAGTAAAAAATGTCATACATTTATATAAATTGAGAAGAGGACCTTTTTTAAAGAACAAAAAAGATTTTATTATTCGCAAAGGAGTGAGAATAAAAAACAACTATAATTTATATAGTACATTATTGACCAAGGATGCATATTGATCATTCTCGGCGAGTGCGAACTTTTGGGGCCGAGCGTAGCGAGGCCTCGAAAGTTGCACGAGCTAGGATGATCAATATGCATCCATGGCCTAATATACTATTTTTTTGTCCCGAGGCCGAGACATTTAAAGTTTTTCCGTAGGACGCAAAATGGTCATTTTGCAGCCTAGGGCAAAAAAATAATTTTTTTCAATCTTTAATATTTTTTATTTAGCAGGAAAAAATTACAGAACTAGCTACGTTTTTATTTCATATTGATATAAGTTATATATCCATGTAATATTGACATTAAAACTTTTTTCTATCCCTATCTGTAAATATATTTTTTTTATATTTTTGAAATAAAATAGAATTTAAGGTCTTAAATAAATTTAAAATTTTATTCTTTCCGCTATAAAAATTGATTATAAAAATATATAATATTTAAAAATAAAACATAAAAAAAAAAAAAATAGATAAGAACATTGGGTTTGAACTTGGCAAAATTAGAATAACAGCGAGGTGCGTAAAAACTTAGTGACCACAGCCACCGCATACATTAATTGAATAGGGTAAAAAGTTACATATGTTCATCGCCCCCCAAAAGATTTTATTTATTATAATTTGTTTGATTATACCTTAAGGATTTTTAGTATTAAATAATATATTTATGTTTCAAATAAATATTTGTGATTATTCAACGAATTTTCGGGTTGGTTAGTCACATTTAAATAAAGCTATACCGTACCGTGGCGAAAACGAGCTAAAGCGAGTTTTCCGAAAGATTACCTACGCCACTGGAAGTCGCGTGTTTCGTGTGTTTGTCTCCTTCCCTCTCGCTTGCTTCTCTACGCGCGTGTAGACGCGAAGGGGCTTTGCGCGTATAGTTCGGCCATTTGTTCACGTGGCGGCAGTAGTTTACATTGAATTTTAACGGGCACGCTCTTGCCTATGCTCATCGGCGATCTCTACTAATCTCTTATACGTGTTATACTTAATCTAACGTATTTCATTTCTCAAATATGTTTAACAAGAACCTTAAACAATTGAACTATGATATTCTCTATGTAAAATTTGGCATAGAATACGAATTTTCACTTACTTTAGACCAAAACGTACATATAGTAAGATAAGAGACACTTTTACATCTTCGAGCATATACTACTGGAGGAAGCCTCCGAATGGCAGCAAGCGTTACAAGGCGAAGAGAGAGAAAGCCTCTATTTTGGTACGTGCTGTCTCTCTTTAGCCTGATTTGATTGGCCGCTTCTGTTCCCCACTAAGAAAGTGAGAGAGAGATAGCACGTACCAAAATAGAGGCTTTCTCTCTCATCGCCTTGTAACGCAGTTAATAGCTGGGAGGCTTCCTCCAGTAGTATATGCTCGAAGTTTTACATCAATAGGTCAGTTTTTAAAATTATTTTCTGCTTTTTTGATTAATAATGAAAGTTATTCATGGTTGGTCTGATTATTTTGAGTAATAATTTTTTTTTTAAATCGACATAAAAGTTTACAAAAATTATAAATCAACATACTTTATACATTATGGAATTTCTACGATTCTTTTTAAAAACAGTTTTCGTTTACAATAGTGTGTGTAAGTGTACTAAAATATTTTTTTAATAATATTACCTATTAAACAGTTTTAACATATTTAGATACATTTTAATAATCTAATTAACGTTATGAAGTCTCATCCATAATCGTGACCATAAAGTATATAATGAATCCATATGCAAAATGTATATTTCTTTTATATTTCGTATGATTGACAATTAGCTCTCGTTTCAATAAATGTGGGAGGTTTCGAAGAAGTATATTTCTTATTTATTCACAACATTTCAAAGGCAATATAAATTACATTGTAAGCTGATATTAGCCAAAATGAGAGTGGTGATAAGTCTTGATAACATTATTTAATTATTATTTTCCTTTAAATTTGTGAGAACGATTCACTATTTTCATTAACATTTGTCCATTAACTCAATCTTGTGATCGTTTAATTAAATTGATGCACTGTGATTTTTGAAATCTTTTGACCGAATGACGGTGGAGTGTCTAGGGATGGAGGTGATGGTAAAAAAGCACTAGACGACTTCTAGAATTTAGAGATTTATTAATTATAATAAAGTCTTACAAAGCATGCTTTGAGCCTAAGAATAAGAGAATTTATCTTGGTTGTGGCGCGAAGTATAGTGAAGCTTTTTCTGCTTGCAAGCAGTTACGTTGCCAGCTTTGCCGCTTGCCTGCGCAAGGCGACTGAGCATGTGACACACAGCGCGTGGTGGATTTTCGTTACGGTCGTCATAGAAAAATTAAAATATTAATTAAGTTATGATTTCTTAATTGAACAAACTACTAATGATATAATCCTAAAGCACAAAAGATGTGCAATTTATTATTGTGATCAGAATAAATATAAAGTCAATAACTACTGAATAAATTAATTCAAAACTTATTTCAGCACCCGAAACTCATTTTCGATTTACAAAAAAATAAAAAGACGTACAATTAAGATTTGAACAAGAATCAAAGGCGCAGGTGAAGCACAATCACTTTCATATTTGGTTAATTACAATATTCATAAACTGGGTGCCCAATTCTCGGAGGTTACCATCTCCGATGGCTAGCCGTTATCTGCTTTTTATCGTGATCAATTCCTAAGTTTCAGAATTTCAGTAGCTTTTGTACATATGTTTCGAATGATAAGGTTTACTAACTATAACTGTACGATATTTGTTATTTGTTGTTCTTGTTTATGTAGAAGCTTAGTTTTTAGCTCCAAATGCAGTGCAAGCTCCAAATAATGATTTGAAATTTATTAAAAGACTATACGATTATGCTGAAGTTGATTCTTCAGTATCCAATGCTGTTTTAGAAAAGATCAAAAGGCAAGGCAAGTGCTATTTCATTTTTTGATGATGTTTTACTTTTTGAAGTCAGACATCAAACGGTTTTATCGTTAGAAAAAGACATTAGCACTGATGATCTACTCCCAAAAAAATACATAAAATAATTCTACAGATTTAAAAAATTTTTAAATTGTAGAATTAGATCACTTTATAAATCGTCAATCATTCTTATTTTTTTATAGATTTAATAATAACAAAAACTTTTTGTACACTGATTGTAAGATTTGGTCTACTAATGATGATTATTTAAGAGGGAGATTGTTATAAATCTACATGTTGTAAATATGCTGCTAAAAGAGCTGTAAAACTTACTGAAGATTATATAAACAGAACCAAGAATGAAGATCAGAAATTATTCCTAATTCAAAAAGTATGTCAATTTCGTAAACATTTTGAAGATACTAATAAACAAACAATTGTAAAAAAAAATAAAATTGCCAAAAAGATGACATTTAAAACTTAATTCAAACAACAAAAATTTTAATGAATTTTATTCCTTTATAATGATTATATTTATGTTTTTATTTAATATATTTTTTGAGAATTTTGGTGGATTTTACGTGCACGGGCCATTGGCTTTTACGTGTTCCCGACATTTTGGAATATATAAATTATGTTGATTTATTCGTTTTGTGAATTTTCATGTCTACTTATCTAAAAATTATTACTCAAAAAAATCAGATAAATCATAAATAACTTTCATTATTAATTAAAAAACAAGAAATCATCAAAAAAACTGTCATTTACCCTACTCTATGCACGTTTTGGTCTAAAATAAATAAAAATTCGTATTCTATGCCAAATTTTACATAAAAAAATGTCATAGTTCAATTGTTTAAAGCTCTTGTTAAACATAGTTGAGAAATGAAATACGTTAGATTAAGTGTAACGCGTATACGTGAATTAAAAACACGTTTTGTAAAATAGGCACAGTTTAAAACGTCTTTTTCTCATTTTTCTTGAGTGGAATCTTCATTTTTAGCATAAATTAAAGATCTAGGAGGCGACAAAACTAAAAAAAACATTGTGAAATAAGGGACACCCTAGGGTATATACATATTGAACCCTGAAAGATAAAATACAATTTTCTTATTAATGTTTAAATCAATTTTAAAGTATTTAAAATACTACCTTAAAGTAGGCATAAATATCTTTATTTCAAGCCCTATTGAGCTTATTTTACTCCAGCCATACTTCCATGATCACTCGATAAACCTTCGAATCCATAATTCCTGCACCGTAAGGCTGCTAATGATCTAATGAACTGATTTAACTTTATCAAATAGATTTGGCTCCAATATTGATGTGATTCTTGCATGAATATAGGGTTTTAAAATTAAACGACTAGAAATGATAAAAATATCCAAAAATAAGGTAAAAGTATTGAAATTTATTAGAAAAATTGAGATTTTTTGTTAAAAAATTAGGAATTTTCAATAAAAAATAAAAAAATTTTGTCTTTTTAAAAATCCCTACATTCACAAAAAAATGACATCAATAATGAAATCAAATCCATTTGGTAAAGTCAAATTAGTTAATTATCATGGTGCAGGAATTATGGATTCGAAGGTTTATTCAGTGATCATGGAAGTATGGCTGGAGTAAATAAGCCCAATAGGACTTAATATAAAGGTATTTATGTCTACTTTGAGGTAGTATTTTAAATATTT
Organism: Anastatus disparis; assembly: GCA_017163975.1. Taxonomy (NCBI): domain Eukaryota; kingdom Metazoa; phylum Arthropoda; class Insecta; order Hymenoptera; family Eupelmidae; genus Anastatus; species Anastatus disparis. Next base: position 1,517,431 of record JAFFSR010000044.1, on the reverse strand, counting down.
AAAAATTTATTTAAACATTAACAAGGAAATTGTATTTTATTTCTTAGAGTCTGTTGTGACTCACAAGGAGAGTACCCGACTTTCGGGAAACGGCTTTGACTGAAACTGCAGAATATGATTTTTTGATGAAAAAAAATAAACCCGTCCTTTTTCTTTTCTATTAATAGGCCCCATAGACGGAGATATAGACATTTTTTCGAAAATATAATGAAAAGGAGCATTTATAAGATCTTGAATAACCAAACAACTAAAACTCTTACAAAAAAATGTATGAAAAATAAAATAAAGTACAGATTAAATGCTTTAATTTAAGTTTTGTTGCTCTAAAAAAGCTTGTGTGGTTCAAAAGTTGTGCCTAATTGAAAATTACTACATATTTGTTAATATTTTTTGCGTATAACAAATAAATTTTTTACGTTATTTCACTAGCATATTTTAATCATCTATAACTTTTGAACCACACAAGCTTTATTAGTGCAACAAAAATGAAATTAAAGTATTTAATCTGTAGCTTATTTTATGTTTCATACATTTTTTAGTAAGAGTCATAGTTGTTTGGTTATTCAAGATCTTATAAATGCTCCTTTTTATTAGTTTTTCGAAAAAATATCTATATCTCCGTTTATGTGCCTTATTCAAAGAAAAGAAGAAACATGAGTTCATTTTTTTTCATCAAAAAATCATATCCTGCAGTTTCAGTCAAATCCATTTCCCGAAGGTCGGGTACTCTCCTTGTCAGTAGATTACTTTGTTGTATTCTTTATGTGCCTAATTAAAGTTGCACAGACAGGTTTCAATAAGATAAAATAAATGGACACAAAACTCTATTTTTTAAAACTTATAATATGTTTATTTAATATATTATCACAGAAAATTACCCATAAATTTGAATTAGCACGTAACTAAAAGGTATGTATATGTTAGCAACCCTTAAGTAAGTGTTGTTCAGTTGGAAGTTCGGTGAAATCTGAATGCATACAAAAATTTTCTACAAGAGAACACTTTGATATTACAAAACTATGATTATTACAATATGTATGATTGGTTGGAGGAAATAAAAGAGGAGGGTGAGGTCTCAGCATTGTAGTGCCCTTATTAAATGTTTTTGGATATAGGTAAAAGAAGGAATATTTTGGGATGTGCAATAAACGTACAATTAAAGATTAGCCAGAGCAGGAGTTCCATATAAGTACATGCTATAAAATGCTTAGCCGTTATGACCGTTTCGAACATTAATGCAAATTTTTATGATTCGAGCGATACTTTACAATAAATAAGAATAAATTTTTATGAATGTCTAAGTATGAATATTGTAAGAAAAATAAGTTATACTATATAAGCTTAGACACCTTTTTCTTTTATAACTGTAGCAATTTAAAGCATTTGTTAAATAAAATTTATTGCTTAAAATTTTTTTATTTTGATTTATTCCTAATATTTCAGTTTTTATGATTGTTATAGTAGAAATTTCTAACGATACAAAAGATTTAGTAAATATAGTAATAAATATGATGAAGCAACTTGGAATATTTTAAATCTAAGCTTTAATACAAATGAATGCATACGAAATATATGTATATGATATGAGTAGGATGTGTATAGCAAAATTATTTACTTATAATTAAAAAATATACAAAAATAAAATAAGAATCGTTGTTACGACGTAACAGGGTCCAGTATGTATAAACCTCCTTTAATTCTATTGACATTCTCTTACTAAAAGTCTTGTACAGCGTCTTGTAAAGTCACTAATATTTCTTTTTTTTTATTATGCCTGTGTGGTTAGTGATGATCTTTTCCAATATCAGAACCTCAAACTACATAGAGCACTAAATGCCTGCGTACGCTTCGTTAATGTCAACTTAAGTTTTCGCGAAAGAATATCTCCTCATAGAATTAACTTAAGTTGGCTTCCAGTTGATAGGGAAAGAAAATACTTTCCTCTTACACTTGCCTACTCAATCATTGTCTAAGGAATTCCATCATTTTTAGCTGATCGCTTCAGTAGAATTCATAATTACCCTTCTGTGCGTTCTTTTACTCGTAGACCTCCTAGAATACTTACTTCTCCACCTGTGCGCACTAGCGCTTTGTTGAATTCATTTGTTAACAGTGCTACTAAACTTATTAATGATTATGTTACATGTACGGAGAACTCCTTGTCATTCGACGTGGGGTCAGTTTCTTTATTTGAAAAGCAAGTATTAGACTAGCTTATTGATGACAACCGTAGGGAATGGCTGATGAGTGCAGCGGCATAAAGCTGATGAATTGATTTATACTTAGACAGTTACTATGTATTTATTATGTAATTCTTAGAACCATATGTTATCTTATTTCTATCTTGATTAATGCAAATTATAATGTTAAATACATATTCTTCACATTCTTGGATTGATTTATTCATCATTAATGATGAGAGCTCCTTGATATCTTATAACCAGTCATCAGCACCATTTATTGCAGGCCATGATCTTATCTCAATCACCTTTAGATCATATAAACCTTTATAGCCAAAAAGGCAAGTCGAAGAAAATAAAATTACAATTTCTTGGCGACCAACTCGTTGTTACAGTGACAAAATTTAAATATTGCTACAGGCTTTTATAGCCAAATTCACATAAACAAACTATGTGTAATATTCGTATGAAAACGCGAACGCAGAGCAAAACTAAAGAGCAAAATTAAAAATGAAACTTAAATATTAAACGTATTTTTTTTTTAATCATCTTATACGCCATTTAAAAAAAGAAAAAATAAAAGACACGTATTTTTTCTTATAGCTGTTTATAGCTGTAATATTACTTTTATTCTTACTTTTACGTTAATTATTTAAATTAAAGTGTTATTATTTTTTTAAATTTTGTTGAAAATATAGTTTTATATTTTCAATAACATTTTATATGGCTTTTTTTATACTTAATTTTTAACAAAGAAATTTTTTATTGATTCATTATTATCATCAAAATATAGGTTACAATATCATTTGTAAGTATTATTTTGAATTATATTAAAACTTGACCACACATTATTGATTTCAGTATTTTTTCAAGTGTATTTTTTTTATAATTGAATTCCCACTTATTTATTATCTATAATGTTAAAGCCTTTTTTTAGAGATATAAAAGATTTTTTTTATAGTTGATTGTATTAAATTTGACAAAATATTTTTTATTTTTAAGATAGTGTAAAAGTCTTTTTTTTAAAGCTAACTTGCCGTAATTTTACCTTTTTAAAGGTTTTTTGTGTTAGATTTATTTTAATATTCAATAATAATTATTATTATTTTAAATATTATTTTTAAATATATTTAATATTTATTAAACTTTAATTCTATGAAAATTTTAATTTTACTATTCTCAATAAAATAATTTCCATAGAATTTTGTATCTTTTATCTAATTTAAATTTTAATATATTATTATATTTTAAAAATTCTATAGGTAAAGGTAAGAAATAAAAATTTTTGAATCCATAATCTTTCAGTTTATTTATCAAACATTTTATATAATCTCTTTTTATGTTAACAAAATAAAAATTATAATTTTATAACTGTTTAACAAAATTAAAAAATTTTTTTTTAAATGACTAATAATAAACATAATCTTTATGAATGTTTATTTTTTTTCTTCTTTTTCAGTCAGTTTCAGTCTCTTCGTTACTAGACTCATCTGTATCATTTATTAAATCATAATTAATATTTTTTAAATCATCGTCCACAGCCAATTGCTTATAGAAAGACTTTACTTCAGGTCGTAAAAGATACAAAATAGATAACAGATCTTTTTTTTCTCTTTGCTGATTGGAAGAGGTTTACCATAAGCTAACTTTAATCTTTTGTCTAAAATAAAATTTGCTTTTCCTGTTTTTTCGATATTTAATCTAGAAAAATTAGTATTTTTATAAAAGTCAGTTTTATACAATAAAATTCCTGGTTCTTTTTTTTCATATCTTGTCCATTTTACATTATTCCATAGAAATCTTTCATTATTTTCATTGTGACTTCTCATCGTATAAGAAGTGCTGAATAATTTATCAAAATCATAAATATCACTTTGACTTAGTTCGATAACTTCATATGGATTAACTATCCTCACTTTCCTGACTAATTCATACCAGTCACTTGGATGTTCAAGTCGAACATGATAACCCTTTTTAGCTTTTTCAATTGAAGCATGAACATTATCACACTCCATGTGTGTATGACCGGGTTCCAAAAATTTATGGTCAATGATTTTAATATGCGGATGATTGGCTATTAAAGAAATGAACAGCCCTACGAGTCTTTTGTTTTTGTTTTGGCCAGGACAGCATTCAGAATAAAGTGTTACTTGATTTACTTCTGGACCTAAAGAATTCTATTTTTTATAAGTGCAGGAAGCCACTTCCATTAGCCCCTCGTTTTCCAATACTTTCATCCCACATAAAACATGTAGTTTTTAAACAATTTATAGTAGGTGAATAAGATGTCTCATTAAAAACCCATAGTGGTCTTTTATAAAATGCCACTAATGTGTCTAAGAGTGGTGATGGAAGACATTGTTGAAGATCAAATGTATATAAAATGTGAGATCCATTTGAATCTTTACATAGTTGTTTATCATTTTGTTTTTCTTTGTAGGCTTCTTCATGCAGATTTTTTTCTTCTTCAATGCTAGCTTTCTTCACTAAATCTAATTCATATTTCAGACATGCTTTGAATGTGTCACATTTATTGCACATGTCTAATTGTGGAGGTTTAAACTTTAGTCCAGTTTTTTTGAAAACTTTCCGATAGATTTTTATGCTGACAGGATCTATAACTTCTTTTGAATAAAGATTATACATCACTGTAACATTCAGTCCAGTAGGTAAATATTTTTTTAATGTGTGTGAACGCGAGTAATGACTTTCATAAGCTGGAAATTTCTTAATATGCTCTTCAACTTCCTTAATTTTATAATCTGAAGTTTTGTTTTTTGGTATTTTGTTACCTCTGTTATCACTTGCAATTGAATTTTTTAATTCTGACCAGCGTTTATTACTTATGTTTCTAACAAATGAATTTGTTTCTCCTAATGTCTTTAAAAAACATTGTTTACATACTTCAACTTGTCGAACTTCAGTATTTAACATGTAATGAACACTAAACTTCCTAAAATTAATCCCCTTTCTTTTAGAGGTACAAATTTTTTTTTGATCTACTATAATAAGACTAGTAACATAATCACATCGTTTCTCATAAGATCCTAGTTTCCACCTGGCTGGGTCCGTCTGTTTCAGATGACGTCATTCGGGTCAAGGGGTATAAAGTATTCAGACAGGACAAAAACCTGCGCGGTGGAGGAGTAGCCTTGTATATTAAAAACAATTTAAAATGCACTATTTTGGCTACTTCGGATACTCAAACTATTCATAGTGAGGGTAAACCGGAGGTGCCTGAATATATTTTCTGTTCTGTGCAAATGGGCAACTCTGAACCCGTGTTGGTTTCTGTTATTTATCGGCCTCCTGCTATTTCGTGTATTAAAAACACAAACTTTTTAGATGTTTTGAGAAATTATGCCTCTGAATACTCTCATAAAATTATAATGGGAGACCTGAATGCCGATCTCCTGCGTGAGAGCAGTGATGCCAAAATTAAATATGTGGAGAATTTTAAATCGAAACATATTTTTTTACATGCCATGGCTGTGAATTGTTCTGCAGGTCAGTTTCTTGCCACACAAATGTTTGCTGATAGATCTCTAACATCAACCTATCAACTGTGGTTAGAAGGATTTCATAGGGATGGAGCACCGACTCCTGATGAATGTGTGATGGACTGTTCACGAGCACTATTGAATGCTGCAGTCAAAGTTTATAGCTCTTGCAAAGATATTGAGAATCATGCAGACATATTAATGAAGGATGAATTACAAAAAACATTAATTAAAATTGATATTGCTCATTTTATCAAAAAATACGTAACTTATTTTAAAAATCTTACGAAAAAAGTTCGAACTTTTTATTTAGCTTCCATTGGACAGTTGACTCAATGTGAGAGTATTGAAGAAGCTGAAAAATTAATCAAAGCTCTAATACTAATTTCTGAATGCGAAACAGAAGGATATTTAACAGATGGAAGCCGAACGAAATGTGCAGAAGCAATTGAAATGTTAAAACAAAAAATAACAGGTACTTGAAAATTATTTCTTTCATATAAAAATGAATATTTTATTCACTCTAAAAATTAAAAACAAAATATGTTAATAAAAATATGTTGGACATACACCGTTTATCAAATTAAATTCAAATAAAACAGTTATAATTTTAAAAAATACGTTATATTTCAGTTTCTAATTCTCTTATAACTTGGGAGTATTTTTTCTTATATAAAATTATGAAGAAATCTGAATTTATTCAGTTCAACGTTCGATTTTTTCAATAATATGAGCAATTTTATTTAAATTTTAAAATTGAAAAAAATATCCATAGAAAATAAATTCTGCATTTTACTCTAAATTTTATCTCAATGATTAATTTATAACTTTTGAACAAATTGAGTATTTTCAACACATATTTTTCAATTGTTAGATATTTCTAATTGAATTCTGTAACAATGATTAATTAAAAAATTTTATAATTACAAAACAGATGCAAATTTTTATAAAAGGTCTTTCGTGACAGATGCGACTTTTTTCATTATTTTATATAAAAAAAATTTTTTAACTTAGAAAAAAAATCGAGGTACAAATAAAATATACTCTTTTAATTAACCCTTTAGCGCCGAGTATGCTACATTGTTTTTGTTTTTTTCGCAAATTTTTATATGATGTAAGCAAAATATGACGTATATTAAATACCTTAGCTGGATCAAAGTCGACTATTTCTGATCTCGTTATGGGGGTCTAAAACAGTTTTAATGCAATAACAACAAAGAAAATTGCAGTAATCAGTCAGTTAAAGGTCAAAACTTATTTCACAAGTAATTTTATCAATTATTATCTTTTTTGTAGTCTCGGTTTTAGAGGGTTAATAAAATAATTGTAGTTTTCATAATAATTAAAGCATAATCTGTGTATTGTTATAGAAATTTATATCATATTACATTTATTAATTATTTTTAATTGTATGTACTAAATGTGTTGATGTCGTTATTTAATAATTTTTTTAATTATTTATTGAATAATTAAATACAAGTTTAAGGAATAGCAATTAAAATTTGTTAAGTAAGATTTCAAATTCATAAACTACATCTGCATGAACTAGAATTCATAAATACTATAAAATAATTTTTAATTGTTTTTAAGATATTGAAGAATACGAGAAGTATGATGAATTTGCTAAAGAGGAGGAAAATGTACAATTTGAAGGGAGCGATCAAGTAATAACCACCGACAACTTCTGGAAAACATGGGCAACACAGTTGAAAAATTCTGTGACATATATTATAGAAAATGAAGAAGGTGGGTCATTTAATGGTCTTTATTTGAAAGACCTGGAATTCACAGATTATTTATTAAAAGATCTTACTTTGTATCCCCTCTGGAGCAATATTTACAATCGTAAATATAATTTTAATTCAAATAGTGCAACCAGTGCATCAATTGAATCAGAGTTTAAAAAACTCAAATATACAGTTTTCATAAAAGGAACCTTACCATTGAGAGTAGACGATTTTGTATCGCAACATATTAAGTATTTAAATGGTAAAAGCCTGCTAATCGAGGCGAATATAACAGAAAAAGAAAAAGAAATTAATAGATCTGTAACTTAAAAGCCTGAATCATTGATAGATACATCCGTCAGTAACGAAATCTACAGTGATATTATACAATGTCCAGTATGTAAAGATAGTAATCTTCCCGGAAGTGCCCACAAATGCTCTATTTGCAATAAAAATGTCCATGCAATTGAAGGTTGCTCTATGTCATTAGGTGAAGAGGGTTATGGTCAAAAACGAATTTGTACATTTTGTTATGCTGCGGGAGATTTGGATACGATTTTGGAGTTGCGGGAATATGACAACTGGAAAAACAAGGCTAAAGAAAATGAAAATATTGAAAATAAAAGATTGAAAGCTTGTCAAACTGAACTGAGTACTGATACTGTTAATGATAAATGCAATAATTTAAAAAATGATAAAAATAAAATTACGTTAAACTGTGAAACAAAAACTAACATAGAGAAAAAAAAAGATAAAAAAAAATCTTTATATTTAGGTGAAAGCAAATCTATTATAAAAGACAAAATTTCCATAGATAAACATGAAAAAATAGGATTAATAAAAAATGGAAATTCAAAAACGCTTAACGCAATAAAAATAAATAACAATTATGTTTCAGTGAAGAACACATGTAGTTTTGACAGCCTTTTACAAATATTTTTGACCGCTTATCACGACTTTGAGGTTGCCAAAACAGAGGTAAAATATTAAAAATTATGCACTATCTTATTTTTTTCATTTGTATACGTATCGGTACAAATAATTAACAGAAATAATTAATTGGCATACACATAAGTACGTATTTAACATAGCATTCATTCTCTGTGTATTTCACATAGAAAAATATTTTTTAATCAGACACTTTCAATTTTTATTGTTAATTTCACAACAATAAGAAATGCAATCTAACATATTTTAAATGCTCACAATTTTGTACAGTTATTAATGTATGTAAATAAGTTACTTTTAGAAACTTTTAACCTCTACTCGTCACTCTGGAATCATTTGCACCCTATAATTTTCTGTAAAATCACATTTTTTTAAATTTCCGTTGCTACAGTTATTTTTTTAAACATATTAAATTTAATTTTTTGGCTATATAATCTACACTATCTTAAAAAGTATACTTTTAAGAAACTCTTGAAAAATCAAGTAAGAATATTAAATATTTTATTTTTCATAACGATTTTTGCCACTGGAGTGCATAAAATCCCAGTGCGACGAGTATGTGATTTCACAGAAGTGTAACAAACAAGAGCTAATATTATTGAAATTTAATAAATCAAAAATATATATATTTCAAAATTTTAAATAAAAAAGCCAAATATTATATAATAATGTGTGTACCCTGGTGGAAATTAAACGTTTTTTTTACCATTTTATGACCAGTAGGAATGGAAACGCTTTTTTTAACAATTTATGGCCATTTCTTTGGCATTATTATTATTAACAACCTTAAATTTTTATATACATCATTTTTTATGTTCACATTTCTACCAGGTTATGATAATATTAATAATATTATACAAAATATAAAGTAAACATTAATCATTTTGAAAAATTAGTATGAGGAATTTATTCAAATTGATATGTTGATTTTTTATTTTTTAGATCGAAACTCAGACAGAAACAGTTGAATTTTTTCATATTATCAAAAATATTGTAGACAAAGGAATTTCGACCAATACGTATAATCTACGAGGAAAACTATTAGATCAATATTTTGTACAAAAAAATCATTCGATATTGCCTAATATAAAAATTTTAGATTGTTTTGCTAATATTGGATGGTTAGCAAATAAGCTATTAAAACAAGTACCGAGTTTTACTGAGATATCAGCATGCGAAAACGGGTGTACTCCTAGGAAAAAGATTTTTATTACTTACTCTATTGATAATTATCATTTTGTGGGTAAATATAAAAATGACATTATTGCCAAATACGTTGATATTTGTGGTGATGCACCTTGTACTGAAGGAAATTGTGATGGAATAGTAAAAAATTCTTTGACCATAGGTAAGTGTAAACATTATTTTTATTTCTTATATAAGTACTGTTTTATATAAGAGCCGCGAAATCTGTAATTTTTGTATAATGATAATTTTATAATATTCATTAATTTTTATCCTACATTATTTACATATAATCATACGAAAGTTTTCACAATTGTAAATAACTATAAATGATTGTGTTAACTCTTTTCAGTTTTAGCCCGGGATATTTTTACATAATTTTTATTTTCTATTAAAATTTTAATAAAAAATTCATCAAATAACATTTCATATCCTCTTTTTCTTTAGATGTGCGTATTTTTTAATGCAATTGACATTAAATAATATCTTTAAACAATATTAAATATCTTAATATTTAAATATCTTTAAACAATAGAAAAATATCAATCATATAAAATTTTATTTTAAATTGATATTGTATTTAGGTAACATTGTTCTATTTGACATCCCTCTAAGCACTGGACGTGCCAAGATAAAATTAAACGAACTTCCACAGAATATAATTATTCCAAATGATGAAAAAAAGGAACTTAAATTTATTGGTGCCGTTCATTTTGTAACAGAACACTACACTGCATATGCATATAAAAGAGCAGACAATTCATGGAATTGCTTCAATGACATATCTTCAAAAATTAAATATGTTAAAGGATCAACTTTGATAAAACCTGCATTATTAGTATATGTAAAAATAAATAAAAAATTATAATTTCAACTTAGTATGAAAACAATTTTTGCTTTTTTTATTTTATTGATATTTTTTTAAAATTTATTATTTAAACAAATATAATGACTTATCCGCACTAAAGCTATGTTAATACAATCATTTTAATAATATAAAAAACAGTTAAGCTTGTTATTTTTTTTAACTTCGAATGAAATTTTTTATTGAAGAAATAGTAAAAAAACCTCTAAAAATATGATTCTTTTATTAATAAATATTTTAGAAAAAAATGTTGGAGAAAAAAAATTTGCATAATCAAATCAGGCAATTACTCCAGATATTTAATATTCAAAATAAAAAGATAAAAACAAGAACGAAAGAGAAAAATATGCCGAAATTCATCTTTTCTTAAACGATTTCTTTTTAACTATTCATTTTCATCATATGATTTTAATATTGAATCACAGAAAACTTTTTGATATGATAAAATAGCAAAGTAAATTTCATTCAAATCAGTTTAATAGCTATTTCACAATAATTTAGCAATTTAGTGTCCTTCAAAAATAAAGTTTCGTAGTAATAACTGATTTATTCACATATAGTTTTCTTAAACGATTTCTTTTTAACTATTGATGTTCACCATATGATTTTAATATTGAATCACAGAAAACTTTTTGATATGATAAAATAGCAAAAACTTCATTTAAATCGGTTTAATAGTTATTTCACAATAATTTAGCAATTTAGTGTCCTTCAAAAAATAAAGCTTCGTTATAATAACTGATTTATTCACATATAAGGCAGTTTGCTATGCAAGCTCGGGGCAGGTGGCGTTCTGAGCTCTAGCGCTGTCATGGCGGTCACACTACGCCATTCTTACGATGTTAACATGTATGAGTGCATTCATGAGTCTATCTGTGTATATTCAATGACGTCACATCAAGATAAAGTATAACTTGTCTTGTGTGTTTGACGTTTGAAAGTAGTGGGGGAAGCCCCTTCTCTAATAGCAGTGCGTTGCGTGTCGTTGCACGCATACAGCAACACGTATATGCTCATGCATGCACGTATACATAGTAATGTGCCGCCATGACAGCGCCAAAGCTCAGAACGCCACCTACTCTGAGCTTGCATAGCAAACTGCCTAATAGATATCTATTAAAGCTTTAGAATGCATTTAAAAAAATTAAAATCTGTTATTTCAAACAATTTCATAAATTATTTGTTTATAAACAAATTGAATATCAGGGAGCGCGGTAGCGCTCCTTACGGCGTTGAATGACTTTTTCAATTTTAAACTAAATCAAATTCAAAAAGTTTTGTTTCAAAGTTTCATGTGAGATGCACATTTCAAAATAAGAAAATTAAAATTTCACTCAATAGTTTTTGAGATATAATTTGCTCAAGTTAAATTGTGTTTGTTATCAAACAGTAACAAATAGAAGACTATTGACAGCATCATTAGGTTTATTTTTTCAAACACTTTTTAGGGAAAAGTTTTCAAAACATGTGCCCTTTGGAAACAAAAAAATCAATATGAATCACTCTGTTTACTCGAAAAAAACGATCAAAACGCAGAGAAGACGTGGCGAAGGAAGCTAATTAAAAAGTTAATTCAAGACTTAATAACTGTAGCGCACACTAATATTGTTATTATCTCGGCTTCTATACGGAGAGAAAAGTAGGGTAAAAATGACCTGTAAAAATTACAATGCTTTTTGGAAAAATTCCCATTCCGTACCGTAACCCTGTAACAGCCTATTATTATGACCAAAAATTACCATAGTTCATTGTAAAATTTACTATAATATTGTAAAAACTCCTATGTCTTATGGGTCTCATAATTTTTATATTTTTAGCAAATTTTATTATAAAGTATAGTAATTTTTCATCAAAACTGACAGCTTTACGTTACAGTATGGTAATTTTTACAAAAAGTACTGTAATTTTTATTCTACTTTTCCCTCGTAATGTAATTTAGACGTTTTTTTTTTTAATCGGTGTCTCAAAAGTCAAGGAACTTGAATATTTTATTTAAAATAGTTATGCGTATATTTTATAGTATTACATAAATTCAAACCGTAAGATCTATAAGTTGTATGATGGATAGTAGTAGTGATGGATTTGCTTCAAATTTTGCATACTATCTACTTTTTTGTCTGAGTAGACAGGAAGCTATTGAAAATTAGTTTGCTTAGTGTAGTTTTAATTTTATAAGCAATTTAGAAATAGAGAACAAATATATATTTTTTTTTTTATTTTACGTAAATTACTTTATAGATTTGCTTTAAAATTTGCATGAAAATTATTTACAACTGCCAAAAGAAGGATGACTTGAAAATCGATTTTCTTAGCGTAGTTTTAATTTTAGAAAATTTAAAAAATTTTCATTTTCCATTTTTCTTTTATTTTATGTAAACTTCTCGATAGATTTGCTCTATAATTCGAATACTAGTTATTTGCTACTGTCTTTATGAAACAAGTTTAAAAAAAATAATTTTCTTGGAGTAGCTCTTTGATTATTTCATTTCCTCTCTGTCCTTCTATCTCACATTGATCCTTATTTTTACCCTTTTACACTTAATCCCACTTTTCGATTCTTCTTAAATACAAATTATATTATTTACATTAAAATCATATTAAAAAAAAAAATCAAATTACTCTAACTCAATGAGCTCTATGAGAAAGCATTGCGCCAAAACACTTGGCAGCGTCTTGTTGTATAATTTGAGTATTTAATTATTTTATACGATTCTTAAAGATTAACCACTTACAATGATAATTATATAGTAATGGAGATGAAAATTTCTAATTTTGACAATGCTCATTTGTAGTATTTGCCAAAACACTTGGCAGCGTCTTGTTGTATAATTTGAGTATTTAATTATTTCATACGATTCTTAAAGATTAACCACTTATAATGATAATTATATAGTAATGGAGATGAAAATTTCTAATTTTGACAATGCTCATTTGTAGTATTTGCAGAGAGAAAAATTATGACATCCTGATCATCCCGCTATCTTAATTAGATCAAACTATATGGGAAATTCCGCTAGCTTAAATCTTAAGCTGGCGGAATCTAGTGTTATTGGACGAAGATACGTGGTTGAACCAACTTTCTTGTGGCAATAAATTAGGGAATAATTAATTTTTTTATATTATTGTTGTATAATTTGAATAATCAATTAATTACATGTGATTCCTAACGATAAACCACTTATAATGATAATTATGTCGTTATAGGGTTAAAAATTACTAATTTCGACAATGCTTATTTCTAGTATTTAAAGAGAGAAAAATTATGGCATTCTGATCATCCCGCTATCTTAATTAGATCAAACTATATGGGAAATTCCGCTAGCTTAAATCTTAAGCTGGCGGAATCTAGTGTTATTGGACGAAGATACGTGATTGAACCAACTTTCTTGTGGCAATAAATTAGGGAATAATTAATTTTTTTATATTATTGTTGTATAATTTGAATAATCAATTTATTTCATGTGATTCTTAACAATAAACCACTTATAATGATAATTATGTGGTTATAGGGTTAAAAATTACTAATTTCGACAATGCTTATTTCTAGTATTTAAAGAGGGAAAAATTATGGCATTCTGATCATCCCGCTATCTTAATCAGATCAAACTATATGGGAAATTCCGCTAGCTTAAATCTTAAGCTGGCGGAATCTAGTGTTATTGGACGAAGATACGTGATTGAACCAACTTTCTTGTGGCAATGAATTAGGGAATAATTAATTTTTTCATATTATTGTTGTATAATTTGAATAATCAATTAATTACATGTGATTCCTAACGATAAACCACTTATAATGATAATTATGTCGTTATAGGGTTAAAAATTACTAATTTCGACAATGCTTATTTCTAGTATTTAAAGAGGGAAAAATTATGGCATTCTGATCATCCCGCTATCTTAATTAGATCAAACTATATGGGAAATTCCGCTAGCTTAAATCTTAAGCTGGCGGAATCTAGTGTTATTGGACGAAGATACGTGATTGAACCAACTTTCTTGTGGCAATAAATTAGGGAATAATTAATTTTTTTATATTATTGTTGTATAATTTGAATAATCAATTTATTTCATGTGATTCTTAACAATAAACCACTTATAATGATAATTATGTGGTTATAGGGTTAAAAATTACTAATTTCGACAATGCTTATTTCTAGTATTTAAAGAGGGAAAAATTATGGCATTCTGATCATCCCGCTATCTTAATCAGATCAAACTATATGGGAAATTCCGCTAGCTTAAATCTTAAGCTGGCGGAATCTAGTGTTATTGAACGAAAATACGTGATTGAACCAACTTTCTTGTGGCAATAAATTAGGGAATAATTAATTTTTTTATATTATTGTTGTATAATTTAAATAATCAATTAATTTCATATGATTCCTAACAATAAACCACTTATAATGATAATTATGTGGTTATAGGGTTAAAAATTACTAATTTCGACAATGCTTATTTCTAGTATTTAAAGAGGGAAAAATTATGGCATTCTGATCATCCCGCTATCTTAATCAGATCAAACTATATGGGAAATTCCGCTAGCTTAAATCTTAAGCTGGCGGAATCTAGTGTTATTGGACGAAGATACGTGATTGAACCAACTTTCTTGTGGCAATAAATTAGGGAATAATTAATTTTTTCATATTATTGTTGTATAATTTGAATAATCAATTAATTACATGTGATTCCTAACGATAAACCACTTATAATGATAATTATGTCGTTATAGGGTTAAAAATTACTAATTTCGACAATGCTTATTTCTAGTATTTAAAGAGTGAAAAATTATGGCATTCTGATCATCCCGCTATCTTAATTAGATCAAACTATATGGGAAATTCCGCTAGCTTAAATCTTAAGCTGGCGGAATCTAGTGTTATTGGACGAAGATACGTGATTGAACCAACTTTCTTGTGGCAATAAATTAGGGAATAATTAATTTTTTTATATTATTGTTGTATAATTTGAATAATCAATTTATTTCATGTGATTCTTAACAATAAACCACTTATAATGATAATTATGTGGTTATAGGGTTAAAAATTACTAATTTCGGTAATAAATTAGCGAAAAATTAGTGAAAAATTATCAGATGATTAGTTTTGGATTCCGGTGAAATCACTCCGTCAGCTTAAGGGACCTCTTTCTCTGATACCGTTACGAGCCTTGGTGTTGTGCTTGACTCTAAGCTATCATGGGAGCCACATGTTAATATGCTGACTAAGAAGTTTAATAGAACTATGTATGGCTTACGGTTTTTTCGTCGGTATACTACTGAGGCTCTGCGCAAACAACTCGCAACCGCCCTGCTGTTTCTACATCTCGATTACTGCTCAGTAGTTCTGCTCGATGCCTCACAGGAGTTGAAAAGACGATTACAAAGACTACAAAATTCATGTGTGAGATATGTATTAGGCGTGAGAATGGGCGATCATGTCTCTCCTCATAGAGCTGCGCTGGGTTGGCCGCGTACTGATGCGAGGAGACAGTATTTTATGGCTGTACTTATGTACAAAATCGTGCGCATGAATACTCCCGAGTATCTAGTGGGTCTCTTCACTAGATATGTACCTAGGGTAGCCACTAGGAGAGAGATTAAGGATTTTGCGGTGCCCTTCATGCGTACTGAGACTAGAAGGAATTCCTTTCAAGTTCAGGGTGCGCATTTTTGGAACTCCCTGCCTGCTGATATAAAGAATCTTCCATCGCTCAGCAGGTTTAAGTCGGCTCTTAAGGCGTACTTGCTCGACCTCCAATAAACTAAATTTTATTTTTTATTTATATATTAATTTATTATAATGTGACGTCCCGTATATATATACTCTTTTACTTAAGGTGTGATTGTATTTATTGGCTGAATGGTTAGTGAGTGAATGCTTTACTTGTTTTTATTATTTTGACTGCGTTTTTGTGCTACTGCATACGCTTTATTATTTTATTGCATTATTTATTATTTTTCATTTTGTATTTTAAATAAAAAATTTTTATATACTATGACTGATAGATATTGTATGACTGACTTTTAATTTATAGGATTGCGTGTATTTTACTATTTTTTTCTGTATCTGTGATATCACTTTTTTTGTTGTGACTTACTTATTCAGTATTATTAGGTTTAGTAACTGACTGTGATATCAATTGCAATATTTTGTATTTATACATGGTTTTATGTGCAATATTTTATATTTATACATTGTTTTATGTGCAATATTTTTACATTTATTTATTGTTTATGTGCAATATTGATTATTATATTTATGAATTGTATTACACGCCCTTTGTATAATGATATGATATACAATAAATAGTATCTATCTATCTATCTATCTATCTTCATAAGTAACGTTATTTTTGCAAGATCTTCTACAAGGTACCAAACGTTTTGATCTTCTCCTTGGGACAAATTTTCCGGCTTTGGTCTGATATGGTTGACCACTATTTCTTTTAGCCTTCCTTATTTTAACGTTGTTTTTATTTTTACTTTGGTCTTCTTCTATCACATTTTCACTCATGATAATATCATCACTTATGGTTTCATCCCAGACATCAGAATTATTCATTTCATCATCAGATGACTCAATTGATAATCTTGACAAATCTTTATTCAATAAATTTTCTTGAGATGATAAAATATTTTGGGACGATGGTGCTGAAGATGTCTCAGAACCATAATCTTTTATTAAATTTATGTTTCTTGAAATATATCTGAAAATAATATAATTATTTTGTATAATTTTATTATATTTGACTAGTGCACATCTCGTCGCGGACGGCACAAATAGCACAACTTGAAGGTTTTTGCTGATTCCCGGTAGATGAAAAGATATTAACTAAAGCTTATAGTACGGTTGAAAAGGTATTTTATACATAATTAAACTAGCCCAGTATCGCGCTGCGTCTCTTCGATTTCGATCTTACGTTCCAATGCAAACATTTAAACCTCTTTATCTCCGAAACTCAAAAAGTAGACTTGTGCTGTTATTGCGGGCAGCCACAGATATTTACATGATTACAGCACTAAGGTCATAATGGGTGATTTTAATGCTGATCAACTTTCTGAGTCTGATGATGCGAAATTCGTGCGTGGTTTGATTGATAATAACTCCCCATCTATTTCATACGGCTCCTCTAATCACACAGCTGCCTCAGATATTCGGCCCAATCTCTGCCTTGTTGATATAAACGATACTGTGATTAATCATTGGAATACTGACTTACCTTTTACTGACAGACATGAATTAATTACTGCTACGATAAGATCATCGCTTACTGGACCTGCACTTGAGGACTTCGCCTGTCGAGACTACAAAGCTGTGAATATTGACGGACTGTTGAGTGATCTTCGACACGTGACTGGTCGGTATTTGGCGATGCGACCTCCCTGAATGAACGTCTTGACTGCCTTCATCATAATCCCAATGCTTCTATAGCTATTAACATTCCAGTCAATACGTTTAGATAGGCGAGGTGGCGTCAGCCATGGTTTACCCCTGACCATGATTGACTGGTGGAGGATAGAGATAGATTATACAGACGCTGCAGATGGTCACGATTATTTTATCTCTTAATTTACTGCGAGGCGAGGGACTCTGGACAGATATGGAGGCAGCTTAGGAACCTTGAACTCTGTTGTGAGAAAGTAGAGTCGCGAAATCAATTTAATATTGATTAGCTCAACATTTCTGCGGGGTTGTGTCTGATCCTTTGGCTGAGTCAGTGGTCGGCTTCATCAACAATTTATCTGATGTGCGACGTGCTATTTAGCGGTCTACTTCGCAGGCCAGGGGTCATGATGGCATTCTGCAGCTAATTTTTCAGGCCGCTTTTCCAGTTATCGGGTCATTCGTCCTAGATATTTTCAACATGTCTATACGTGAATTGCATTTTCCTTCTGTCTTGAAGAGGTCGTTAGTGATGGGTCTTAATGAGGTGGCCGCACCGCAGACCATGAATGATATTAGACCTATTTCCATTTTCTGTTTTTTGTTCAAGGTTCTTGAGCGACTTGTCCATGCACAACTATATGACTTTATTGATTCAAGTGCACTGCTTGACTGTTTCCAAGCTGGTTATCGTCAAGGATACAGTACTCAGACTGCACTATTGAAGCTGATTGACAATATTATACATGGCATGGATCGGAAATACGTAGTGTTGTTGTTTTTTGATTTCAGCACGGCTTTCGACACTATATGTCACATTACAATTCTTCGAAAGTTGTATGAAGTTGGTATTGCGACCTCGGCAATTCTATGGTTGGCGTCGTATCTTACTGGCAAAGAAAAGATGGTCCTATAACTATGCATAAAAGATGTTAAATCAGTAATGAAAGTTGTGTTAGTCAAAAAGGAAGCATGAGGCAACCTGTAGACAACACTGGCAAAAATAGGAGAGAGAGAGAGAGAGGGAGGGAGAGAAAGAGTGGTCGAGAAAAAAGCGAGAGAAAAAAGAGAAGAAGAGAGATAAAGAAAGGAAAACGAGTTAAAAAGAGAGGATGGGGAAAACGAGAGAAAAAGGATATATAGAGAGATATATAGTGAAAACTAGAAAGAGAGAGAGATGCAAATAATAAGGCTCAAATAAGACTTAAACATAAGGCCCAAAAAACAAAATCTGAAAGGAAGAGCTCATAGAAAAAAAGATACTAATTACATAAGATCTAAAAAAAAATTGCAGCTCTTATTATGAAAAAATGATACACAACTAAAAAGTGCGCAAATCTGGAGATCCGTAGAAAAAGATAGTCTTACTTCAATTTTATATGGGATTGTATAAAAAAATGATATATAAAATAAAAAAGTTGTATTTAAAAAAAGTCTACAAGCTTTGTGAAATTTTTTTTTTCAAATTGTTTGTTTTTATGTTATTGCGAGTTTTATACCAAATGAGCATGTTTTTTTGTGGTTATTTCAACGATAAAGACAAATTAAAAAAAACAATAAAAAACCTATTTTAGTTTTTTAGGCACGACCACTACACGGAAGTGTCTTATATTTTTGACATTGCGAAAAATGGACCCTTGAAAATATGTTATATTATGATAAGAAACTTATTTTTATCGCAAAATAAGACCATTACTAGGCTTCCTTAAAATGCATGTATGCATATATGTGTGTGAGAAATCAAGTTTATGAATTTTCTTGACGAGTTTTTATCCGATCCGAATAATTCAAACAGGAAATTATTTTAAATAATAATGCAAGTAAACGTTCCTATTTAAAAAAAAATCTTTAAATGGTCAAAAAAATTAATTTTTGGTAATAACTTAAAAACTACGATTTTTATTAAAAGCATATAAAATAAAAGTTATAAAATTTAAAAAAAAATAATTTTTTTTTATATTATACATTTTTCTCTAGAGTTATTATTTTTCAAATTGTTCATGAATAATGTTAAAATCGAAGGCTTCTTAGTAATAATTTGATAAATTTTATTTTTAGAAAAAAATGTATAATTTTATAAAGATGTATCTTATTTTTTTCTATGAATTTATTTAACCCTTTACTTAAGCTGCTATATCCCCACTCCTTCTAGTCTTTATTTACTTATAGCGTCCCCACGAAGGCGGCTTCGGGCGAGTTTGGGCGTTTGCTTAAGTAAAGGGTTAATATACTTTTTTTTCAAATTCGTTTTTTTCAAGTTATTACCAAAAAATCATTTTCTTAACCTCTAAAAGAATTGCTGTTTTTAGACGCCTCAAACAATTTTTTTTAAACTCCCAAAATTTATCTGTATTATTATTTTAAATCATCCCCCATTGGAATTATTCAGATTGAATAATTCCAATAATCCAAATAAAAACTTTGTACAAAACTTTATTTTGAAGCTACTGAACTATGAAAATCTTTTATTTCTTATAACATTCGATAGATTATCCTATCCGAAACTTTAAAAAGTATAAATTAATGAAAATACATCTTTTTCACATAACATAAATTTCTTCGAAATTAATCAATTTAATTTACAAGAAAAATTTTTATTCGTTTCAAGTATAAAACCATTTACAAACACATTAGCACCCCAAAAAGCCTAATCTCGCACATGTTACCGTTAAGCGTTAACATAACATTGATTATTTGCAACATCACAGAAGTTAAGTAAAACCAAATAATTAAATACACTATTTTTATTTTTGCATTAATAATTATAAATTTGTTTGTTTAATTAAATACAATAAATTTTAGGAAAGCTTTAAATATAATTTGAACGCATTTTTTAAAATAAAAATTGTCGCAACCTCTACAATTGCGGCTTTTTGCAAAATTCGAACTTCCTGTTGAAAGTTGGTGAAAAATACAATGAAAAGAAAAGAAGTAAGATTAACTTTTAATGCTTTTGCGCTTGTAAATGATTTGTTCCAAAATTTTTTTAAATTTAAATAAGACAAGAACAAATAGCCAGCGTGCAGCGCGAGCGTTGTTGGTCATGCCGTATATGCAAAAAGCGAAGTTTTTTGTATGCCGTCATAATTTCGTGATCATTACGTAATCATAACATAATTATTACATGATAGTCATGTGATTATTTTCAGTAAGGTATTTTTTTCTACAAATGACGTGATTATCATGTGATGATTTCATGATAATCACGTGATTATTTTCAGTTAGGTATTTTTTTTTTATTACAAATCATGTGATCATAACATATATATCACGTGATTATTTTCGGTAGGGTGTTACCTATGGTGGTGATTCTTTCTTGTCAGCCCGCCTTGAATGTCTTTATAATCACCATAAATGAGATAATCGCACTTTTTGTGCCTGTTAGGAGGCTCTGACGGGATGTGAGTCGTTGTCCATGGATCTCTGTGGAGCATTAACACATGATTCGTGAGATAGATAGGCTTTATGGACGCTATAAACGATCCCGGCTGAATGCTGATCTTCTCTGCTACAGAGCCGCTTGAGATCATGAGTGTATTGAGTCAGCAAAGCTATTATATTACCACGACCGGCTATCTGGACTTACTGACTCTCGACAGATATGGAAGGAGCTCAGGAACTTTGGTATTTTTTCCAATGATAATAATTCTCGTCACTTATTCTCAATAAATGAATTTAATCAGTATTTTGGTAGTCAGTCGTTTGATCCTTTGGCTCCTCCAATTGCTAAATTCGTGGAAACCTTGACTGATAAACTACCATATAGACCTGTGTTTGGTTTCAGGCTGTCATTGATGCAGATGGCAACACATCTGATTATATCATACTTAACGCAGGAGTTCCTCAAAGTACTGTACTGGGGCCGCTATTATTCTCAATGTATATAAATAATGTTGCCGTTCGCTTTAGTGACGACGTTTAGTATCTTATGTACGCGGATGATCTGCAGCTCTATGTGCACTTTTCTATTGAAAAATTTGAAGCTCTTGCTATATTTATAAGCAAACATGCTGAGCTCATTGTTAACTAGGATACTGATTATCATACTTAACGTTAAAAAAACTGAAGTAATCATCATTGGCTCTCATTATTATGTGAATATGTTTTAATCCTTGCCTATTACTGGTGTCTATTTGAATCGTACTATTATTAATTTTGAGTTTTCTGTGCGTAATTTGGGAGTTTGGCTAGATAGTAAACTGAATTGGAAGGAGTACGTTACACAGATATGCAATAAATCTTTTTCTGTGCTATGTAGTCTTAACTTTTTTTAGAAAAAGCATTACTTTTGCACTGCCTAAGCATCTCATTCAAACATTGCTTTTTCCTATCTGAGACTATTGATGTCTTGTTTACTGTGACCTCTCTGCTGAACTAGATCTTAAGTTCCAGAGCGGGCATTCGTTACATCTATGGTGTTAGTAGGCATGAGTACATCTCTATTTATAGATTCTCACTAGGCTGGCTATCGACTATCGATAAAAGAAACTGTTTTACTACTTTTTTTCTATATAAAATGTTTTTATAGCGCATACCAACATATTTTTATTCTAGATATTCCTGGAACAGGCCACTTTGGGTGCTGAGGGATAATGTGAGATATTTGACTATTTCTTTTGCTTATACTGAGTATCATCAAAGGTCGTTCCCGGTCACTTCAACGCAAATGATCTACCCACTGTTATCCGAGACTTACCCTCATTTCGCACGTTTAAATCATCCTCTTTTACTCATAACTTGGCCTTGAAGAGAGGACCTCTGCCTTATATCAATATTTAATTAATTCCAATTTTTAGTATTTTTAAATATTAAATTAATCCTTAGAATTATTTGCTATTCTGTTTTATTTTTAACTATATTTTTTTTATTTTTGCTTATGTGTATGTATAACATAATGTATAATAATTAATTACCATCTATTTATCTATCTCTCTCTCCAAGGCTTTTGATATGGTACCTCATAGACTGCTTCTCCATAAACTACATGGTTTCGATTGCTCTGACGGTGCTATAAAGTGGTTCGCCTCTTACCTACAATGTAGATCGCAGTCTGTCGAGGAGCTAGATGGAAATGCTGCTCAGTTATGGTTGAGTGTTAATTCTGGTGTTCCACAGGGCAGTGTCTTTGGCCTATTATTATTCTCTTAATTCATCAGTGATCTGCCCGAATTTCTGAAATACTCAAAATACATGATGTACGCGGATGATCTGCAAATTTGTCGATCATTTTTCGCTAGTGACATAGAGGAAGAAATTGTTGCTATCGATTATGATGTCGAAGCCATTGTCGAGTGGGCATCAGTCAATGGTCTCGAACTTAATGCTCTTAAAACTCAGGTTATCATTCTTGGTAGTGAGCAGTTTATATCTAGGCTTAATTATTCTCAAGTTCTACCCATTGTAGTAAACGATCAGCCTATTCCTTTCTCTAAAGAAATCAAAAGCCTGAGTTAATGGTTGGATCAGACTCTCAACTAGGAGAGACAAGTTAACGCTATTGCTGGTAGAGTGCATAGAGTGCTTCATTCGCTTAGGTTTAATAGGCGCTCGCTTTCAAAGAAACTGAGGAAAGACCTTATTGAGTTGCTGATTTTTCCTCACTTTGATTATGCCTGCGTAGTCTACAACGCTCTCTTCAATTACCAAAACTTAAAACTTCACAGGGCCTTCAATGCCTGTGTGGAATTCGTTTACGGTAATATTGCTTTTCGCGAGCGTGTGACTCCCTATAGGTTTAATCTCGGTTGGATTTCAGTTGAAACGAGGAGAAAGTGTTTCACAATTTCGCTGGCATATTCTGTTATTTCTGGACGCAGCCCAGCTTTCCAGGCAACCGGTTCACCAGAGTCGACATTAACTCTAGCGTTCGCTCTTTTAGTCGTAGGCTGCCTAAAGTTTTCCTTTGTCCACCTGCTCATACAAGCGCTTTTCAAAACTCGTTCACGCATCTCGCTACTGATTTCTTAGAAGAACTAAGTTTTGCGGCTATCACTCCAATCTCTTTTGAGTTGGGTACCACTAGGGCAATTAAAAAGTACACATTCGGCTGGTTACTTGATGGTGAGCGTGTGGATTAGTGTAGGGAGGCAGCTCCCTTAGGCTAAGCCCTAGATGCTGCGGGATTGCCAGCTGGCGTGTGTAATTTAATTTTTCGAATGCATGCTTGCATTTTTCATATAATTAATTCCTAAATTTTTCATACTTTTATTTTTTATTGCAGTTTAAATCTAAATTCAGTTTGATTTTCTCATTCAATGATGAAAAGCTTATTCACAACTATGTACAACTTTATTATTATTGTTATTCACTGTTATTCAATTTTGAGATTTTCATTTATTTTTTTTATTCACATTATTTTTATATTATGTTAATTCATTGTATTTTTATATACTTGTTGAATCATACGAGTGCAATCCCATGATTAATAAAATTATTATCAAATTAAATCTCCCTCTAATGAGTGAAAATCGCGAGAGCTGGGTACGAGAAATAATGACGCAGACCTGATCTACAACTAAATTGCTTGGGTTAGTTGAACTTTTGATTAACTTTAATAACTTCAATTCCTGATGAGATCTCATAGTGTTACTACTTTTTCTCTATTTAATACTTAAATCAATATTTCTTTGTTATTTTGATTTATTGTAGTTAATTGTTATTACTTTTTTATATTCTATTGGTATACTAAGAGGGAGAACGTCAGGGTAGTCAGATACAGATTTTACCTGGTTTTTAGAAGATGATGTCAGATGTAAAAACATGAAAAAGCCAAGTTAATACATTATAACGCTCAATATTACCCCAGTTACTGGCAATCAAAGAAAATCACTGTAAAAATTACTAGATTTTCAAACGTTTATAAAAACTATTTCTTCAGCATTAATAGCTTGAAGCTTAAAACTTTTTTAAAATGAAAGCTGAGTTCAAATCCTTTCAAAATAGTAGTTACAGCATGTAAAAATATTTTTTTTTCGAAAATTGTAAAGCAATTAACATTGGATCTAAAATTCCTTTTCATAACATAAATCAATAATAAATGCTAAAATTTAGACCAATTTTCATTGCTTCATCATTTTGGTAGAAAATAATATTTTTATACGTTATGACTACTATTTTGAAAGAATTTGAACCTAGCTTTTATTTAATAAAGTCTTAAGCTTTTAGCTAATAATACTGAAGAACTATAGGCGTTTAAAAATCTATTAACTTTTATAATGATTTTCGTTAATTGCTTGTAACTAGGGAAATATTAAGCGTTAGTCTAGTAACTGCCTTTTTCATGTTCTTTTATCTTAAGGGCACAAAACACCTTTTCCCCCTGCTAGTAAAAAGAGATATGTATTAATAAAATTTAATTAAATTTTTTGTAAATGGAAATAATATTTGAAAGTAGACTAAAATACCTTTATTTTAAGCTTTTATAAGCTCATTTTGCTTTAGCTGTAGTCCCATAATCATTCGATGAATTCTTGTTCTTATAATGGCTCCACCGTAAGATTTGAGCTGAACCGCTCGATGAATCTGACTTTTCCAAACTGATTTAATTTCAGTATTAGCATCATTCTCGCGTGAATGACGGGATTCCTGAAACGTAAAAAATTTTTTACTTTTCAACAAAAAATATTAATTTATTAAATAAATTTTTATTTTTTTACCTTATTTTTGGATTTTTTAACAACTTGTCATTCGATTTCAAAACCCTCCATTCACGCGAGAATGATGCTAATACTGAAGTTAAATCAGTTTGGAAAAGTCAAATCCATCCAGCGGTTCAGCTGAAATCTTACGGGGCAACACCTAAAATTTTAAAAATTCAATATTTGAGAAAAACAGCTTTAAAGTTTTTAATTATTATATCTTACAATTATCAATGCTATACTTATCTTTCATAAAATAATTTTTTTCTAAAACTTTTCAGAACTTAAATCAAGATAAATATTTTGTTAAAATTAAAAAAATAAACTCTTTTTTTTCAATTAAACCTAAAAAAAATCAATAAAAATTAAAAAAATTCAATTTAAAATAATTCTTAACATTTTTTTAATTTGTAAAAATTATATCATTATAGACTTAATAAATAAAAACAAAATTAAATCTCTTAAAAAAAACTTTTTGGAGATTAATTAATGATTTATGAATTACTGAATCAAGTAATAAAAAAATAAGTTCTCATAGTGTTTTAATAAGATTAGCTAAAAATTTAAGAAAAATCTCAAAATAGCAAAATTAACAAAAAAATCAATTAAAAGTTTATTCTACTAATTTCTTCATAAAAACGAAACTAAATGAGATAGAGTAAAAAGACTTGTTGGAGCTTATTCTACAGTAAATTTCCTATAAAAAAAAGCAATAAACCCAAATTCGATGGTGGGGCCGAAAAAAAGGTGTTTTGTGCCCTTAAATAATCTCGCAAAATTTAAACAAAATCTGCGTTTCGATACCCTGACACTCTTTTTATGAGTTTAAGCAAGTGATTTATTACACTGTTACACCATCTGTGTAAAATCTTTTTGAGCCATCGGGGTCTGATCCCATGACGAAATAAATTTCGTTTATGCTGATATTGTCGATAAAGTGGTTACTATCAATAGTGGTGTCGAGGCCATTGTTGAATGGGCAGCAGTCCATGGTCTTAAATTGAATGCTCTTAAAACGCAAACAATCATCTTTGGCAGTGAGCAGTATGTTGCTCAACTTCATTTTTCATCCATTCCTTCTATCGTAGTCTGTGGTCAATCTATACCTTATTCTAGTGAGGTTAAGAGTCTGGGTCTATAGCTGAAACAAACTCTTAACTGGGAAAAACAGATTAACGGTATTGTCACTAGAGTCCATGGAGTTTTTGATTCGCATAAATTTTGTTGGCGCTCTTTTTCAAAAAAGCTGAGTCCAGATCTAATACAATCGTTAAGTTGTCCTCACTTCGATTATGCATGCGTACATTATGGCTGTTAAAAAAAATGAGGTGATAAAAAATCAAATCAAAAATCAGAAAAAATCAATTAAAAATCAAATAATTCGGTTTTAGAAAAAATTTTGATTAATTTTACGAAAAAATTTCTAAGTTCAAAAATTTAAAAAATTTTTTAAAATTGTTCTAAATTGACTAAGCATGGTTTGCAACGTGTGAAAACCAAAAAAAAAAATCGTTACATGATGTTTTGACATGATAAATCACCTGAGGAAACAGGTGATTTATTATGTCTTGAGAAATCAGGTGATTTATCATGTCTTTGTCTCTCTGACTCTGTTCCTACGTCTTCGTTTCTTCATCTCTGTCTCTCTGTCTGAAACACATGCTTAAAATAATGAATTTCTATTATTTTTTCATTAATTTGAATGAAATTCAGTAAAACAAATTTTTAATTTATCATGATGATATGGTTTGTATTTAAACAATTTTTATGCTTATTGGAACTTTAATTCATTCTTTTTCTTCAAAAATATGAAAACTAAATTTTACACAGAACTACAATATAAAAATTTATAAAGTCAGGCAATTTTTTTGACTTTTAAATTGACTAATTTATACATGTTCATATAATATATGAAAATTTAACCGTGCGACGTTAGGAGCGAGGTAAATTAAGCTCGTAAAATAATATAAACTTTTATCCAACCAATGGGAAGTAAGGCCTTTGTAAATCAATAAGATCCAAAAATCATTTTAAAAAAATTGTTACGTTTCGTCGGTATGGTTTCCGACCTCTTCAGACTAAAAAGACGTAATTAAAATTTATTAAACAAAACAAATTAAATATACACAAAAATAGTTTTCACTTTACAGTACATACCTAACTTAAAATTAATTCATACACTAAACTAGTTACATGAGAATTACTCATATTGTCGAACTAAGAACTGATACAAGTTGTTGTCTATTTATATTGAAAATCAGAAAGACAGTTAGATATTTGTTTATAAACAGAAGGCAAATACATTATGTCTGTTTTTAAATTTATCGCATTTTTATTTCCGTTTATATATAACATTTCGGATATCTTACGCTTTTTGTTGTTACATTCTTTATCTAAAATTATTGTATTTGACCAATCAAATTCATGAGAGCATTTTTCATGTGTTCACCCACAACTGTATTTTTATTGATAGACTTTTTATGTTCATTTAATCTTGTTTTTAATGATCTCTTTGATTCCCCAATATAACAAGCTGAACAAGATTTACAGTTAAATTTATAAACAATACCAGTGATATCATCTTTCTTAAGCTTATCTTTACCAATTTTGATAATGTGGTCAAGTTTTTTATTAACTAATGGTATAGTATTTATGTTAAATTTTTTTAACGATTTTTTGCATTGGTTATATAATCGAGGAACAAAAGGAATCGCTATTGTACATATTGAGTCAGAAAAATTACTTAGTTTTGATTTTTCATTAACATTATTGTATTTATAATTTTGTAATCTTTTGTTTATGCATGATATAATGAATTTTTTGGATAATCATTTTGTTGCAATAACTTTTTAATTAAATTAATATTCTTTTCTTGAAATCGTTTGTCTGAAAGTAAAACTGCTCTATCGGTTAAATTGTAAACAATATTACGTTTTAATTCTATGGTATGAAAAGATTTAAAGTTCAGTAAACGAGAGGAATTTGTTGATTTTTGAAACCAATCAGTTATTAAATAATTATTTTCTCTAATTAAAGTTAAATCTAAAAAGTTAATTTTATTGTTTTTTTCCATCTCATGCGTAAATCCAATACATTTGTCATAATTATTAAAAATATTCAATACAGTTGTGAGATCATCTTTATGAATACAAGTTATTATGTCGTCAACATATCTATAATAAAAGATCGGTTTTATATTATGTTCAAATTTTAAAATGCTAAGACACTCGCTCTCTAAATCGTCCATTACTATATTCGCAAATAATGGTGAAATGGGAGAACCCATAGGAGTGCCATAAATTTGTTGATAAGTCACATTATTAAAAGTAAAAAATGTATTATTAAATAAAAACTTAGTAATATTGATAACATCACAAAACGGAATTTTACATTTATTATGAATTGACTCTACACGTCTTTCTAGACTTTTCATTACGAGTTCATATGATACATTTGTATACAAAAAGTAACATCTAAAGAAATTAAACAAAAGTCTTTCGGAATTATAATGTCTCTAATTTTATGTACAAAATTTAAACTGTTATCAATGTTAGAATTCGGAATATTAAATGTCTTTTTAAATTATCATATAAAGATTTTGCTAAATTATGAATGGGACTACCAATAGTAGAAATGATTGGTCTAAGAGGAATGTTAATTTTATGTATCTTTGGTAGTCCATACGCACGAGGTAACACAGTGTTTGTTTGTGTTAATTCCATATCTTTATATAATCTGTCAAGAGATTCTAAATTATTTAGAATCTTCATAAATTATATACTTCTTTCTGTATGGTAGCTAACGGACATTTATTACAAACTTTGTATGTGTCACCATTAGACAATAAAACGTTCATTTTCGCAATATAATCAGATAAATTCATACAAACGGTCAAATTTCCTTTATCGGCTCTAGTAAAAAGTAAATTATTTTCATTTTCTTTTACAAATTTTTTGGTAAACAATAAATCATTATTAAACTTTTTCTCTTCTACTGACAATTGAAGTCTATTTTTTAAATTATATTTAATATTTCTAACAATTGTTGATCTAACATTGTTTATAATATTTGAATCAACATTATTTAAATATCCTAATTTAAATTCTACATTCTTTATTATGTCTATTGAATCGAGTTTGTTTATATTTGATTTGACGTTAAACTTAGGACCTAGAGAAACAATATTAGTTACTTCTATTGGCAATGAAAAATCTGAAATATTTTTGACCCAACTATTTTTAACAATTACATTATCTGATTCATTAACAGAATTAAATTTATTACAATATAACTTATTAAATTTAATATCGAGCATTTTAGATTTTTTAAATAAATATTTCTACTTTTTCTCTCAGTCATTGTATAAAAATTATAGAGAGACTGTTTATCTATTTTTAAATGACTAATTTTATATTTCAAGGCGTTCAAACGTTTATGTAAATAATTTAAATGTATGAAACTGTCACACAACATGAAATTGAACATTCTATATTGAATTCTTAAATTAAAAGTTTTCACTTTATTTTTAACCGAATTGCTATAAAATTTAAAACTATTTAACGATTTATCAGCTCTCATTATATGATTAGGAATCAATCCCGACTGTTTACATCTCACCAAAAATTGATGATGGGCGTTAGCAGTTGATAAATTATGTCTCAACATTGTCCAATTTTCAGATAGTGAACTGCGTGAAAACCAAAATTTATGAAGATAAATCCATAAAAACTCAATCCTCTTTGAGAACGGCACTTTCTAGGTTGTACGCCGTGATTCATTTTAGAATAACTTTTTCTTCCACAATTTAAAACAAATAATATAAACTTTTATCCAACCAATGGGAAGTAAGGCCTTTGTAAATCAATAAGATCCAAAAATCATTTTAAAAAAATTGTTACGTTTCGTCGGTATGGTTTCCGACCTCTTCAGACTAAAAAGACGTAATTAAAATTTATTAAACATTGTTGGATAAAAGTTTATATTATTTGTTTTAAATTGTGGAAGAAAAAGTTATTCTAAAATGAATCACGGCGTACAACCTAGAAAGTGCCGTTCTCAAAGAGGATTGAGTTTTTATGGATTTATCTTCATAAATTTTGGTTTTCACGCAGTTCACTATCTGAAAAATTGGACAATGTTGAGACATAATTTATCAACTGCTAACGCCCATCATCAATTTTTGGTGAGATGTAAACAGTCGGGATTGATTCCTAATCATATAATGAGAGCTGATAAATCGTTAAATAGTTTTAAATTTTATAGCAATTCGGTTAAAAATAAAGTGAAAACTTTTAATTTAAGAATTCAATATAGAATGTTCAATTTCATGTTGTGTGACAGTTTCATACATTTAAATTATTTACATAAACGTTTGAACGCCTTGAAATATAAAATTAGTCATTTAAAAATAGATAAACAGTCTCTCTATAATTTTTATACAATGACTGAGAGAAAAGTAGAAATATTTATTTAAAAAAATCTAAAATGCTCGATATTAAATTTAATAAGTTATATTGTAATAAATTTAATTCTGTTAATGAATCAGATAATGTAATTGTTAAAAATAGTTGGGTCAAAAATATTTCAGATTTTTCATTGCCAATAGAAGTAACTAATATTGTTTCTCTAGGTCCTAAGTTTAACGTCAAATCAAATATAAACAAACTCGATTCAATAGACATAATAAAGAATGTAGAATTTAAATTAGGATATTTAAATAATGTTGATTCAAATATTATAAACAATGTTAGATCAACAATTGTTAGAAATATTAAATATAATTTAAAAAATAGACTTCAATTGTCAGTAGAAGAGAAAAAGTTTAATAATGATTTATTGTTTACCAAAAAATTTGTAAAAGAAAATGAAAATAATTTACTTTTTACTAGAGCCGATAAAGGAAATTTGACCGTTTGTATGAATTTATCTGATTATATTGCGAAAATGAACGTTTTATTGTCTAATGGTGACACATACAAAGTTTGTAATAAATGTCCGTTAGCTACCATACAGAAAGAAGTATATAAATTTATGAAGATTCTAAATAATTTAGAATCTCTTGACAGATTATATAAAGATATGGAATTAACACAAACAAACACTGTGTTACCTCGTGCGTATGGACTACCAAAGATACATAAAATTAACATTCCTCTTAGACCAATCATTTCTACTATTGGTAGTCCCATTCATAATTTAGCAAAATCTTTATATGATAATTTAAAAAGACATTTAATATTCCGAATTCTAACATTGATAACAGTTTAAATTTTGTACATAAAATTAGAGACATTATAATTCCGAAAGACTTTTGTTTAATTTCTTTAGATGTTACTTCTTTGTATACAAATGTATCATATGAACTCGTAATGAAAAGTCTAGAAAGACGTGTAGAGTCAATTCATAATAAATGTAAAATTCCGTTTTGTGATGTTATCAATATTACTAAGTTTTTATTTAATAATACATTTTTTACTTTTAATAATGTGACTTATCAACAAATTTATGGCACTCCTATGGGTTCTCCCATTTCACCATTATTTGCGAATATAGTAATGGACGATTTAGAGAGCGAGTGTCTTAGCATTTTAAAATTTGAACATAATATAAAACCGATCTTTTATTATAGATATGTTGACGACATAATAACTTGTATTCATAAAGATGATCTCACAACTGTATTGAATATTTTTAATAATTATGACAAATGTATTGGATTTACGCATGAGATGGAAAAAAACAATAAAATTAACTTTTTAGATTTAACTTTAATTAGAGAAAATAATTATTTAATAACTGATTGGTTTCAAAAATCAACAAATTCCTCTCGTTTACTGAACTTTAAATCTTTTCATACCATAGAATTAAAACGTAATATTGTTTACAATTTAACCGATAGAGCAGTTTTACTTTCAGACAAACGATTTCAAGAAAAGAATATTAATTTAATTAAAAAGTTATTGCAACAAAATGATTATCCAAAAAAATTCATTATATCATGCATAAACAAAAGATTACAAAATTATAAATACAATAATGTTAATGAAAAATCAAAACTAAGTAATTTTTCTGACTCAATATGTACAATAGCGATTCCTTTTGTTCCTCGATTATATAACCAATGCAAAAAATCGTTAAAAAAATTTAACATAAATACTATACCATTAGTTAATAAAAAACTTGACCACATTATCAAAATTGGTAAAGATAAGCTTAAGAAAGATGATATCACTGGTATTGTTTATAAATTTAACTGTAAATCTTGTTCAGCTTGTTATATTGGGGAATCAAAGAGATCATTAAAAACAAGATTAAATGAACATAAAAAGTCTATCAATAAAAATACAGTTGTGGGTGAACACATGAAAAAATGCTCTCATGAATTTGATTGGTCAAATACAATAATTTTAGATAAAGAATGTAACAACAAAAAGCGTAAGATTTCCGAAAATGTTATATATAAACGGAAATAAAAATGCGATAAATTTAAAAACAGACATAATGTATTTGCCTTCTGTTTATAAACAAATATCTAACTGTCTTTCTGATTTTCAATATAAATAGACAACAACTTGTATCAGTTCTTAGTTCGACAATATGAGTAATTCTCATGTAACTAGTTTAGTGTATGAATTAATTTTAAGTTAGGTATGTACTGTAAAGTGAAAACTATTTTTGTGTATATTTAATTTGTTTTGTTTAATAAATTTTAATTACGTCTTTTTAGTCTGAAGAGGTCGGAAACCATACCGACGAAACGTAACAATTTTTTTAAAATGATTTTTGGATCTTATTGATTTACAAAGGCCTTACTTCCCATTGGTTGGATAAAAGTTTATATTATTTGTTTTAAATTGTGGAAGAAAAAGTTATTCTAAAATAAGCTCGTAAAATATTAAAATTAAGTTTCTTTTATCAGTCGATCCAGTAATTTACCATATTTAATATTATTAATTTTACTCTCATTAAATTTTAATAAAAATAGAAATTTATATACTTCTATTAGTAATTAACTTTATAAACATTTAAATCATTTAAGAGTAAGCAAATACAAAAATATATCGTTAAGGCGACTACGGAAGTTCGGTTCGATTTCATTTTGTAGTTTACAAATTACTCTTTCAGTTTCTAAAATTTTTTGAATTTTTTAATTTTCCACCATTTATTATAATCCGTAGAATGATGGAAAATTAAAAAATCTGAAAAATTTTACATATTGAAAGAGTAATTTGTAAACTCAAAAATAAAACCTAACCTAAAATCCGAAGTCGCCTTAAAAGATTGATTTTAATAACAATAAAGACAATTTCTCACCATCACATTATTGCATATTGGCGCACGGTGTGACATATAAATGATTCCCAATAACATAAATTAGTAACTATAGGATATATTTAAATAAATATATAAATAAACTATTATTACAAATAAATAAATGCACTGTAATTATTTATAAATATATGATTATATTTATTTTTTTATTGAAAATTTATGTATTTTTTCTATTAAGGATAAAATAGAGATAGGATGAAAAATATATTACATTGCAAGGGATAAATATTATAAATTAAAATATGCAAGTCATTTCTGCATTAATTAATTGTTTATTAAAAAAAATTATTCAATGTTTGAATATAGATTGAATTTTTATTCTAATTGAAATCTATATGATTACACTTTAGCTTCAGTAGCTTAAGCAATAGCATTTATGTACAAAAGTTAATTAATAAATGAACTGATGATATTTTTTTTATTAATACATGAACTAATATTATTTTTTTATATGTTTTATGTAATGCATACTCTTTTTCATACCAAAGAAATTTGTCTTATCTTCTTTTCCCTTTTTTGTCGTATATATAGGTAAAACGTAAATAGCTGATAAATTAATTGTTTTTTATTAAAAAAATTATTAAATGTTTAAATATAATTTGAATTTTCATTCCAATTAAATTCTATTTGATTACCCTTTAGCTTCAATAACTTAGACAATAGCATTTATTTATTAAAGTTTATTAGTAAATGAACAGGTAATATTTTTTTTAATTTAATGAAAATGTTAGTCACGATTTAATTGAATGTCCTGATATAAGTTAATATGTTACTTAATTAATCTTCTCTACATATGGATTGAGGAATAAGAAGGATGAGTTAAGGAAGAGCTAAAACAACGTAAAATAACATAAAATAATATTTTAAAAACAGGGAGAAATTTGAGGATTTCAGATGGATTACTTGAAGAATAGTTAAAATTACTTAAAATAACGTAAAAATAACGGAAAAAAGTTTAGGATTTTTTAAGGAGGTGTGAGGGAAGAGGAAATGAAGAGGTGAGGAGTAGAAAATGAAGAGTAAATGAAGAGAAGAGGTAGATAATAAGAAGAGAAAAGAAAGAGACAAAAATAACGTAAAATAACGTTAAAAAAAACGGAAAAAAATGAGGATCAAAATACGGTAAAGGGAAGAGAAAAAGAAGACAAGAGGAAGAGCTTAGTCGTAAAAATTTTCCTTACAACTATATAATAGATATATATATATATATATATATATATATATATATATATATATATATATACATCGGTTCAATAAACCGAAAAATCGCCATAAGGGTGATATTAGATGGAGCGGAAAATATGCGATGGAACGTAATTGAACATTCATTCTGTCGCATTGTTTTCCGTCAAATTTTTCCCTGCATTCACATAGAGCGGAATTTAACTAAAAGACTGTTAAAATAGCCTACAAATGTGTCCGCAAATTTTAAATTAACGACAAAAATGTTAAAAAAAATTTTAAAAATCACTCAATGTTATTCTAATGAGATTTTGTTTCTTGTAAAAATAAAATATATTTTGTTATTATAACCAAATATTTCGATTAACAACACAAAGAAAAAAATATAATTGTATCATTTAAATCCTTCTGTTAATATACCTTGATGAAATATTCTATTCAGTTAACAAATTAGTTCTGTTAAGGGGATGTGAAATGGACACTACACCTGTACTCGTAAATATTGACTATCTTTTCATTTTATTGCAAAATTTTGAGTAAATAAATGCATTAGCTTGTAGTATGTACCATAAAGATTATTGAGTTAAATTTTCAAATAAATTCATTCATTTGTTTTTAAGATATTTGGATTCCTATAGAAAATCGAAAAATTTTAATAAATAATTTTGGAACCCAAAATTCTCAATTACTAATGAATGAATCTATTTGAAAATTTAACTAAATAATCATCATGGTACATACTACAAGCTAATGCATT
This sequence comes from Anastatus disparis, assembly GCA_017163975.1. Classification (NCBI taxonomy): domain Eukaryota; kingdom Metazoa; phylum Arthropoda; class Insecta; order Hymenoptera; family Eupelmidae; genus Anastatus; species Anastatus disparis. The sequence goes on along the minus strand of JAFFSR010000044.1, from coordinate 1,481,737 downwards.
TCTTTTCTGGAAATTCAGCAATAAAATGGAAAGGAAGTTAATATCTATAAGTACAGGTGTAGTGTCCGTTTTACACCTCCTTAATTTGATGGATATCTTAATATTGATTCAATTTAAAATTCACTTTAATTTAAGAGCAACGTAAATCAAAATAGCTGTTACATTTTATTGTATCAAACAAATGATAGTTAAAGATAATAAAAACTTTTTTATTTAGTTGAAGCTCACAGCTCACAGCTTCCCAATTTCCAGACATTAATTAACATATAACTTATATTATAACAATGATCATTATTCATTTCTTAAGTAAAATTTTTCAACATTTTCTTAATTATTTCACACTACACTATTGTTATTTACAAATAAAATTTAACATCGCTCGCTAACAATCGATATGCATCGCATCGCATTTATACATTGTAACGTTTTTCCCTTTCGGGAGGGGGAAACACGTATTAACTCCTGTTGCCAGACGCTTCAGTGAGTTACCAGAGTAAGATCGGCAGGAGTGGGAAGGATCGAACGGTGGAAAATGAAGGAAAGTAACCGGGTTTGACACGTTTGGTTATACTAGGGAGTACCTTGGCTTTATTGTACTCATAAAACTCATGTACAACGACGATTACAATAATGAAATAATAATAACGTATTAATCAAAACTAAACCTAATATTTTTATATAATGCAAATAAACTAACCTAACCTTAAATAAGATTGTAATTTACAAAAGTAATTAGTTCTTTATTTATTTTGGCCACTTGACGGCTATTTAATTGAATCAATTAATAAATGAATCTTTAAGTGAAACTAAACAATAGTTTACTTTCGGCCCGGACGGTCTAATTTGTACCGGCGACTTTAAACTGCAACAATATGCAAACAAAAGAAATAAAAGATTAGTAACTGAATAATTATAATATAAATAGACAACGACACCTAATATCGCTATAATTAATGCTATGGTAAAGATGGGTAGCCGGCTCCCTTGATTATCTAAATTACTAATCTCTGTAGGCGTGCAAAGCCCTTAAGTGATGTAAAGACAATGGGTGGCCAACACCCTTAACTTATTCTAATATCTTAATACTACGCGTCGGTCGGGCGGAGTTCTTTAACTAACATAAAAATGCAATGGGTGGACGACACCGTTAATTTATTCTATTGTTCATGTGAACACAGACGCGACAAGCTATGGGTGGACGACACTCTTAATTGAGCTAGTGGCGAAATGTGAAATAGAATATGATATTTTGGGTGGACGTCACCCTTAAATTCAGTGGCGCAAGTTCGGCATTGCGGCGACGGCAAAAGGTTGCGAGTGTGCTCTAGGCAGCATAAATTTACGCCTGTGTGCTCACTTGACGTAACTCTAGTACTGCCAGCATATGCACTGTAGTGTAGACCTGTGTGCGCACTTGGTCTACCCTCATGTGCAAGAGAGAGAAGCTCTGCCTAAGCTGTGGTGCTCCACAAGCCAAGGCAGCCAGCTACTACCTGTCTCACTCTCTCTTAGCCTTGTGTGCTCACTTAGGTAAAGAGAGAGAGGAGACCGTAGTTTACACTGCTCTGCTCTGGTTAGCTTCTCGGCCTCTTATATACTCTGGCCTCATTTTTCCCGTTGCGTGTAACGACATTCGGGGTTGCCACCTGGTGGCTGAGCTCAGAACTATTGTTCTATAGTAGCTTGGTTGTCAGGCGGGAAATTTGAATGCGCGAGTATGTATACTCGTCGCAACATACAGCGGATAAATTCATTTATTCTTATATACTATCTAACGTGCAATCTTACCACTTGCGTGTTTCAAGAAATACGCCATCTATTATTATACTATCGAAACGTAACTGTTTTGAAAAGCGGGAGATTTAAAAGTACTTATTGAATAAAATAAAAATCTTCATAAAATAAATTTATCAACGACATAAATGACAAATATTTTATTTTGACTTATATTTTTTTATGTTAACTGTTATTCAATTATATTAACAGGCGTGCTGTTAAATTGGCAGGACGATCGTGTTTGGGCTATTTTAACTGCACAGATTCTATTAGATCAAAAGGATTCTGTCAAATTAACAGCAGATATGTTAAATCAGTTAATTTGATGAAATTTTTTCCTCAGTGAACATAATTTTTTAATTAGAATATTGCTAATCAATGTCATAAAACTTCTACTCCGCTCCATGTAAATATAAGGAAAAAATTTGACAGAATACAAGGACACGGAATTGACGTTCCATAGCCTATTTTCCGCTCTATCTGATTTCACCCTTATGGCGACTTTTTGATTTTTTGAATCGATATATATATATCTAAATTATATAGTAGTAAGGAAATGTGCTACCACTTTTGACAACCTCTTGTAATCCTCTTCTACATCCTCTTCTCATCCTCTTCCCATCCTCTTCCCATCCTCTTCTCATCCTCTTCTCACTTTCTTCTATATTCTTCGTAATTTCCTGTTTTTTAACGTTATTTCGATTTTCATCCTCTTTTACATCCTTTTTTCATCCTCTTCTACATTCTCTTCCCATCCTCTTCTTGTCCTCTTCTTCATTCTCTTCCCGTCCTCTTCCAATCTTCATTTGCATCCTCGGACATCCTTGAAAATCCTCAATAATCCTCGAATCTTCAATAACATCTCTATACTTTCCACACCACCCAGTTACCATAATTAAAAATTTAAATAAACATTTATATACTTAATAAAAATTTAAGAATTATTCAAAAAGAAAATAAAGTCAACGTCAAAATTTAAAAAACAAGAGTATAAATATATATTAAAAACAAAAAAAAAGTAATAACTAAAAAAAACGATTAATCGAACAAGAAAAAACGTTCTTTACTAACTTCATCAGTTCAAATTGATGATAATATGGTTTACGATCAGCAATTACAATTTGTGAAAAATTATATTAATAAACGTTGCCAGAAAAATCGGATGAACCTGAATGTTATTACTTCGCACGTTGCGATTTTTGCATGATACTTTTTTGTTTTATATTTGTATTTTTCATAATTTTCGTTATTATTGATATTAATGTAATGTTTTGATAAGCCTTACTTCTACAACATCACATTTCTTGAATACAAGTATCAATGAGATGTTCATATGAATTCTATGAAACTTTACTACTGGTTTTATTCTTAAGCTTGTATATCAATCTATCTGTTATAGGGAAATATGTATTATACCATAAATGTGACACAGTAATTCAATGTATTTATTAGGATACGTAATTTTTTAAAGCGTATTTTTTCACAATTTTTTTATTTGGTGAATCTTGTAATAAAATATTAATATTTGCAAATAAAAGATTATACATATTTTGAATTAATTCCATGGTGTTTTTTAACTACTTCCAGCTTTTTTTATTTAACTCATAAAAATTATAAATTTATTTATCTTTAGAAGAGCAATTTAAAAGTACTCTTCAGAAGGAAGGTTTATACAGTTGAGTTACTTTTAAGATACGATTTATAAACTGGTAATATAATTAAAATTGAATAAAGTAAACACAAAAAAGAAATCTTATATTCATGCACTCCATTTCAATAATTAAAAGTTTCTAAAAATTACTCTGTTAAAAATTGCGATGTGAGAATTTAGTTATATGAAAATTTCAATAAACAAATTTATCGAATAAGTTAATATAACCTTGCCCGTCCCCGCATGCAAAGTCGGCCTGTCGAAAAGAAAGAATCTTTAATTTATTAAGAGCGCCAGACAGGCCACCGGCTTACTCGTCGGCAGCATGAATCTCGGGCTGTCTTGGCTGGGAGGTGGGCGACCTCTGGTGTCAAATTTTATTAGTTGAAGTTGGGAGAGGTATTACACACAAAAAAAATTTAATATTACTGGTTCAATTTACAACGCTTGAATTAATTTATTCAACAAACAAAAGAAAATAATAGGAAAAATTATTTTAAATTTATTACGCTCGGTCTATAACTTTAATTTAATTTTCTATTAAATTTATTAAATCTACTACTCGCGCACACTCATCACCCATACATCCCGGTCAATATAAATTTATAAATTTAACTTAATATATTTTTATTTAACGCTTTATTGAAAATAATATCTAATGTTCTAATAAAAAATTGAAATGTACGGTCTGGTCGACGTAAGCGACCTCACTCTTCCTTCTTTCAACAATATGGCTACCAAGGGCCCGCGCACTTATCTCTCTCTCTCTCTCTCACACTAATCCCACGTGTCTATCAATTTGTTTAATCACCGGTCAAAATTACAAAAAAAAAACTAATACTTCGTTGAACTTTCGTGCAAAATACCAATTTAATCTTTGATTTAACTTAATTTAATTAAATTACCCGGTCAACGAAATCGTTAGACACGTGGTCGGATTTTCACTCCCGCACTCTCGGAATTTAATATACTTAAATACAGAAAATTTAATATTTAATCACTATCGCTTCTGATTTACAAATCTAATTTTCAATTAATTTAATTTAATAGTCAACGCAGAATATATTCAAAGATTTTTCTTTACAAAATGGCTGCTAAGGCCCGCGTCATGAACTGTATTACGTAATACACACTCACCACGATGTCCACCGATCTCAAATTTTATTATTATTACTCCGATCAATCAAGTGTAATTTATTATAATTCAATTACAACGAATTTACCCGGTCAACGAAATCGCTGAACACGTGGTCGAACTTTAATTTTACTTTCTCAACTACAAATTTATTTTTATAATCAAATTTTTGCACCTTTAATTTCGTTTCGCTACAAAGAAATTTTTAATTCGCACTAACTACGTTGTCACAATCACTTTGAATTTAAAATCTTACGCCCGCACTGAATTTACACCTAGTCGGCGAGAGCCGCTAGTTTACAAAAAAAATATTAGTCGATTCGGACTACAGTCCACTCACCGTTGTAGAAATCGTTGACAAGCAAAGAAATTGGTCGACGATGGCGGTGATGGGCCTCAGGATCGTATTATCTCTCTCTCTCTCTCTCTCTCTCTCTCTCTCTCTCTCTCTCTCTCTCTCTCTCTCTCTCTCTCTCTCTCTCTCTCTCTCTCTCTCTCTCTCTCTCTCTCTCTCTCTCTCTCTCTCTCTCTCTCTCTCTCTCTCTCTCTCTCTCTCTCTCTCTCTCTCTCTCTCTCTCTCTCTCTCTCTCTCTCTCTCTCTCTCTCTCTCTCTCTCTCTCTCTCTCTCTCTCTCTCTCTCTCTCTCTCTCTCTCTCTCTCTCTCTCTCTCTCTCTCTCTCTCTCTCTCTCTCTCTCTCTCTCTCTCTCTCTCTCTCTCTCTCTCTCTCTCTCTCTCTCTCTCTCTCTCTCTCTCTCTCTCTCTCTCTCTCTCTCTCTCTCTCTCTCTCTCTCTCTCTCTCTCTCTCTCTCTCTCTCTCTCTCTCTCTCTCTCTCTCTCTCTCTCTCTCTCTCTCTCTCTCTCTCTCTCTCTCTCTCTCTGTCTGTCTCTGTCTCTCTCTCTCTCTCTCTCTCTCTCTCTCTCTCTCTCTCTCTCTCTCTCTCTCTCTCTCTCTCTCTCTCTCTCTCTCTCTCTCTCTCTCTCTCTCTCTCTCTCTCTCTCTCTCTCTCTCTCTCTCTCTCTCTCTCTCTCTCTCTCTCTCTCTCTCTCTCTCTCTCTCTCTCTCTCTCTCTCTCTCTCTCTCTCTCTCTCTCTCTCTCTCTCTCTCTCTCTCTCTCTCTCTCTCTCTCTCTCTCTCTCTCTCTCTCTCTCTCTCTCTCTCTCTCTCTCTCTCTCTCTCTCTCTCTCTCTCTCTCTCTCTCTCTCTCTCTCTCTCTCTCTCTCTCTCTCTCTCTCTCTCTCTCTCTCTCTCTCTCTCTCTCTCTCTCTCTCTCTCTCTCTCTCTCTCTCTCTCTCTCTCTCTCTCTCTCTCTCTCTCTCTCTCTCTCTCTCTCTCTCTCTCTCTCTCTCTCTCTCTCTCTCTCTCTCTCTCTCTCTCTCTCTCTCTCTCTCTCTCTCTCTCTCTCTCTCTCTCTCTCTCTCTCTCTCTCTCTCTCTCTCTCTCTCTCTCTCTCTCTCTCTCTCTCTCTCTCTCTCTCTCTCTCTCTCTCTCTCTCTCTCTCTCTCTCTCTCTCTCTCTCTCTCTCTCTCTCTCTCTCTCTCTCTCTCTCTCTCTCTCTCTCTCTCTCTCTCTCTCTCTCTCTCTCTCTCTCTCTCTCTCTCTCTCTCTCTCTCTCTCTCTCTCTCTCTCTCTCTCTCTCTCTCTCTCTCTCTCTCTCTCTCTCTCTCTCTCTCTCTCTCTCTCTCTCTCTCTCTCTCTCTCTCTCTCTCTCTCTCTCTCTCTCTCTCTCTCTCTCTCTCTCTCTCTCTCTCTCTCTCTCTCTCTCTCTCTCTCTCTCTCTCTCTCTCTCTCTCTCTCTCTCTCTCTCTCTCTCTCTCTCTCTCTCTCTCTCTCTCTCTCTCTCTCTCTCTCTCTCTCTCTCTCTCTCTCTCTCTCTCTCTCTGCATAAGCGCAACTCCTGGTCGACGTTGGCTGCGGAAATGAGTTGATTGGAGGATCAGGTCAGCGAAAATCTCCCTCTGGAAATCCTTTCTGCTTTACTCTGCTCCGTAGTCTATCCAATAACTCCAATTTCTACACAGCTACAAAGCGCACGAAAATCTCTAAGTTGTACTTTTTCAAAGGAATGAGTTAAGCGAGTTTAGTTCCGATCAGGCACGAGGACAGTCATCAAATCTCTTCTTTGATGCTCACTTCCTTCTTCTTCGGTCTATTTCTCCCTCTTCTTCATCGTCTATCTCTTTTTAATTTTTAACTCCTCCAATAACAAATCATTTGTCCGAATAATTGCTTTCTATTCGTGAAATTTGCCTTCCGGTCCTCGAACGCAAGTCTGCAACCTGCGCGCCACCTTTTCTGTAGTAAATTTAATCTAATTTCTTCTTTTTAGTCTTCTTTTTATCTACGTTCTCTTTTTATCCGTCTTTATTCATTAGAGAGAGAGAATCATTACAGGCATGGCTATCTATATATATATATATATATACCTATATACATGTATATATATATATATATACGTATGCGTATATACAGGCTACTCAGTGCAGCTGTACTTAAGCAGGAGCAAGAGTGGTACTCTCCCTTCTCCATGCTCTCTCGATCTCTCTTTATCATCTGGCTTCTCCCTCTTTCTTCACTGCGCGAGAAAGAGGCACGCCATCACTCTTAATTCGCTCCCATCGAATGTGAATCTTTTCATCTCTTTCTTTCTTCTCTCTTGCTTCCCCTCTCTTTCTACATCTTCTTCGTCGTGCGCCACTCCTAGCGCACGCGCGGTCGTTGCTATGTAGTGGTAATAGAGATTCCCTACCTACGGTCTGCGTAAGCAGCACTAGCGCTCACACACATGGGCTATGAGTGTGTAAGTAATGGCTGCCGCGCGCGTCTGCTAGTCGTGCTCCTCGTGTACCGGTAAACAAAAAAAAAGAGTTCGTTCGATTAATTATTTATTCTTTTTCAATAAATTACGCCCGGGTCGGTGAGTAAGCCGGTGGTGTGTTGTAGTGCCCTGGTAATTTACAAATTCATAATCGTTGTGACGTGTCGTGGAAACGTGTATGTGAGTTATACAACGTACAATAAAATTTTAATTAACAAAAAAAATTTTTGTTGGGACGTACCACGTCACAAAATATTAATGTGTATCATAGGCCAGTCAAAATAAGGTTTTATTCTGCCGAAATTAGTAACTGGAAACGACCTGTGCGATCACTTAAAAGATAGTCCGTAGATGTTTACTTATGTGTTTTGGACTAGCAACTATGATTTATTAATTAGTTATTAACAAATTAGTGCTAAAAAATGTGTTTTTTTTTTGTTTTTTGCTAATAAAACGAGAACTATTTGATGAATTATTATGGTGCCAATGAGAAAGTTGCAGAGAATTAAATTATCAACAAAACAAGAGGTCAAACGATCCGATTGGTTTATTAAAACCGAAAAAAATTCGGAAAAACCAGAAAATTTTTCTTTTTTTTTTAAATTTATAACTCTGTTGTTTATAAATATTAAGAGCTGAAATTTGGCACAGAAGTAGATAATTATATCTACTCTTAACAGCCAAAGGCAGATACTATCGGATAATTAGTTTCTGCGCAATTGCAATTTTAATTTTTTTAGGTATTATTCCCTTCTTTATATTACTGATTGAGAACGTTGTACATACATTTTTAAAAGGGTTTTGAAAACTAGAAACAATATACTCTTAAACGTACATACTAAGTTTCCATTAAAATGGGCATGGAGGAGAAACGATATATATATATATATAGATATACCGGCGCGAGGCGTGAAACGTTCAATTTTTTAACTGGTATCTTTTTGGCGAATAATGCACTTATATTAAAGTGTTTTTATTATTCATGTATTAATCGCCAAAAACAAGAAAATCGAACATAGAAAATCGAGTTTTGCGCCCTGAGGGTTAAAAAAAATTGGAATTGCAATTGCGCAGGAACTAATTATCCGATAGTATCTGCCTTTGGCATGTTAAAAGTAGATATAATTATCTACTTCTGTGCCAAATTTCAGCTCTTAATATTTATGAACAACAGAGTTATAAATTAAAAAAAAAAAGAAAGATTTTCTAGTTTTTCCGAATTATTTTCGGTTTTAATAAACCGATCAGATCGTTTGACCTCTTGTTTTGTTGATAATTCAATTCTCTACAACTTTCCTATTGACATCATATGTTGTGTAGCATTAAGAATTTTTATATGTTTAACAGATGTATTTTAAAATTATCTTTAAAAATTTACTTTGAATGTATTGTTCAAACGTGGAAATGTTTTTCTTATATTTCTCTTAATACTTTAGGAAATAATATTTGATTTATTATATAGTTTTGAAATAATAGTTTCTTTTAGTATAGAATATATTGAAAACCTTTTTTGTTATATTTAAGAAAAAGAAAATATTAGCCTGTCATAAATAACTTAAATTGCATTTTTTTCTTACGTTAAATATCTGTTCATTTTCATTTTAAAATAATTTTAGTTTGAAACATAAAAATATAAATTCGTCAAATTTTTTGTAAGCTTTCTTCAGTCAACCGATTCCTTTATTGTATTTGAACCCGTATAAAAAAAGGGTATAGAAACGCTCGCGTTCACGCACATATGGTGAACACTCGGGACAGACAGCTTAAAATGACCTATGGTCAAATCACGTATAATGTTAACGCTGATATTGAAAGGTCCTGCCTCTCAATTGTTTTACTTAAATCTTTCGACCAATTAGAAAATATTTTGAATGTTTTTTATAAAAGGAGGTTGGCTTAGGAAAGCAATATTTTTCTAAGAGTTTTCTTTTTGGAAAAACTTTAGTCAGTCTATCGGCACATCTCGCAAGAGAAACACACAAAACTTTAAACTGTTATTTTAATTTGTATTTTCTTACTTTTCATTGTATTAAATCCTTATTAATATTTTAAATTTGTGAATATTTATTTCTATATTCCTTTAACAAAAATAATTACATTGGGTTAAGTCTCAATGTAATGTTGTAAAAAATTGCGTAAAAGACGAGATTTACAACCTCGTTTTATTAATTATATTAAAAATTAAAACGCAAAGACGTACAACAATCCACCATAGTAATTCGTCCAATATTTTTTGTTTTATTAGCAAAAAACAAAAAAAAACGCATTTTTTCTGCACGAATTTGTTAATAACTAATTAATAAATCATAGTTGCTAGTCCAAAACACATTAGTAATCATCTATGGACCATTTTATAAATGATTGCACAGGTCGTTACCAGTTACTAATTTTAGCAAAATAAGACTTTTTTTCGGTCTATTGAAGGTCTAACATTTTTCGTTGATACACCCTAGGTGAATAATATACTATTAAATAAAATGAAAACGTCACAATGTGTATATATATACATATAGTGACGTTTTTATTTTATTTAAATATTATTTCTTAATAATTAAATAACAAAAATTTTTTATCCTCCTTTGCCGGACGCTTCAAATGTTATATCTATTAGAAAATACCTATTTTTAGCTGTTTTCTTGGCTCTCGTGTCTATCAAAGACAGTTATAGAAAAAATAGCTACACCACCATTTTCTTCGTCAAAAAATATATAAAAATACATATAATAATTGTTGCTAATAATACTTTCAAGTAACTTTTCACAAATCCCAGAGAAAAAGTAAGTTGCCCTAACATGCTCATAGCAGCCTCTTTTCTATTATCGTTTTATAGCTAGTGATCTAAAAATATAGAAACGAAGTATTATACATATTTTTTATGTATTTTTTGGCGTAGAATTTGATCGTGCCATCTGTTTTATTGTAATTATTTCTAATAAGGCAAAAAAACAAAAAATGAATAAAAAATGGCTAAAAAACAGGTTTTTTCGACTTTTAAATATGGTGCACCACTCCAATGAGTCTGAAAAAAAGTGCAGATTAGGGACACAAATTCTCAACTTCCCACCAATTTTTGAGGTGGCACCCTCTTTTTACAAGTTTTGAGAGCAATTTTAAGAATATTTTATGTTTTTTAGATTAGTTCTTGACGCCAAAAATAGCTGAAAAAATTACAGTAAATGCGTATTTTTATATAGAATATGCTCAAATTTTTTCGAACCTTTTATTCGTTAATATGGTGCCGAAAAAAATTATTTAAAAAAAAAAAGTTTTCTCAAGGTTAGGAGTAGTCGAAGGGGAGAAGGTAGCAAGTCCCAGCTTAAAATTTCATTTTTCAACATGTATTAAGTAATTTTGGACGAAAATTTTAATTTCGCAATGGGGGAATTTTACCTATCTTAATGGAGGGTACCCTTTCAGAGTGGACACCTTGGGCGATCCTTTGGAAAAAATTGAAATGTAATTAAAAATAATAAAAAATGTGATTTTTAGTTTCACGGAAAAAAAATTAGCATCAAGAGATTTCAAAAATATGCATTGAAAGAATTCAGTGACTTAACTGCTTAACTGCGAAGCACTGACAAGGAGAGTGCATTGCATTTGGGTCTTGGATTTTCTTCTAGCTTTGTGATCTTTTTTCTTACATAAAATCATGAAAAAAGCCGCGCCTATTCTGTCGAACGCTCGATTTTTTCCGAGTTATGAGCAGTTTTGTCTGTTTTGTTGAAAAAATTGCATCTGCTTTATAATTTTACAGTTTCCGAACTACTTATTCTAGAAGATTTTTACTGATTGCATATTAAAGTTGAGATTAAAACCTTTCGATTAAAAAAAAACGTGTCCAAAAAGCTCAAGTTGTTAAAAACTTATGAAGGGTTTAAAATTGAAATGAATTTCTGACTAAAATGTTGCATTTATTTTCTATGCATTTTTTGAGTTGAATATTTGCGCTATTTTTATTCGCCCATAACTTTTTAACAACTTGAGCTTTTTGGACACGTTTTTTTTTTTAATTAAAAGGTTTTAATCTCAACTTTAATATGCAATCAGTAAAAATCTTCTAGAATAAGTAGTTCGGAAACTGTAAAATTATAAAGCAGATGCAATTTTTTCAACAAAACAGACAAAACTGCTCATAACTCGGAAAAAATCGAGCGTTAGACCGAATGGACGCGGCTTTTTTCATGATTTTATGTAAGAAAAAAAATCATAAAGCTAGAAGAAAATCCAAGACCCAAATGCAATGCACTCTCCTTGTGAGTCAATGGATTTCGAGGAATACAAGAAACTGATGAACTCAAGAATGGAAGTCTGCGACTTCAATCGTTGAGTTCAAACAGAGCTAAATATGAATATGCAGTATTTCAACGTTGCTTACGAATTCACGCTTACCAATATCGAATTGAATCTTTCCGAATTTCGTTTTGTGATAATTCAACGATTTCTCGTTCTGTTTATTTCGATATCGAACTCAAACAATTCAAAATTTTGAGTTAGCAGAACGCTATTTTTATTAGAAATTGAGAAACACTAAATATCGAAGTCTCCGAAAGCAAATTCTTCGACTAATAAAAACAATTTTGAGCATTGGATGAGGTTTTTTAATATTATTCTTGGGTTAAAAACTCTGGTATTTAATATATATTTAAGGTGAAAAGAAGTTTCATTAATTAATATCATTAAAAAAACGAAATTCTGACTACATTAAAATTTAACGTTTTTTCAGGCTTGAGCTCAGTTCTGATACCTTAACAAAGTGGCCATTACTGTTGGGGTAGGAATAAAAATATTTTCATTCTATTTAAAAAAAATCCCGCCTTTTTAAAATTTTAATCAAATCTAGTTCTCATGGTAGAAAAGATTGATCATGAAGATGAAAAAGTTGAGATTAATACTGCTACAGATCCAATTAATCTTCTTCAAATTGACGATGTCGATGAAGAAAAAATATTAGCAAATATACATGAAGATGAAGAAGAAAATCCTGCGAAAAAAATAAAATTTAATGGAAAATATAAATTTGAATAGTTTTATTTTTTTAATATCATCTCTTTGTAAACTTTCAAATAAATGACATATTTTTTCTAAAAAATTGTTTTATTTCAATTAAATAATTATTATCAACCAAACACTTATTTCATTTATGGAATAGAATAAAAATATTTTTCTTCCATTTTCTAAATTCACGCATAAAATTAAATAGTTTCATTAGCGAAAAAATAAATAAAACATTTTGAATCATTCTAGAAGTTATTGCAAGAATCTGAAAAAAAAACGAAACAAACTGAAACAAACTAAAACATTTTGAAAACTTTTGTAAGAATTTGAACAAAACACTCAGAATATTTCAGTTTGTTTCAATTTTTCTCATTTCTTTTCGTTTTTATTCATTGTATTTTATTTTCTCTCATTTTCTTTCAATTTTTTTACTGTATTTTACCACTAGCAAAAAAAATAGATATAACATTTAAAATTATTCCAAAAGTTATTGTAAGAATCCAAAAAAAAACAAAAGAAATTGAAAGAAATTGAAACATTTTGGAATTAAAAATGTTTTATATATTATTTCTGCCAGTGCTAAAATCCAATAAAAAGAAAATTAAAGAAAATGAAATAAAATGTGAGTAAATGAAACAAACTGAAATACTCTGAGGGTTTTGTCTCAGTTTTTACAAAAATTTTCAAAATGTTTCAGTTTGTTTCAGTTTCTTTCGTTCTTCTAGGATTCTTACAATAAATTTTAGAATGATTTTAAATGTTTTATTTTCTTTCAATTTTTTTTATTGTATTTGTAATGAACTGAGTTCAAGTTTTAGCGCCAATAAAATTTTCAAAAAATTATAAAAACTAAAATAATAATAATAATAATAATAATAATAATAATAATAATAATAATAATAATAATAGAGTAAAAATAATATTGATAAATTAATAAATCAACGAGTGCAAGAGACAAATAACACGACGTGAACAAATTCAGATCAAAGCGGTGGCCGAATGAATCGGCGAAGGAAAGAAGTACAAGCTGAATAAAATATTGAAAAAAGATGCAGGCAGGCAGCAAGCTTAAGATAAGCGATAAGCCTGACAACGATGAACGATTTCACAGAAAACTGTGAAGATTATATAGAGAAGTATGAAAGAATTTCAGCGAAGCAATAGAGGAATAAAGTGAAGAATAAAAATATATAAGGCCGTCCCTGAAGAAATACAGAGTGAAGGGACATTAAATCCAATTTATGTGGAGCAACTATCCGAAGTCAGTGCAAAAATTGGAAATAAAAGCTTTGACGGAGTCCCAAAAACAGGAAACCGAAATGATAACGGTAGAAATTAATCACCAATAAACTTCAAGCTAACCTCTTTCTATTCAAACCGAAATTATGATTTCAAGGAAAGAATCATACATGGAGGGGCGACTGGCAACCAATCGTATGGCTAAAAATGATACAAATGGGCAAAAAAAAGATACCGCCTTTAGCAACAACGAAGCTTTTAGAATTGAGAATTAGAGTATAAAAGTTCCAAGCTTGCAGGTGTGGGCCTTCTTTTTCCTGACCGATCTCTTGCCGGCCACGTCGATTTCGCCAAGCAGCCTGAACGTCACCAGATCAAACAGCAGCAAGCCACCGCTTATCTGTAAAGCCAGCAACCTAAGAGACTTGAATTGAGAGTAGAAGAACAGGGTGTCTAGCTCAGGGAAAAACCTGGAACTCCTGGAAATCTCAGGGAATTTTCCCGACTCTGGAAAGACCTGGAATTCTCATGGAATTTTATGAATGCTCTGGAATTTCTCATAATGATTATATTTGTACATTTGATTATTTTTAAAACTATTAAAAAATTATTTATAAAAAATCTGAATTTAAAAAAAGTTACAAGAAAACGTTTTAATTATGCATTTTTAACTTAATGATAAGTTCCTTTCGGATAAAATGTACCTTGTTCGGTTTCTCGCTCGGCTTTTTCTTCGAAACAGATACACGACTATACCTATCATCGAGCAGACGAGAATGCGAGATACGTATCATGTAAGGCATTGGAAGAGCGTGCACGTTGTTTGTTTGTATACATGCATCAACTTGTTTCCTACTTGATCGCCCCTTCCCTTTTTCGATCTCAACTCCGCCGATTTTTGAGACAACGTGTTATTGTTTAATTGACAGTCGGCGAATACAATACAACCGTGCACGATTGTCAAATGATGCAAATTCTTATTTATTAAAATACTGAATATTGAATTGAAACTTTCAAGTTGGTTACTTTCATAAAAGGTAAGTTAATTTTATTCTATAGTACATATTTCTTAAACAAATTTAATACTATTATTAAAAACATGCAATATTTGTGAAGTATATACTATATAAACTAAAAACTAACACTTTTATTGAGTAATTAAAATTTATTAAAAACTAAATTATATTTATAGCTTCACATTTTATAGCAGTATGAAATTCTTTTTTTATTTTGAATCACAACAAAATAATTTTGACTTGCTACAAATATTAGAATTTTTTAAAATAAAAGTTTTTTAAATTTATTAACCAAGTGAACTTTATGATGTAAGATGTATGATAGATATACAATAGAAAACTGAAAGATTCCTGTTTTTTTTCTTCTTTAATGCGCTATGTTTATGAATGATTATATGAATATTAATAATTTATACTCAATTCAACATTAGATGAAATTCTATGAATCATGAAATAATACTTTAATTCGTTTTTGTAATTATAAATGTTTCAGGTTAAAATTAAATAGCAAAAAATGCCATCCTACAAAACAGCTTATCAAAAAAGTTGGGAAAAAGAACCTGATTTTCAGATTTGGATAAAAGAAATGAAAGAAAATCGATATAAAGCTTATTGTAATGCTTGCCAATGTAATATTTCTTTAAGTAACATGGGACGTCAAGCTCTTGTTAGTCATAAGAATAGCAAGAAGCATATTCGACTTGTGTCTTCAGGAAGCATGTCAATAGAACTTAAAAGTTTTTGGAAATCCATTATCAAGGATGCTTCAAATGTACCTCTGCAACCAATAGAAAATGTAGCAACTAATTCAGTTGAAGGTATAAATACTGCCTCAAGTTGTGCATTTATTTTACCAGTAAATGTTAGTAAAGATATCCAACCCTCACCACTATCTGTATTGCCGTCAACATCATCAGGATTGTCACAACGAGGATTAGATAATTTTTTATTGAAAGATGACGTAACTGTAGCAGAAATTCTTTGGTGCATTGAGACGGTCCTAACTCATAAGTCACTAAGAACAGCAGAAAAAGATATAGTACTTAAAAAAATGTGTAAAGATAGTAAAATAGTTAGCAAAATGGAACTTGGTAAAGATAAAATCGCGTATATGATAATATATGGCATAGCCCCATTTTACAAAAATAAGTTGGAAAAAAATATTTAAAAAATGCGAATTTTTTAGTGTAGGTTTTGATGAATCTTTAAATAAAATTGCTAAACGTCAGCAAATGGATATAAATATTCGCTTTTGAGATTCCGATAAAAATAAAGTACAAACAAGATATTTAACATCTTATTTTCTTGGAAAAAAATTGCTACAAATATCTATGGATAGGCCCAATGTAAACTGGGCATTTTTAAGAGAGTTAAAAATACAACTTGTTGATATAGAATTAATTGAAATTGGAAGTTGTGGCCTTCACGCTGTACATGAAGCATTTGAAGACGCAATCATTAAAACTAAACGGGATTTAGTTAATCATTTAAAAGCGCTTTATAATCCATTTAAAGATGTGTCAGCACGCAGGGCACAGTACATACAATATTCTGAATCCAAAATCTTTCCATTGAAGTTTTGTAATATTAGATGTTTGGAAAACGTTGATGTTGCTCAAAGAGCAATTGATATTAATAATAATATAAAAAAATTTATTGAAGGTGTTAAAAAAGACAAAAATATACCAAAATGTAAAAGCTTTAAGACTTTTGAAACTTTTTCTTTGGATCCTTTATTATCCGCGAAGCTTGCATTTTTTAAGTCTGTAGCTGTAGAAGTTGAACCCTTTTTAAGAGAATTTCAAACAAATAAACCATTAGTACCGTTTCTTTACACTATTTTAAGCTCAACAATTAAAAATATTATGGAACGTTTTATGACGAGTGAAGCTGTTAATGCTATTACCACTCTTAACCCTTTCAGTCATGCAATTCAATTCACTTTTTTCGTATGTATTTGTTTATAATAATAATAATTAATAGTTATAAATTTATAAAATATCATCAGCATTATAAACAGTAAGGCTATGTGTATCTGAAAATACAAAAAATCCAAGAATCAAGCATGATATTGCAAAAATATTGAGGTAAAAAAAAAGAAAATTAGGTAGCCGATATATCGGCTTCTGTGACTGTAAGGGTTAAAGCTGACGATATTAATAATGAAAAGAATTACTTGCCGCTGAAAAATATTACTGTGGGTTTCGGTACGCTTAAACAATTAAAATCTGTCAAAGTTAGTTCACAAGTGTTGGATGATTTTCGACAACAATGTCAGTTGGCGATGAAAGCTTTTATTTTGAAATTGATGAAACGATCGCCTTTAACATATCTTCTTACATGTGCTGCTACTTGTCTTGATCCAGGAGTTATTATGTTAGATTCAAAAATAGCAATAAATAGACTCAAAAAATAACTCCTTATTCTTACTGAAAAAAATCGTATAAGTGAGTAAATTGCAGACATTATACCGAAAGAATTCAAGGAATTAATAGCTCTTCCAAGCGTTAAAGAAAGCGTTAAGTTAACCTATTCTCGTTCTGAAAAACGTGTTGACCATTTTTGGAAAGATATAGTAAGAGACAAATATATATTAATTTTATGCAAATTGTAAAGCTAATATGCTGCTTATTTCACGGTAATGCAAACGCCGAACGTGGATTTTTAATAAATTCCGAATGTTTATTCGATAATATGAAAGAAGATTCTCTCATCGTTAAGCGTCAAGTGTATAATTATATGGTAAGTCAAAATAGTTTAAAAGAGTATTGTTCAAGCGTATACTACACTTTTTATATTTTCTCTAATTATTTAGAAAACAATATTGATTTATTACTGAATTTCTACTCTGTAAAAAATTATCAATAGTATATTGTTTTGGAAAAAATAGTTTCTTTCATTACATAAAATTTTGAGAACCTTTTTGTCATATTTAAGAAAAGGAAAATATTACTTTCATATCATAAATAACTTAAATTGTATTTTGAATTTTATTTTTGTACATCTGGTAATTCTTATTTTAAAGATTTTTAGTTTTGACAAAATAAAGATATAAGTTTTTCAAATTTTTTGTACACTAATGTAAGTTTTCTTCAGCCAACTGAGTCTTATTGTTAGATGTGAACCCGTATAAAAAAAGGGTACAGAAACATTCTCGCGTTTTGAGCGCGCACATATGGTCAACACGCAGACTAAGTAAAAGATGACCTACGGTCAAATCGTGTCTAAATTGTCGACGACGATTTTGAAAGGTCCTGCCTCCTTATTATATTCATAAAAACTTTTCAGCCAATAAGAAAATATTTTAATTATTTTTTATAATAAGAGGTTGGCTTAAGAAAGCAACTCTTTTCCAAGAGTTTTCACTCTTGTGAAAAGTTTAGTCAGTCATTACCGACACTCCAAACTGTCAACATATTATTTCAGCACTTAAACTAAAACTTTGTATTTACACTCATTTTATTTTATTTAATATATTATATTTTTTACCAGTTGATTTTATCTTTTATTAAATACCTTGTAATAAACATTTTTTCTATATTATTTAAAAAATCCTTATAATATTTACGATATATAATATTATTAAAAATATAACAAAAACAATTAAATCATGTTAAGTCGGGGTTTAATAATATTTTCCATGGTCCTTCGAGCTTGATAAAATCAGTGTGTGATTAAATAATATTAAACAAAAAGACAAAAACTTTTCAGTGACATTTTTCATTGTGCAAGTGTTACGAAAAATAAGAAAAATTACAAGGTGTCATACATAAATATTTAAAGTGCTTTGTGACTCATTCAATAGCAGCAAAGAAAAGAATATATATTGCTGCATAAGAGCATAGGGAAATTTCGGTTGCTCTTTTAATTGATTCTTATCAACTACCACGTCAGGCCCAACATCAATCAATAAAGAAGGACGATCGTTGAGTCTAGCAGCCAAATTCAAGGGTTGAAGATATAAAAAATTAAAGGAGAGAATTCATATTCACGGCAGCATAAAAAATAAGGTAAGCTCGTTGTTTATAAGAATCGCCATTTCCCTCGTATTTCCCAATCCTAAATAAAAATGAGTGAGGCGCGCATTAAAGAATTAATACAAAAACGTGGTGTTATTAGAAAGCAAATTACGCATTTTCGAAGTTTTGTCGATAAAAATACAGCGAATGAAGAACCGGTTTCACTTGAAGATTACAATAGACGTATAACAAAATTAAATGATACATTTAAAAATTTTGATGCCATATGCGACGAACTTGAATTACTAGATGAAGAAAATGTCGAACAGTTAGCTACGGAACGCTTTGGAATTCAAGAAAATTATTACAAAGTGCTCGCCGCTGCCGATAAATTAAAACCGGTACAAAGTTTCGCGCAATAAAATGAAATTGAAGTTATTCCGTCGCTACTACCGACAAATAGTACGGTTGATAATGATTCCAGTCGTACTAGCCATAATAATAAAAAACGCGTGAGACTTCCTGAAACTGCGCTCCCAACCTTCAGCAGAAAATATGAAGATTGGCTTTCGTTCAAAGATACATTTTCGGCGTTAATAGATGCGGACAAAGATCTTTCTGATGTTCAAAAGCTCCAATATTTAAAAGGAGCAGTAACAAGTGAGGCTAAACAAAAAATAAAAAATCTCGCAACTATAGCTGAAAATTATCAACGCGCGTGGAATATTTTACAAAAGGCGTATGCGAATGAACGACTTATTATATCTAAACATCTAAATTTGCTTTTGTCGTTGCCTATTCAACAACGCGAATCAGCTGAAGGCTTTCGCAAGCTAGCAGACGATACACTGCAACACATAGAATCTCTGTCCGCGCTCGGTGTAAATCTAACCGAAGAAATTCTCGTACAAAATATAGAAAATAAATTGCATAAATGCACCGCGGATAAGTGGGAAGAAAATATTGAACACGGAACGTTCCCGAAACTCGAAAAATTGATAAATTTTTTGCATAAAGCTGCCGCACGTTTATCTAAAAGAGAAACAAAAATAATAGATAAAACGCCAGAACCCCAACAAAAAAATAATATTTGTAGTTCAATAAATAAAAAGAAAAATAAAGGCGCAGCTAGACAAACTTTTCTAACATCTTCAGGTTTTAAATGTCCTGCATGTGAAAAGACCCATCAATTATACTGTTGTAAAAAATTTAAAGACGCATCGATTTAAAAAAGAATAGAGATAGCTAAACAAGCTTCGGTATGCTTATTATGTCTTCGAGAACATGCAGGCAAAGAATGCAAATTTTTGAAGTGTATGGTCTGTGATAAGGTTGAAAATTACTTATTACATGATCATAACGCTTCGGAAAGAAAAGAATGACTCGAACGCCCTATAGGAATACAAGCACGTTGTATAGCGTCAACAGCCCAAGCGCCAATGAATCAAATATTAACCACAGCGCAAATTAATATCATTGATCAAAATAATAAATTAATCAAATGCCGCGCATTATTAGATACGTGCTCTACAATTAATTTAATTAGCGAAGGGTTAGCGAACAAACTTGTGCTTCCAAAAAAAATGTAATATTCCTATAGGCGCGCTCAATAATATGTCAACGATGACAAAAAATATAGTCACCGCAACCGTACAATCGTCGCAAAATAATTATGCGAGAAAATTTGAATTTTTAACAATATCAAATATCTCCAATGCCGTTCCTAATGAAGCGATTTCGCGCGAAAACATAACAATACCCTCAAACATAAAACTTGCGGATCCAGAATTTTATAAGCCTGCCCCAGTTGATATTTTATTAGGATCAGGCCCAACACTTTCGCTTTTTTGTGTGGGACAATATAAAATCGCGGGAAAAAACACAGAATTATATCTACAAAAACTCGCTTAGGATGGAGAATAGGCGGAAATATTAATGGAAAAAGAGAAAGGGAAGCGATCTGTAACTATACAGATTTACAGTTCGATCTTGAAAAATTTTGGCAGATCGAAGAAGGTCCTGCTCAAGTGTATCGATCGTCTGAAGAAATTCAATGCAAGGACCATTTTATTCAACATACTACACGAGATAAAACAGGTAGATATGTAGTCGCCCTTCCATTTAAAAATAATAATGTGAGCCTAGGTGAATCGCGCTCGCAAGCTCTTGAAAGGTTAAACTCTCTTTTTAGAAGATTTAAAAGAAATCCAGATTTGTTCGAAAAATATAACACTGTAATCGAAGAGTATAAAAATCTCGGACATATGTCTGAAATTACGGGCGTGTCAAATCAAGGATTTTACTTACCTCATCATGCAGTTATAAAAGAGTCAAGCGCAACGACTAAATTACGCGTAGTATTCGATGCATCTGCGAAAACTAGTAATGGTCTCTCGCTAAACGATATATTATTAGTTGGACCTACAATACAGGACGATATTTTTACTCATCTTCTTCGATTACATACGCACAAGTATGTCTTATCAGCAGATATTGAGAAAATGTATCGGCAAGTGCTGATACGTGAAAAGGACAGACAGTATCAGCGCATACTCTGGAAAGATGGTGAAGAAATAAAAACTTACCAACTAAATACAGTAACGTTTGGCTTGGGCCCAGCCCCTTATTTGGCAATACGAAGCTTAATAAAATTAGCTGAGGATGAAGGAAAGAAATATAAAATTGCTGCTGCAATCTTAAAAAGAGATTTGTATGTTGACAACTTACTCACAGGTGCCGAAACAATTAAACAAGCACTTATAGTAAGGGACGAAATGACAAATCTTTTAAAATTAGGTGGCTTTTCTTTACGTCAATGGCCAGCAAACGATGCGAGAATATTGCATGGATTAAGTGAGAACGATTTAGACACTCACTTACACCTAGATTCAAATCAAACATTGAAAACTCTCGGAATTTTATGGAGCGCAAAACCAGACAATATAACATATACAGTTAATTTTGATAATAATAAAATAGCGAGATCCAAAAGAGCCATTCTTTCAGAAATAGCAAAAATTTTCAACCCACTTGGTTTATTAGGACCAATAATCTTGCATGCAAAGAGTATAATGCAAGATTTATGGAAAGAAGGGCTACATTGGGACGAATCAGTACCAATGAGTATATACACACGATCGAACGAGTTTTGTACTCAGCTTCCATTAATAAATAATATATCATTTCCAAGAAAATCAATAGCTTCAAGAAAAAATGCAGTACAATTGCATGGCTTCTGCGATGCGAGCAATAAGGGTTACGGTGCGTGTGTTTACTTGCGTTCTACTTCAGAAGAAGGCAAGGTAATTACAATTTTACTTGGCGCAAAATCTCGAGTAGCACCATTAAAAGAAAAGACCATACCACGCCTCGAACTTTGTGCCGCATTATTATTAACAAATTTATATAAACAGATAATAAAAGCAATAGATGTTTCTTTCGAAAAGATAATTTTTCCGCACAAGTGGAAACATGTGCGTTCAGAAGATAATCCCGCCGATGCACTGTCAAGAGGTCAGTTACCTGCTGATTTCTTAAACAATAAACTGTGGTTCAATGGACCTCAATGGTTTACTCTCAAAGAGAAAGAATGGCCACAAACGATGATACCTGGATTAAGCGAAGACCTTCCAGAAATGCGCAAAAATATTTGTTTATTATCAAGTATGAACAAGAATAATGAAAATCCTTCATCAAATACAACCTTTCAAATTTATGAGAAGTTTTCATCATTTATAAAATTGAAAAGATTTGTAGCTTATGTCTCTTATCTCAAGCGCTCAAAAATGTATAACAAGAGCTTGAGAGCTCAAGATTTGATAGATGCAGAAAGAAATATCATAAGGCATATTCAAAAGGTTCATTTTGAAAAAGAATTAAAGTGCCTTTTATTGAAGAAAGAACTAAAAAAGGAAAGTCGGTTACTTTCTTTAAATCCATTTCTTGATAAGGATAGACTACTGAGAGTTGGTGGTCGATTAAAAAATACATATTTAAATTACGACCAACAACATCCAGTATTGTTACCGCGTTCAAATCACGTAACAAGTTTAATCATTCAAGAAATACACATAAAAAATCATCACACTGGCGTACAAACTACATTGTGTCTATTACGTCAAAAATATTGGCTACTAGATGGAAAACATCAAATAAAGAAAGTCTTGAGGAGTTGCATTCGATGCTTTCGCGCAAATCCTCCTACCACAGAATATTTGATGGGCGATTTGCCGAAGGTTAGACTCACACAAGACAGAGTATTCAGCAATGTAGGTATTAATTATTGCGGCCCTTTTTATATCAAAGAAAAGAAATACAGAAATCAAAAGCAAATCAAAGTATATGTTTCTGTCTTTGTCTGTCTCGTCACCAAAGCTGTGCATTTAGAGTAAGTATCAGACTTGACCACAGAAGGCTTTCTCGCAGCTTTAAAAAGGTTCACAGCTAGACGAGGAAAACCAAAAAATATTTATTCGGATAACGGGAAAAATTTCGTAGGCGCTAAAAATGAACTGCAAGAGCTTTACGCTCTATTAAATACGGAGAACCATCGCGAAAAAATAGATAGATTTGGCGGCAATCAAGAAATAAAATGGCATTTCACTCCACCTTTGTCTCCACACTTCGGTGGGTTATGGGAATCTACCGTTAAATTATTTAAACACCATATGAAACGCGTTGTTACTAATTTATTATTTACGTTTGAAGAACTCAATACTTTTGTAATAGAAGTAGAAGCGATATTAAATGCACGCCCTCTTACTACTATTTCTACAGATCCTAATGACCCTCCTATCCTTAACCCAGCTCATTTCCTTATTGGCGATTCTTTTGCGAGCTTACCTGACACAGATTTCAGCGATGTACCAACCAATCGCTTGTCACAGTGGCAACATATAACAAAGGTTCGCCAACACTTCTGGAAACGTTGGCACAAAGAGTATATTAATGAATTAAACATTTGTCACAAATGGACAACAGGACAACATTTGATTCAAAACAACTTAATAGTATTATTAAAAGATGATAATTTACCACCAATGATATAAGCACTAGGAAGAGTTATGGAAATTCATCCAGGAACCGACATCATTATAAGAACTGTGACAGTAAAAACTGCTACAAGTGTGTTCAAACGCAGTGTTAAAAAATTGGCACTTCTGCCTATTAAAGACAATAAGAATAATAATAAATAATTTTAGAAAAGAAAAACTCATATATATCTATATTCTATGTATAATAATATAGTTGATCGTATCCTCTCAACGGGGGGAGTGTGTTCAAGCATATACTACACTTTTTATATTTTCTCTAATTATTTAGAAAACAATATTGATTTATTACTGAATTTCTACTCTGTAAAAAATTATCAATAGTATATTGTTTTGGAAAAAATAGTTTCTTTCATTACATAAAATTTTGAGAACCTTTTTGTCATATTTAAGAAAAGGAAAATATTACTTTCATATCATAAATAACTTAAATTGCATTTTGAACTTTATTTTTGTACATCTGGTAATTCTCATTTTAAAGATTTTTAGTTTTGACAAAATAAAGATATAAGTCCTTCAAATTTTTTGTACACTAATGTAAGTTTTCTTCAGCCAACTGAGTCTTATTGTTAGATGTGAACCCGTATAAAAAAAAGGGTACAGAAACATTCTCGCGTTTTGAGCGCGCACATATGGTCAACACGCGGACTAAGTAAAAGATGACCTACGGTCAAATCGTGTCTAAATTGTCGACGACGATTTTGAAAGGTCCTGCCTCCTTATTATATTCATAAAAACTTTTCAGCCAATAAGAAAATATTTTAATTATTTTTTATAATAAGAGGTTGGCTTAAGAAAGCAACTCTTTTCCAAGAGTTTTCACTCTTGTGAAAAGTTTAGTCAGTCATTACCGACACTCCAAACTGTCAACATAATATTTCAGCACTTAAACTAAAACTTTGTATTTACACTTATTTTATTTTATTTAATATATTATATTTTTTACCAGTTGATTTTATCTTTTATTAAATACCTTGTAATAAACATTTTTTCTATATTATTTAAAAAATCCTTATAATATTTACGATATGTAATATTATTAAAAATATAACAAAAACAATTAAATCATGTTAAGTCGGGGTTTAATAATATTTTCCAAGTATGAAGTGCCAAAAGCTCCTATACAAAGTGCAAGAAATGCTTATTCTCGCTATTCAGTTGAAGGAGAAAAGGCTAAAAAAGCTAGCAGAAGATGAACATCGATCTAAGTGTAAGGCTAATGATTTAAAAATTAAACAACTTCAATCACAACGTACAAAATTATTAGAAGAAGCAAAAAAAGAAGCTGTGGCAACAGAGCAGAAAATAGCGGCAATGAAAAAATAATATTGTCTTATAATTAATATTTTATGTATTAGTATTTATATAATATTTATAGTATTTATAAATTGTTTATAATATTTCTGTGCAATTTTAAAATTAAGAAATATTTATAAAAAAGCATATATATTGTTTTGATATAATTTCAATTATATATTGTTAATATTATCATTAAGCCCTTACGATACAATTACACACTCTTGAAACCTAATTTATTGGTCAAGAAATAATATTACACTATATAAATTAAATACACTTCTATAAATTATAAAACTTAAAATCATAAAAAAGTATATGAAAATACTCCTGAAAATTTTATAAAATTTGTCTGGAAAAACCTGGGATTCTCAGGGAATTTTATTGACTTATTTAACTAGATACCCTGAAGAAGTTTTTGTTCAAACTCAAGAATTTCATGAAGCAACTCTAGCAACAAACGATAAGGGTTGGCTTTGTGGGGTTGCAGCAATCAAAACACGAAAAATAAAGGTAGAGAGTTTTTCTATATTTAGTATTTTAAATCTCAAGGGGGGAGCATGGTACAAAAATGTGCGGCTTTCATTGCTCAGACACGAGTTAAAGGTAGAGCGTTTAATTAAGGTTAAATCCAGTAAATAGAATGAAACTAAATAGTTAATAAATTTGGCAAATGGTAGCGTAGTTTCGTCCTGGAGCGAAATAGTAAGAAAGAAAAAAAAGGAAGTATGAAGCAAAGCTTCTTTTCTTGATTATGAAAAATAAAAAGTAAATTTGTACAACCCTCAAAATTGCATGTGTGTATAAGTCGTTTAATTTATAACGTAGCGCTCGCGCGTTAGTCAAAAGCAAGTCAATGGATGGCTAAAATTCAGTCCTTCGTTAAAAAAAAAAAAAAGCTGTCGGTTCTGGGATGGAGACTATACTTTCCTTTTGTATTTTTTCCCTCTGAAATGAAAATTCTTTCCAGCCCATCAAACTTAATTTTTATGCATTTTGGCCTGCTGAATTCGAATTTGTTATAGAAAAAGAGAGTCGGCCGCCTAATTTTGAACATAACCTCAAAAAACTGTTTAAAAAGCAGTGTTTCTGTGGAAAAACGGGAGAAGAACAAAACACATTGTTTTTAGCACATCAAAAACGCTTTGTTTTTATGTATTTTGGCCTGTTGAATCTAAATTTGTTATGGAAAAAGAGATTTGACCGACTAATTTTGAATATAACCTCAACAAACTATTCAGAAGTCAATTAGCACAAGAGCTAAAGTGATTTATGCTTGCGTATACCCTTGTCTTCGAACGACCTATGCAAAGGATCCCTACGCCTCTTTTTCTTATTAGGTTGTACTTCTCTTTTTAGCATCCAGCAATAGTCCGCCATCATGTTTACGCTACCTTTTTCTTGCCATCTACGTTCAAATTCCTTCATATCCTGATGAAATTTTTCACCATGCTCTTCACTGTAGTCACCTAGGACTGGTGAAAATTCATTTATGTGCGAATCGAGAAAGTGGAGTTTCAAATTCATTAAGCAACTAAATTTTTTGAAATGTTGTACCATAGTTTCTACAATCCTCTTGTAGTTCTCATCTTTATTGTTACCAAGAAATTTTGTTGCGACTTAACTTCAAAACTTTAAAACTCAACCATGCTGCCATCTCGGTACCATTTATACTTTTGACGAATTCTTCGTCCCTTAACATTTTGCAAATTTGAGGTCCATCAAAGATATCTTTTTTCAGTTTAACTAAAGTTATATTCGTAAAGATGGTTTTCAAGTATGTGAAGCATCGCCCTTCTTTATCGAGAGCTTTAACAAATTATTTCGTCAGCTCTAATTTAATATGCAAAGGCGGTAAAAGGATTTTGCTAGGATCGACAAGAGAACGATTGATGACATTGCTGGAACCTGGAGTAAGTGATGATCTTGCTGGCCACACTTTTATATTATAGTGTTTTGCTCTATCTCGACTGTCAAACATGCATAAATAGCATGGGTACTTGGTAAAACCTGATTGTTGACCTATTATCATGGACAATATTTTCAGTTCTCCGCAAATTAACCATTCATGCTCACTATATATACTTTATTTCATTTAAAACCTTTTCGATGTTACAGTAGTCTTTGAGTACAATCAAATGAGCCCATAATAACAGAGCATACTCGTTCGTATTGTGAAGAAGAGCTGCCTTCAAGCTTCGCTGAGATGAATCGATGAATAACCTCCACTCTTCTGGCTTGTATAAATTTGGTTTAAACTCATTAATAAGTCCTCGTACATCGGTGCAATACACTAGATCAGATTCGCTAGTGAAGTATGATCGAAACGCTTCTTCTCGGTTTCGATGAAATGTAACGTTTACGTCCTTTTCTAATACATTGAAAGACTTTAATTGAGAAACCATCAATTCAGCTGCATCTTTTGCTAATCCAGCATTCCTAAACATGTCATCAAGTTGAGCTTGAGAGTTTTTTTTTGGCTTTTCTCTTTACCAATGGGAACATATTCCTCATCACTGTCCGAAGACAGTTCTTCTTCACTTTCGACGGATTCACTTTCTGCTTTCGTCAAC
Organism: Anastatus disparis; assembly: GCA_017163975.1. Lineage (NCBI taxonomy): Eukaryota > Metazoa > Arthropoda > Insecta > Hymenoptera > Eupelmidae > Anastatus > Anastatus disparis. The sequence goes on along the minus strand of JAFFSR010000044.1, from coordinate 1,454,229 downwards.
GATTCATTTTCGTCAGTATCATCGTCTGTATGGTCGTTAAGATTTTCTACGTCTTCTTCTATACCACAATCAACTAGCATACTATCCATTCCTTGTATGAAGCTGTCTCGTGAAGCCTCGTCTATCAAACTTTCGACTATTTGCTTCTGCGGACGAACGAGATAAAAGTAAAATAAAGTTTCTGAAACCAGCTATTTGGAAAAAACCATTAGGTAAAAGTGACTGCTACGCTTGCATGACAAATGTAACTGGGGTAAATAAAGTGCGACCAGATGAAATATTGCATGCGACAGTTTCTAGTATGTAAATGAAGGGTAATCAGCTGGTATTTTTCTTTGCTACTACTGCAATATTTACTCAGCTTTTGAGGCGGTATGCTAAACATATCATCATAACCTTTTTCCATTTTTCGCTCACTTTTTTTTCTAAAAAAATCTTGCTTTCGCTGTAAATAAAGACATGATCGATCAGAAAATGTACATGCTTTATGTATAAAAGCGACAAACAGTGTTGTCATATTCAATTTCTACAGAATAAAAATTTGAGCAAATACTTATTTGGCTAACTTCATATCAACGGTACTACCGCTACAAATTTTAATAAAAAATTTGTAAATATTTCTCAATGTTGAAAATCTTGAATTTTTACGATTTTTTTTGTAATAATAATTGTTTAATTTACCAAAACAGTAGGGATGAAAAGTTATTAGCAATCTATTAATGAAGAGTATTTTGAGGTTAAGTTTATAAAGTTATATGTTTAATTTCTATTCCAATCTTATAAAAAAATAAAAACCCAATTGATTTCTTATTTGACTAAAATTATTCTCTTAAAAGATTTTTTGTTATTTGCAATAAACTTATTGTTGCTTATTTTGTATAATTGTATCATATTATAAAGCTTTCAACTGTAAAAAAAGTCAATCAATTAGAAAATTGTATTTTTTACACCCAATTTTCGACAATTTTCGAGCGCTCAGGTGCTTTTACTCGCGTGGTCAGTTTTAAGTAGAAGTGAAAATTGTTCTCCTCTCTGCTACCTCCTATTCACTTTTCGTACGACAGGTATGTCTGTCTTGTGAATTTTCTCTATGATAGCGATTGGCGCAAGTTTTGGTATTGTTAACGTGGAAAGTGTTTGAGGAAACGAAAGTATGTGTTAAAAATGGGCCTCGTAGCATTAATTGTTACCCTTTTGTAAAAAACACGTATTTTCTACCCGTGTTTTTTTTATGTGTATTTTTCAGGTGTATTTTTTTACAGCTCTTCGATCGTCGAAGAGCTGTAAACATTTCTTTTGAATTTAGCACACGTTTTTGAGCTGGCGCATATCCAAATCCTCATTTTTAACAATATTCCGGAGACATTCTAATAAAAATCTAGGCTCTGACTCAAAAAAACTATCCTAATACAGATCCTGTCTGGACCACCCTATTAAAAATAATGACGTTATTAGACGTGTCAGGATTTGGAACAAAAAAAGACGTCTTTTAAAGACGTCTTTTTTATCAAAATTTTAAAAAAAGTACTTACTAAAATGTTCCAAAAAAGTAGCTACTAAAATGTTTTTATAAAAAACGTATTTATGCTAAAGTGTATATAAAGATGTCTTTGAAAGATGTCATTGGATGTGTATTTACAAATCCCAATACAACAAAAGACATCTTGAAAAGCCGTTATTATTTTTAATAGGGTATCTTCCTAAAGAAAGATATAGAAACAAGATAAGCATCAGCTCTCTGCAGACCGAAAAGCTTGAGCAAACAAACTGGAAATGTTATAACCTTATATACCCTCGTCACTAAAATTTTCGTAGGAGTTCGCGTATTAAGAAAAACGCCACCTAACAGTCAAAGACAGAATTAATAGTCGATTCAAATAATTTTTTCAGTACTTACATTTTTAACTGTGAGGTGGCGTTTTTTTTAACTTTGCAATTCCTTATCCAAATTTCAGAGATGCAGGTATATGAGATTATAATTTTGCGTGTTTATTCACAGTTAAAAATCAGTATACATACTTCAATTACGTACTTCAAGTATATACACTTAAGCTTGAGTACGTTCTTTTTTGAAACATTTTAGTAGGTATTATTTTTCAAATCTTGATAAAAAAGACGTCTTTAAAAGACGTCTTTTTTTGTTCGAAATCCTGACACGTCCAAAGACGTCATTATTTTCAATAGGGTAGTATGATTAGCATTTGCGTGCACTCTGAAAGTACTATTCTCGAATTCGAAGAAATTTCAAGTTTACAAATTTGAGTTTCAGTAACTGAACACCTCGTTTAACTTAATTTTTTTTTGTCATTCTTGGAATTTGAATTTTTTTCTCTTTTATATTCCTTATCCTATCAAGTCTAGTTTGTTTTGTGTTAGAAAACTTTTAATTTAAGTTTTGAAACGCCCAAATTGACTTAAAAACTCCGGAGTTATACACCAAACCAAATTTACAAGTATGCAAGAAAAAGATTCTTTAGGGTGCAGAAGAAATTGATTTCATAAAAATTGCAACTTAAGTCACACAGATGTTAGTAATTAAAACATAGATACAAAAAATTTCTTTAAAATAAAGGAAACTATTTTTTATCTGAATGGAACGTAATAAAGCTAATTTTGTGCCTTCAAAAATTTCAGAGGGAGTCATTGATGGGATTAAAGTGATATCACTTTTAGTTTAAAGAGACTCATGTGATCAGAACTGTACCTTATTAGGGCTCCGCAAAAAGGAATAAAATATTATTTTTTCATCATAAATAATTTTTATAAAAAGTGTAAATAATTTATTATTATAGTTGTTACTTTAATTGCATTTAATTATCTATAAAAAATATCTGTTATTAACGATTACGCCGGTCAACATGATTTTAGTGTCTGACTGCTAAGTGTTAAATTTTGGTTTCTTATGTTATTCATAAAAGAAAAAAAAATTTTTTTTTAATATTCTAAAAACACGCTTTTATAATGGAGAAAATACGCTATAAAGTATTAAATAAATTAATTTACTTCCTTGAAATTACTTTTATACAGTTCATTGCGATAATTAAAAAGAAATTTTTGTTATAATAAAGAACATTAAAATAATAAATAATAAATATTTTAATATTATATGAGAATATGAAATTTTAAAACTTTTTTTGAAATTTAATTTTTAGTTTCCTACCTTCTAAAGTATTTTTGCAGTTTGCACAGGAAAAGTGAGGTACCCAATTTTTATCTTGATTTCGAATTGGCAGTTTAAAATAGGCTTTATAAGCTTCATAAAGCCTTAGATTAGTTGCCAAAGATAATTTTATACTTCTTACTCTAATAAATTCACCGCTAATGAAACAAAATGAATCAACATAGTTTTTATGTTTCCTTGTCGCCATTTTTATACTCACAAGGAGAGTGTTTCACCTTCGGGTCACCGTTTTTGCTCAAATTTTGGGAATGTTTTCTAGATGCAGAAATATGGAGTAAGTCAAAATTTTAGAGGCTAACGGTCAATATTTCCCTAGTTACAGGCCATTGAAGAAAATTACTAAAAAAGTTACTAGATTTTCAAACGCTTATAGTTCCTCAGAATTATTAGCTAGAAGCTTAAACCTTTTTTTAAATGAAAGCTGAGCTCAAATCCTTTCGAAATAGCACCTATACCATCACAAAATATAATTTTTTCCCAAAGTTAGAGCGTAATAAAGATTCGACCTGAATTATTTGTTCAAAACATTAATTAATAATAGAAGCTAAAATTGGGTTCAATCTTTATTATGCTATAACTTTGGGAAAAAATAATATTTCGATATGCTATGACTACTACACTGAGAGAAAATTCATGCCAATAGAGCATGTAGTCTACGTATCCAAAGTTAGTAAGTAATATCCTATGCTTTAATAACAGCGCCATCTACTCTTACGAGGTTTGTGCTATCCAAAAACTGTTTGTTTACATGCTTTAGTAGCTCCCCACTCTAATATCCTTCGATAGCTAGCGCTGTATCCTCTCATGGGACGTGAAGGAAGTAAACGTGGCTTGTCCACTATTCTTTCTTTACTGCTAACTATGGCATTCTTCTATTGCTCAAGTCGAGTCGATAGAAAAAAAATAAATATAAAAAGGAATAAAAAATATTAAAACAATAAAAAAAAAATTTAAAAAAAAGTGACCCTAGCCGAGAGTTGAACTCGCGTACTCAAAAGGAAAAGCATGAACGTTACGCACTAGACCAACGCTACTCCGAAATATCTCTGGCGTAAAATCGTACATGCTCATCTGCCCCCAGCGGTTTAAAATAATTAAATTTTAAGTTAAAAATAAATTATTTAAAGTTAAAAAGTTTAACAGGTTATATTTATAACGTATCTCCCTTCATAAAAAAAGAAAAGAAATAAAAGATTCACGCTACGAAAATACGTTAAAGAAATTTGCAACATAATTTTGGGTATAGACCAGCCGTGTTTGCTCGCGTCGCCACCCAAAAGAGGAGGCGACTCAAGCAAACAAAGGATATGAGAGTGGGGAGTCATCGAAGTATACCACGTGAGTCATCAGTGAATGCCGTTCATGCTTTAGTTACTCTCCATACCATCTTTTTTAGTATAAGGTAATCCAATACTAATAGAGCTTCTCACGGCCTGTCATATTTGTATCAATGTTTTATATGCTCGCATAGATGGCAGTTCGCATGCTCTATTAGCATGAATTTTCTCTCAGTGTACTTCGAAAGGATTTGAGCTTAGCTTTCATTTAAAAAAAGGTTTAAGCTTCTAGCTAATAATTCTGAGGAACTATAAACGTTTGAAAATCTAGTAACTTTGTTAGTGATTTTTTTCGATGGCCTGTAACTAGGGAAATATTAAGCGTTGGCCTCTCAAATTTTGGCTTTCTTCATATTTCTGCATTCAGAAAACATTCCCAAAATTTGAGCAAAAACGGTGACCCAAAGGTGAAACACTCTCCTTGTCAGTTATACACAAAAACAGTTATTACAGTTGCGATCGACAAATAAACATTCACTATCGCTCCCTACCAAAGTAATGTGCAAACTGTTACCGTTTTGATTGACGGTGTTACTATCTGCAGTTCAGAAAATTGATTAAAATATTCAAAACTTGCTTTTCGATGTAAAACAGACAAAAGCTAACTTTAAGAAGTAAAAATGAAATTTTTCGATGTATTTTAATAAATTTTTTAAATATTTTTTTTATTTTATTGATAATATGTAATATTTTTGGCAGATTTGAATTCGTCACAAAAAAAATCTATAATTTCTGTTTCTGGTTCATGAAAAACTACTTTTTTATTACTGAGTTATAAGCATAAATGTTATTTTTCCCATAAGAGCCCATGTTAAATTTTCAAATTTCTATAATTTTTTTCTCTTTCATTTAGTTAATAACCTTATAGTTCTAATATTTCTTTGAAATATTCGTAATTCATACTTATTTTCGGTATTTAAAAAAATATATCCTTTCTAAAATGGGTCAACCCACCAAGCCTCCTTAAGAGTAGGTCGAACTATCTGTCCTTGTATAATAGTGTTTTTCATTATTTATATAAACACCATTAGCTGCAACACGAAAAATGGCAGCCCCCGCTAGATACTAGTATAATAGATAAATTTTATAATAAGAACAAAATGATTTGATCACGTGGTTTTTGAATAATATGAGACCTACTGAAAATCTAAAATACACTGAGGGAACAAATCGGGAACACTTCCTTGCGCCCTGTACTGCTAAAGTTCCATACGCACGTTTTTGGAAATATGCCTTGTATACAAGCAACGATTCCATAAGCCATCGGGAAAAAGTCCGTATGCTCTATAAGCGTTCCGATATCCGATCCTATAAACCCATGTCATTGCCAAAATTTTATAAATTTATTTCTTTTTCCCTCTTCAATTCACACAAGAAGCCCTGCTACGTACACATTAGTTTATTTTTTTTTACTATTTCGAGTCAGGGCGAACCGTGCTACCCCATACCAAGTTTTCTTTTTATTTTCTTTGCATTTCCTTTCTAAATTTTTTTTTGTCTTTCTAATTTAAATTTAAATTTTTAACAATTTACGACGCTCAGCATTTTCTCCGCGAATTAGCAATAGAAGCAACGCGTTTCCGCGACATGTCCCCCCCCCCTTGAAATTTACAATGAAAAAACAAATTGAAAGACTCCCTACCTTGTTCTTTTTTTGTTTTGGTGTGTAGATCTCCGCTTCCCCACACTTCCACCTTGTTCTCTGGTTGATATCTTTAACGGTTGACTAGTATAGTTGACTGTTAACTGGTATAGTTAACTGTTGACTTATAGTGAAGGGCGGTGGCTGGTTGCTGCAGGCTCCGGTGATGTGTCGGCTGCTTGGCCGATTTGACGTGGTCAGCAAGAAGTTGGTCGGGAAAAAGAGGGCCCATGCCTGCAAGCTTGGAGCTTCATACTCTAAGTCAAGTTTCTAGAAGCTTCGTTGTTGCTAGCGGCGGTATAGGTTTCTGCATATTCGTACGATTTTCAGCTATTCTGATTGGTTGCCAGTCGGCCCTCCCTGTATGGTTTTTTTCTGGACACCATAATTTCAGTTGACTAGAAAGAGGTCAGCTTGAAGTTTATTGGCAATTACTTTTTGCCGTTATCTTTTCGGCTTCCTGTTTTTGAGACTCCGTCAAAGCTTTTCTTTTAAATTTTGCAGTAACTTCGTATAATTGCTCACATAAATTGGTTTTAATGTCCCTCCACTCTGTATTTCTCTTCAGGGACGGTCTTATCTATTTTCATACTGCGTTTTATTCCCCTACCGCTTCGCTGAAATCTTTTCATGATCCCCTAAGTAAACTTCACGTTTTTCTGTGAAGCCGTTCATCGTTGTCAGGCTTATTGCTTTTTCTAAGCTTGCCGCCAGCCCGTATCTTTTCTTACCATACTACTCAGCTTATACTTCTCCTTGCTTTGCTGTTTCATGCGGCCGCCGAGCCTTGATCTTTATTGAGTCAACTGGATTTGTTGCTATTTATCCCTTGTATTTGTTTATTTATTATTATTTTATGGCGATTATTTTCGCTTTTATTTATTATTAATATTGTTATTCTTATTTATTTTTCGTTTGAAAAATTCATTGTATTGAATTCGGTTTCTGTAGCGTATTTTTTTCTTTCTCTTACTGTTTTACTCGGCCGCCGTTTTGACCTGAATCGTTTTCATCGTGTTATTCGTCTCCTGTTTTCGTTCATTTTTTAATTTAGCAATATTCCTTTTATTTTGTTCATTATTATTATTGTTCTAGCTTTTATATTTTTTTGAAACATTCATTAATAATGAACTCTGTTTCTTCAGCTTATGCTTCTTTCTTTCACTGTTTCATTCAGCCACTGCTTGATCTCAATTTGCTTGCGTCGTGCTTTTTGTCTCTTGCATTCGTTTTTTTTTTTTATTTCTTGATCAATATTATTTTTACTCTATTATCTTTTTTTATCATTGTACTTGTAATTCTTTTTCTTTTGTTTAAACATTTATTGGTAATGAACTCGGTACATTACACCTCCCCACCCATTAAAGAACGCGCGAGTTAAATGAGAGCGTTCGGAAACAAAAATCTCTTCTACTGATTTATTAATTATGTTCTTATGTTCATAAATTTTTTTTATTACTCCCTTTTTTTTATTTACTACTCTAAGGCCCATAATATATCTTGAACTTTTATCAAATTTTTTTAACATACTAGTTTACATGCAATTTCTACCTTGTTTACTATTTCTACTCTATGCATTCAATATTATAATTTGATTATATGTTTTTCTTGTATCATAAAATTTTTTTTATTCTTTTTCTTTTTTTTTTACTCTAAGGTCCATAATATATTTTGACCTTCTATCAAATTTCTTTTGAAATACTATAGTTTACATGCAATTTCTACTTTGTTTAACATTTCTATTCTATACACTTAATATTTTAATTTGATCATACGTTTCTTTTGTATCGTAATTTTTTTTATATTCTTTTCTTTTTTTCTTTCGCTAAGGTCCATAATATATCTTAACTTTTTGAATATTATAGTTTACATACGATTATTACTCTTTATTTTCTTTCTTTTTCTTTGTTCTATTCGTTCGTCTGGTGTTTACATATTTCTCATTCTACTCGTAAAATGTTAACACTTAAAGTCTTTGTTTACTACATTTGTTAGAAATGTTTTACAATTGAGTTAAAGATATAAGTTATGGGTGCATTGATTGCTTGCCTAAAAAAAAAATTTTTCTTGTTTTTCTTAACTACATTGTCAAACAACAATGACGCTTGTGAGTGGATGAAAAGATCTATGTAGAAATGTCTCTCAACTTTTATCTTATTACACTTCTCTTAAAAGCGTCATTATTCTTTAACGTATACATCTCGGTTACATTTTTCGTATTCATTACTATGTTTCTTAAATCTAATCCTTCTTTTTTCCCTATGTTTTAACTTATGTGTTTTTATGGTCTAATAATAATAATACTGTTTGATTATGTAAATTGAATAAATAATATCAGTTTCTTAATTGTATATATACTCAATCGTAGTTTTTCTTATAGACATCACAGTTTATAAGAACAAAAATTTATTTTTATTATTATTATTCCATTTCTATCTTATCTTTTTATCTTAAAGCTACAGCAGTTAATAATATAAGGAGATGCACCCAGCTTCCATGCTGTAAATAAAAATTCTCCTTTGAATTTTACTTTACATTTTTTACAATGGTATCACTCTCAAGATAAAATTATTACTCTCAATGAAATTTTATATTAACGTTATAATAACACCACTCTTTGTAATGAACAGTTTGGAAGCTATAGTTTCCTAGTTTAGATAAATTTTTAATCTTATTTTTAGCCGTGCAATTGGTACGTGACATATCAAAAAATTTTTTTTTATATTTATCATTATTCTTAGTCCCAAAACCTTCTTGCATTTTTGTTTCCCTTTACATACATTTTTAAAGGGCGCATTGTCTGTTTTGATTTTCATCGTTTTTACGCTGTAACCCCAATGTTTAATTATATATTCTTAAAATTTAATAAGTAAATATTATTTTAAATTTATATAGAAAAAATGTTATCGTAGTTGATTAAGCTACGAGCTGTATCTTTTTCTCTTGAGCTGCTTGTTAATCTTACAAGTCCTCTTTAGTCCATTTTAATCTTTTAATCATTTCTAGTTCTTACCCCTTTCTTTTTTTTTTAAATTCCCTCTATTTCTCTTATTATGGTTCCTTCCCTGGGAATATTTTATTTATTGACCCTTTCCTTTCTTGTATGGCATAAAGTAAGAATATTAAGATGAAATTATACATTTTTTTGTATTATTATCTCTCTGCGTATCTAGGGTCAAAGTCCCGATTACTGTGTCATTAAGATAATCTTCTAAGAAATAGATCCATCATTAATTCAAATTATTACTATTTTCATTTCTATCAATGCGTATGCATACTTCAATCATACCGGTATCTAATGCAATTTTTTTTATTATTAAAATCATATAATTTCATCGAATTTAAGCCAAACAAAAAAAAATTATTCTGTACAAATTACTGTGCTTTGCAAAAGTCTTTCGTCATATTACTGTTCCCCTAATTACTGTGCTCTGTCCACAAGTCCGTGTTCCAAAATACCGAGTTCTTTTTCGATATGCAACATAACCTCTTTGGTATAAATAACACGTTTTTTTATATTTTTATTCATTTTTATGTATTACAAAAGAAAAAAAATATTATTAAAATATTTTTAATGTTTATATTCAATGTTTTATATAGTTTAATGTACACTAACGATATGCATAAACGTTGAAACCTTTTCGAATAGCGAGTATCACATATCGAAGTAGTAACGTCTTTCTTTCCATCTAAAAAAAATGAGGAAGTATATGTGTCGGTTTACTTTTAGCTTTGAAAGACTTGACTATTTTCGGTTGTCATTTGTAATTAATTTCTTCGTTTATACGTCCCTAACTTCGTTTAATCATCACTACTATTTTTTTTATATTCCTACCTTCGAATCCTACCCTTTAGTATTTAAGTCGCGTGTGCTCTTGTTTTTCTCTACAGTTAAATCTTTGCTACCGATCTATTCCGATTGAACCTCGATTACCGTCGTCAAGGCTGGACCTCGGGTAAGCATCCTTGTTTCTGTATTTTTCTCCCTTTTCTTTCTTTCTTTCTCTCTTCTTTCTTTTTATTTATCCGTATTTTAAAATTTTTTGTGTAGGAACAATTATTTTCTTTCTTCCTCGTGTCCAAGACGTGGGAACGAGCGTAAGTTTTACTTTGTTTCTATGTCTTTGTTCTTCTTAAATATTTTTCATGTTTTTTTTTCTTCTTATTTGTTTATTTTGTTTCTTTTCCTCTAGACTGCCAACCTCCCAGTTACTAGCCTGGAATCGCTTGTGATCTTACTTCATCATCGCATTGATGATATGATGATGGTGATGGAGACAGCCTTCCTCGACTTGCAGGCCGAATTGGATGTTGTTTTTCGTCTCCTTCGAACACATCCTGTTTTAGCCACGCTATTGGCTACTAATCCTGTTCCTGGGCCTCGTACTAGCAGGAATATTCCTCCAACGGAGCCCCCATTTGTTGACCTTACGGACGATGGCGATGATGATAGCATCACTTTGGATTGACGGGTTTCAGTGTATGTGTGTCAGTGTGATTCCGTGTTTTATATTTATTACAATGTGTTATTTTTATACTTCGTTGTGTTGTTTTGTTTGTTTTTTATTTGTGCGTGTGCATTGTAAATGTGAAAGGAAAAAATTTTTGTATCTAATGAATAAAAGGTATTTTGTGTTGTGCATATATTATTTTATTTATTTATTATATTTTTTTTTTGCTTTTACCTATCCCTGTGTTTCCTTTCATTGTCAATTTCATTTCTTTTATTTATTTATCTATCTTGCATTTATTTGTTTATATTCCTTAAAGATAAGATTTTAACTTGAATTTATTAATATAACTATAAGTTATTTAAGTGCACTCTTAAAATTAAATTTATTTCCTGTAACCATTTTAATTTGAATATGTTTTCTTTTCTTTTTATTTACTTACAATGTGTTACTTTAATTTCTTTTCTTTTTTTATATAATATGTGATTTCAAAAAAATTTTTATTTTATCTCCAGTATTTTTTTTATTTGAATTATTAAACTGCAATATTTTAATTGAATTTGTTTTCTTAAATAAATTGAATGAACATTGAAATAAAGTTTCATAAATTTTTTTTATTTTTTTCTAAAACAGTACATGACCTAGTTTTCTTGTTTCCTCTCGCTTGCTTCTTTCTCGGATTCATTATTTATTTTCTTTATAAAAATTATTTTCCTTTTTGTATTTTTTATTTTTGACGTATTTATGCTATTTACTTTCTTATTTGGTTTTCTTTCGCTTGTAATGTCTCCTCTTTCTTTCTTTTTATTTCTTATCCTTCTTGTTTTACTATTTCGATTATCAACTCTTCTCCCTCTACTTCTTGTTTTCACTCTGTATTTCTCAGTTTGTCCTCCAAGGTTTGTAGTATTTCTAAAATCTCGTCATCTGTCCACAGATAACTATTTCTTTTCATGTTCTCTATCTTATTTACTTTTCGTTCGGTTGCATCTGTCTATACCACTCACACTCGTTCATTATGTCTCGAAATATGTGCTCTACTGCTTCTTCTTGTGTTACGTTATTCTTGAAACCTATAATTTTCATCTCATTTTCTTCGATTGTTCTCTGTTGGTTTGGCGATGACTTGACATATTCTTCTCTTGATTTTCGCTCATATCCTATTTCTATTTCCTCTAAGTGTTGTAAAACTTTAGCATATAAATCTTCTTCTGTCACATATTGTTGTTCTTGATTTCTACTTGTTCCTTTTACTCCTTCATACTGGCTTTCTTGTTTTCATACAACTTCCGATTCTTCTTCTTTTTCTTGTATCCCCATTGTTTTAGTTATAAGCGCTTTCCTTAGCGGTATTTCTAGGGTTTTAACCATACTGCTTGTCCTTTCTTTTTTTCTCTTTACGTCCTTATTTTTTATATACATACTTTCTGCATTTCTTAGGTGTTAATTTGCACTCCGTTTGTAATTTTCTGCTGGCTGCTTCATATTTCAGTATTTGATTGATATTTGGTTGCATATTTATTATGACGGTTTATGTCCAATCAGTTTTAATAAATCTTACATCCTGCAATCTATCAAAGATTATCCCGACGTTATTTTGTGTTTGTACGCTAAGGTACGTATCCTTTTTCTCTTCTTCTTGGCTCAACCCTAGGACACATAGCATTATTATTGTTCGGCAGATATTACATGACACAAGCCTCATAGCGCAGTCGTAGCAAGTGGATGTATGTCCATGGGAAAAAGGCGATTTGTACTTCCTGTGCATAACATTGTACACTCAATCCTCGATGGCGGCGGTGGGAATGTGTCTAGAAACTTGCATGGTCCTCCCCATTTCTTATGTATTTGATAAGGGTCGTCTGTTACCTCCCATTTACAGTATTCCATGTGGCATTCACAGCATCGAACTTTTTTAATTATCCCTGTGTAATAGAATCCTACTGCTGCTAGGTACTCAGGTTTAAGATGGGGCCAATTCACGAAGCTGTTCCTTCTCATTTCTTCTGATTCATACATCTTTCCCCTTTTTCTTTGGTTTTATAATTATATTATATTGTATTATCTTTTCACCTTTCCCTTCTCTTTGCTTTACATCGTGAGTTATTTTCTCCCAGTGATCTTTCCTTTTAGCCTGGTTTCTGCCGTTCTCCTCTCTCAAGAAACGATGATACTACTGTAATAAGAAGAAAACAAGATATATTTTTCTTTCTTACTTTATTGTTTCTTTTTTTTTTTTTTTATTATATATTCATTTTATATATATCCTCTTCCCCCCCGTTACTTATTTTCTTTAGTTTACCACTACTGTTTTTGTTTGTTTTCGTTTAATCTGCCGTGTGCTCCCTTTTTTTTTCTTTGTTATTACAACTATACGCTTAAGTAATCTTTTGCAGAAGAATTTTCTTAGAACACCTCTATATTCAAGGGAAGGGGTTCTCCGCAACGCTAACACAGAATTTGATACTGTAAATCGTGTTGATGATGTGGGCACCTGCATTCCATTGCATTTAAAAAAACTTCTTGGCCCTGATTGTCAAAAAGGAAATATGCGCATGAAATACATCGACACCACACTGGTAACGGGTCCTTGCATATCCGGCACTGTCCGTACCAGAGATCATCGCTAAATCCATACTTTCCATACTCCAAGTGCAAATATTGTGTATGGGTAACTCCATAATCCTGTCTCATCATTAATACCAATTCCAGGAGTTCCTGAGATTCACCATCTTCTACCTTGTCGTAATGGTCTACAGCGCTTTCATGCATCATCATTTGTTGTCGGGTCCTTGTTTGTGCGCGTAGATCGCTAGAGCGCTAAAAGAAAAAAATTTTTTGAAAACTGATTTTCTTAGCGCACTACCATTCGATAGATTTACCCCAAAATTTGTATGCAAGTTATTTCTGAAGAAAACAAGCTTTGCAAAAGCAATTTTCTCAACGCAATTTTAATTTAAAAGCCTCTTGAAAATTTTCATAAAAATTTTTATTATATATTTATCTTCTTTCTTAGCGTTGTCAAGATTCGAAATTTTGTTGTCATCATTCTTTTTATTATTACATTATATCATTTTTTCAATAGAACAAATTTTTTTGTATTACCTGATGATTTAAAATAAATTATAAATGTTTAAAAAGCAAACAGCTAGCATATATCGTCAGGTGGGAGGAAGAAGATTACAGTTCGAAATTGGCCACAAAAAAGTAACGATTCGGATAAAGCCACAAAAAGGTTCCGATTCGGATTTAGCCACAAAAAGGTGACGATTCGGGTTTGGCCACAAAAAAGTACCGATTCGGGTTTAACCACAAAAAGGTTACGATTCGGCTGTTTATTTTTTCATTCGATGTTTTGGATGAGAATCGCTGTTGAGAACATAAGAGTTTGTCTCCTATTGGGTTTGGAAATTTGCTTGTCAGCGCCATCGCGTGGCCAATTGATAAGCTGTGAGAGAAGGATACTGTTCGAGAATTACATTGGTTGCATACGAAAATTGTAGTATTTTGTAATTTTTTAATTAAATATAGTATAAAAAAAGATAAAAAAATTAGTTTGCATAGGAAAAAGGAAACATGGAGAATTTTTGTAGAAAAAATCGCACATGTTATAGTGTACATAAATGAAACAGTCAAGTTTATAAAAATTTTGACGGCTCTTTCTAGCTGACAATGTTTACATTTTTAACCATTCTAAAGCAGTATCTAAAGCTATAACCTATCGAAAAATGAACACCAAAACAATCATCTTTTGTGAATCATTTCGAATAAATTATGCACTGGACATATATTTACCTTAACGGTAGGCCGGAGTAGAACCTGATACCGACCGAGTAACAATTGAGTTGTTTGTTATTTACTCAAGTTTTAATCGGTGTATCTTCAAATTAAAGGTTGAGCGTAATAGATATTATTATTATGAACATCTATGCACAAGAAAAAAAATATCTACCGGTTTGTTTTTGAAAAAAGTAAGTAACGCGAAAATATTACAAACATAAACTTTTACTTTGGCGTTACTTACTTTTCTCAAAAACAAACCGGTAGATATTTTTTTTCTTGTGCATAGATGTTCATAATAATAATATCTATTGCGCTCGACCTTTGATTTGAAGATACACCGATTAAAACTTGAGTAAATAACAAAAATGCCAATTAGACAAGGACAGCGAATCCGGCCTGCTCTTAAAACGATATGTCATAAAGTTATATTTAACATGATCAAATAATTACATTTTTATTTATTTACTTCATAAAAATGTTTTACAAATACACAAGATTAAATAGGGTACGCAATATAATCCTTCTCTCACAGCTTATCAAAGGGCCATGTGGTGGCGCTGGCAAGCAAATTTCCAAACCCAATATCTAAGTACTCATAAATATTATAATTATGTCTTCATTTTTTTCATGAAGAGGCAATTTTATAAATCTATAGTTTTCAATTTAGTGAGTACACTGAGAAAAATTTTATAGAAAAAATTACTATTTTAGATAGTAGCCATGAGACATACTTTATATGTATAAAAATTACTATTTTAAATTGTAAAAATTGCTATTTTAAATAGTATAAATTTTGATGATTCACAATTTTCTAAATTTTTACTATTTTAAATAGTAATTTTTGTACATATAAAGTATGTCCCATAGTTACTATATCAAATAGTAACTTTTACGATAGAATTTTTCTCCGTGTATAAATCATATATTGAAATATATTATTACTTTTTATAATCTTATTAAATAATGATTAATTGATTTATTTCAAAAATTAAAAAACCTTTTTACTTTAACGTTATCAATGTAAGAATAAAAAATTCAAGGTAACATCGAGTGATTTATTAGTATTGTTATAGTATTTGCTGATTCTTAATGAATGAATTAAATTGTTCGTCAAAAAATAAAAAATAGTTGTGCTTCTATATTGTTATATATAATTATTTTTCTGAATACAATGGAAGATAATAATAATTTTATGTCACTTTTTAATAAGTATGTTTAAATCATTTTTATAATATTTTCATGAAATACTTTAAAAGTAATTTTTATTTTCTTTAAAAATTATTTCTAAATTAATTCAGTTAATAATTTAAACCAATTATTACAGTATTCTTTTAAATTCATCAAAAAAGCGAAGATAACATTATTATAGAAGGAATTTTACAATTGATTGCTTTTTTATGGAAAATATGAAAAAATAATTCTAATATTTATGAGTGCTTGGATATCGGAGATAAATTTTTATGTTTTCAACAACGCTTCTCATCCGAAACATCGAATGAAAAAATAAGCAACCGAATCGTAACCTTTTTGTGGCTAAACCCGAATCGGTACTTTTTTGTGGCCAAACCCGAATCGTCACCTTTTTGTGGCTAAACCCGAATCGGAACCTTTTTGTGGCTTTATCCGAATCGTTACTTTTTTGTGGCCAATTTCGAATTGTAACCTTCTTCCTCTCACCTGACGATATGTTCGAAATTTATAAAGTACAATATGAGTAAATATTAATGTTAGACTATTTTTTAATATTAAAATCACATTTAAATAAATATAAAAAAATTAATAAAACTCAAAGAGCTCTATGAGAAAGAATTCCGCCAAAGCGCTTGGCAGCGTTTTTTTTCTCTTTTGCCTTTCATTTATTTATTTATTTTTCTCTTATTCTTTACCCCTCTTTTTTCATATTTTTTTTTGTATATATATATTTGCTTATTCTTATCCGAAATCTTGTAGCGTCATTTATTGCTATCCCCTTTTCCTTCTTATGTGTTTATTATATATATTTTTTTTTTCTTAACGGTATATGTGTATATTTATTTATACGACTGTCACACTTAAACGTTAGAGACTCCTTTCTAGCTTATTCTAATTCAATTTATTTGTTTCAACATATTATTTTAATCCTTATCTCCTCTCTCTTTTCTTTTTTTACTTTGGTTCCAAGTAAAATTTTCTTACCCGATTTGCATGAACTACCTTAGTTTTATGATTATTTATTCTTATTTTAAGATTACATTTATTATTAAAGACATCGGTGACCAGATATGGTCCTTCATATTGGTCAGCTAGTTTATATTGTTTGCCCCCTTTTGATAGCCACACGCTATCCCCTATTCGGAATTCTTGCGCGTTAATTTTTCTGTCATAATCAGGGTTGCAAATATTTAAATTATTTTGAGCTTTGAATGTATTTTAATTCACAAATCCTTTTTGAATTCGTAATTAAAGTTTTATTTAATTCACAATTCCTTTTAATTGATAATTAAAAATATTTTAATTTAGAAATCAAAATCTAATCGTGAATTGAAAAGGCTTTAATTAAAAAATCAAAAGGAATTCTTAATTAAATAAATTTCAATTGAGAAATCAAAATGTAATCGTGAATCGAAAGGGCTTTGATTACAAAATCAAAAGAAATACTTAATTAAATAAATTCCAATTAATAAATCCAAATGTAATCGTGAATTGAAAAAGCTTTAATTACAAGATCAAAAGGAATTCTTAATTAAATAAATTTCAATTGAGAAATCAAAATGTAATCGTGAATCGAAAGGGCTTTGATTACAAAATCAAAAGAAATACTTAACTAAATAAATTTCAATTAAAAAATCAAAATGTAATCGTGAATTTAAAGAGCGTCAGTTATGATTATGATTTGTGAATTCGAGGGCTTTAATTAAAAATTCCACAATTCCTTTTAAATTAAACGTACTAAGGCATTTTTATCATATATATATATATATATATATATATATATATATATATATATATATATATATATTTATATAGAAAAACATATGTGGACGCGCACATACATACGCACCTGGGCTCATATATATGCAACATTTCATGTCGACCCACACGCACACATACAGACAAGTTGATATATATATATATATATATATATATATATATATATATATATATATATATATATATATATATATATACATGGTCCGTTTCATGTCAACTTGCACCCGTTGACCCGTATATTTTTTGGCTTATATATATTTATATACACATACATACATACATACGTGGGACGTTCCACGTCAATTAAAATGCACGCCCTAAAATTTTTTTTTTACTCGTTTAATTGAAAATTTTTACTAATTTTTCATAAAATTTACCTTAAAAAAAAGGGAAAAAAAATTTTTTTCCCGAAACTTATTGGTCACTAAATATATATATTCTAGACTAAAAATGAAACTTTTTTTCTTTAATACAAAGTTTTCTATCTTTCTTAGTTTATGAGATAATCTTGGTTGAAAAAATAGGTCTTTTTTTTTTGAAAAATCACCATAACTGTGGTTTAAAAAAGTCATAGAAACATTTTACTTAGCTCATTTTAAAGAGGGCTATTAGAGTTTTAAAACCCATTTGGTTTTTTTTTTATATCATAATTTTCATAAAAATGGCATTTATTTTTATGTGGGCAAAAAAAATTAGTAAAAAAAATTTTTTTTCACATTGCTGTAAGCAATTAGAAAATGACTTTTTTCATGTCGGACTTACTTTATTTGAAAGATTTTTGACCAATCTTTCAAACGCCGTTTGGATTTTGAAGATGCGATAATTAGTTCCAGAGATATAAAACTTTTAATTTTAATTAATTTTACTCTAGGGTAGGCAAAAGCAATCGGACGGCAGTGTATATATATATATATATATATATATATATATATATATATATATACTATATATATGCATATATATGGGACGTTCCATGTCGTTTCGCATGCATGCACGCACACGTTAATATTCATGGGATTTTTCATGTCAATTGAAACGCAAGCAGACAAAGGTTTATATATATGGGACATTTCATGTCAACTCGTACGTACTCATAATCACAGGCTTTTCTATATACATACGGGACATTTCATGACAACTCTCACACACCTATCCGAGTTCCTTCAGGTTTACATATATAGGACGTTTCATGTCAATTTGCATTCATGCATACACGCTTTTATGTACATGGGACTCTTCATGTCAACTCATGTATGACCTTACAGACAGGTTTTTGCATATATATATGGTCCATTCCATATCAAGTTGCTCACGTTCACCCGCAATTTTTTTTGTTTATATTTATATATATATATATATATATATATATATATATATATATATATATAGGACATTCCATGTCAACTCGCACCTACTCGCAAGCACAGGTTTTTCTTTATATATGGGACATTTCATGACAACTTGTACACACCTATCTAAGTACCCTTAGGTTTATATATATGAGACGTTCCATGTCAATTCGCATGCATGCACACACCCGTTCATCTAAATGGGACTTTTCATGTCAACTCGCAAGCATGATATAAACATATATATATATATATATACATAAGGGACATTTCATGTAGAATCGCACGCGCACACACAGGTTTATTCAAGTTTATATGGAACATTTAATTTCAACTTATGCGCGCACGCACACGCTCACACATACAAACACATATTTAACTTCATATATATATATATATATATATATATATATATATATATATATATATATATATATAGATACATACTTTACTTTTTCGATGTAGACACTCGTTAAAAAATAGTTATTTACTATGCTGTGGTACCCACGATCGCCGTCTTTGGATACCAGGTGTGAATGACAACTTAAACATCATCTACAGCAAAAACTTTTTAAATTCTACTTATAGTTTAATAACTACTTTGAAGTTGTTGCAAATGTTATCTAGCTAAACATGGATGTTCCGAGTAAGATAAACATTGTCTACAAGAATATCTTTTGAAATTTAGCCGTTATTTATTAATAACATGTACGTTTCCCGAGATGACATCTCACAATATCCTGGTGATCCTGGCTACCTAGAAGTCGTCTATATGAATGAATTTTGAAATTTTTCATACCGGTTATGAAGTTTACAGGCATTTGCAGGGACTACGTCAAATGAAACTTGGAGATTCTTTTAGATTTAGATTCTAAGGTTGTTTGATTAGGTCAAAGAATACTCGGAAATCAAAAGATTTTCAAAGAACAATTGTTTAAGATTCATGCAACTTCCATGAAATATGTTGATTTACTCGTAGTCGATACCCATACATAAAGATCATTCATACAAATCATGTCGCATATAAATTTGCGGTAGTATCCCTACTAAATTATGAATTTATCGTTCAAATAATGCCAGCAAAATTTAACTTCGAGAAAGCATATTACTATCGTAATTAGTGAATAATTTTAACTTTTTTTCATCAAACATCATTCCGATATACAGGTAATAAGCGTTATTATTTAAAAAATTTGAGAATTTATGAATCTTAGCAATTATTTACTTACCATGAAAGTTAAGAAATCATATTAGAAATTCATTTTATTTGAATTAAATCATTTAAAATCTATATAAGTCAAATTCCAAATATAAAGAAATCCTGAATCAGTTATGCATTCACATATAATTTTTATTTAATCTTTAACATTTTTGTTTATTTAACCGAACAATAAACATTCTTGCTATTTACATGAAATTATGAGACTTTAATTTTTTACAAAAATAAAAAGTAATTTTTTTAAACATCATTTATTATAAATATTATTTCCTTAATAGACATAAATCTTTGAAATCATTAGAGATATCTAATACTATTACAAAATTATAGAAAATGAAGATATATTTTAAGAGAAAGAATCATATTTCTGTCCTTTGCTAATAAGAAAATTGGTTTTTTCGAATAAAAATAAATTAAAATGGAGATAATATATTGACTATGAATAAGATTTACATAATTAGACGCATTTATGCATATTGTGTATGGACTATGGATACATCGTATATTAATTATGTGGGCTCATATAAATACACAAGTTCTCTATAGCTTTTTATGCATGACTTCTGAATTTTTTTCCATACGATGTGACCTTATATAAAGCAATAAAACAATTTTTTTCATGTCATTTATTTAAATTATTTATTTACTTCATGCTGGTAAAAATTTACAATATTATATGTGGCGATAACTCAGCCAATGTTCATTTTTAGATAATTTTTAATATCATAATTGCATATTTAACACAAGAGTTTGAATAATAACTTTTCAAGTGGCGATTACTCAGCCAATGTAAGTTTTCAGATATTTAATAATATCGCGATTATTTTCTAATATGAAACATTTGAAAAGAATTTATTATATGGCGATTACTCAGCTAATGTAAGCTTTCATGTATTTCATAATATCGCGATTATTTTTTAATATGAAACATTTAAAAAGAATTTATTAAGTGGCGATTACTCAGCTAATGTAAATCTTTAGATAATTTTGAATATCGCGATTATTATTTTAAAAAATTTCTACCTATTCATATTAAAAGATTGCTTTTATAAAAAATGTTTCTGTATAATTATAAATAATCAATTATAAATTATTAAACTTTTTGCTTATTCATAAAAATAATAAAATAAGTATTATTAAGTTCAAAGCTTTATACTCTTACAAATAACTTTTGAGTCCATTTGCTTTATACAGTACTCGTTTTTCGAATTCAATATCGGACAATCTATTAAATTTTGGCATGTTAATTAAAGTAGCATAAGAAAATAATCTTTCTACTGGAGCTGAAGAAGGTAATGTGGTGTTGAATTTCAAAAATAAGCTTTTAACAACTGGAAAATTATTTAAAGACTCCAAAGATATTGTTTCTTCATTTAAAAACCTCATCAGTTCATTTTCTTCTTGTTCTTGAGGTGCAAAAGCCGTGTTCAGTAATGCATTTGAGCTGTCATCATCAAAATCAAAAATGAATTCTTTTATCATCAATTTTTTCTTTTGAAGAAATGATTTGTTTAAAGGCGTCATACAATAAAATTCCACCTTGTTATAACGGGCCTCTGTAAACTGCATTCAAAAATTTTTTTCATTTCTTCTCGTTTTTTTGGTGATCTTAAACATTTCCATAATTTTTGGCATTTTTCCATGACAAATTTATGACACTTTTTAATATTTGGAACTCTGTCAATTGCGTCTACAAGATCTTTTGTTGCTATCAAACTCAAGGTATGGCTGGTACATCGAAAATGACAAGATAGTGTTATATTTGAAAATATTGCTTTGTCTTCTACAGGAACTACATTATCGTTACTGTTCATAAACAGTGATTCTTCGCCATAATTTTTTTCAAACTCTTCCATTTCCTCTTCAGAATCATTTGAATCCTCATCTGCAATAATTTTTATATAATAATTTGAAAATTTATTAAGATTTTATAAAGATTTTTCATATAAATTTGAAGTTAAATTTTTGCATTTTTTTTTTATTATATTTATAACTTTTAAGCAAAATTAGCTTTTTTAATAAATTTAAATTTGTTTGATTAAATTTTGTTTCATGAGAAATTATAAAATTTAAAGAAAATCTACCGATGATTGACAGTTATTAATTGATTTTATTATTTAATATTAATTTAATTCAATAATTGATTATATTCATCCAATAATTTAAATGTATATTTATTTAATTTTTAATAAAATTGATTTAAAATTACAATTTAAGTAACCTGGAAAATAATTTTCTGGATTTTCTATTCCGAATCCTTTAAAGGCTTTAACAAAATTTTTGTCATTATCCGTAACTGTAGATACAATTTTTTCAGTATTTAGCTCGAAAGTCGAATAGATAAGAGATAGTTGCTTTGCTATATTGGAAAAAGTATGCGATCCTTCAAATCGTCTACAAGCTAAAGCTGCTGATCTTCTTCCCAAAGAAATATCATCAATCTGCAAATAGAAATAATTTTGATTTTATTGTAATTTCTTAACTACTTTATGTTAATAACATGTTATCTTACCCAATGAGCAGATAGATCGATAAAAATTTGATGAAAATTTAAAGATAGAGCGATAAAAATTTGATAAAACTTTAAGATTTCCTTGAATAATCTGGTACAAGTCATGCATTTGGCTATGATTATAATGGCGATAACGTCATTTGATTTCGTCAAATCTGCTTCGAAAAATTTTCCATCCAAATAGCAAGTTTTACGGCAGACATCTAACATTTCTTTTTGCTCATTACTTAATGAAACAGAAGGCGCCGTTGAAATATTTGTAACTACTGTAGAATTACTCAATCGTGATAACTCATTATGGGTACCATTATTTGCCGTCCCCTGACTTCCATCATCATGTAATAGTTCACCATCTATACCAACTCTTAAACTAGTTAGCAATACATCTGTATTGTCTACTGAATTTTCTTCACTATTCATTTTAAATCCTTAAAGTGAACAACAAAACAATGAATAACATAATAAAATACAATGTATTTATAGGTTTATTGATCCAGTAAGAATGATTTGAGAGTTTATTTTATAAATAATGTTCCTAAAATTAAATTTTTATGAGGTCTAAAATTTGTCAAGTATGAATTTAATTATAATCTTTTTAACGAAAATTCAATTTTACAAAACCCAACTTTGTTATAAAAATACATAAACATTAATTTCATGCACTCAAAACCAAAAAATGTTTAATTAAAAGTTTCAAATTAAAAAAAAGGGGCCGGATACGCTGTCTTTGTCTAATTAAGGTTTTCATATTTTACTTAAATATTAATTGTTTTAATTGTAAATTAATTTTCAAGTACAAAAGATGAGATTATAAAGAATATTTGTATAAAAATCGAAAATTTATAATGACGTTATTGAGAAAAGTATGGAATGCCAAAGTAAAAGGTTATGTTCTAAAGATATCGACATTCCCTACTTTTTTCAAACAATTGTCAGCCAGTTTTATGTTATTTTACAAAGATTTGCATTTATATTAATTGCGGTAATAAAATAACTGGTGGTCAATAAATTTTTCTTTCAGTTAGAGATTAATCATATATTTTCATACACAAAACATATACAAAAAATTTTATAGGTCTAAATCATAAAAGAGTTGTAATGAGACAATTTAAATTTTTCAATATTTTTTTCTATGAATTCCTTAATGAATTGTTCTTTCGAATACTATAAACTTTAGATAAATACTTAAAACAATAATCGATGTTGGAAATAACACATAAATAACACATTTTGCAAATTATAATATGAAGATATTTTAGTTTATCTAATTGGTGAAATAATATAATTAAATGAAAAAATGTTTTTTTTCATGTTGAAAACACGTTGCTAAAAATGAAACCAATAATTGAAAAAATGCACTAAAAAGCATTAAATAGATTAATTAAATTTCTTAAAATTACTTTTATACAGTTTCATTGCAATAATCAAGATAAAATTTTACAACAAAAATTATTAAAGAAAAGGGTGGGCACTAATTTTCAGTAAATCTAATAATAATTTCAATACTATCTTTAATAATTTCTTGAAAAAATTTAAGAAAAAATTTCAGCACCCACACTTTTCTTTTTAAATTTTTGATGTAAAATTTTCTATTGATTACTGCAATGAAACTATATAAAAGTAATTTCAAAAAAGTTAATTTATTTATTTTATACTTTTTAGTCTATTTATTCAATTATTGTATTTTATTTGTAAAGCATGTTTTTAAAATTTTGTATTTTCTACTTTGAAGTTAAAATTGTTTTTATTATCATTTAGAGTTACATTGCAACCAGACTTTTCGAAGATTGCACTCAGGTACATCCGTTATCAGCGACTTGGTACTGCAGTTCCACCTCTTCATCCTAAATCATTATTATGCATTATAGATTTACTTTCAAACCTCGAATTCGGTTTTAGCAGCCCCGAAATCCCCTGGGGAACCCACCTCGGCCCAGAGAAAGCCTCCCCACTTGTACTTCCTCGGAGACGACGTCCATGCGTATTCTGGACACCGTGCATCACTTCGTGGCAATGGTTTGATCTCAAATTCGGTTTTAGCAACCCTGAAAACCCCCGAAAAACTTGTCTTGACCCAAAGAAAGCCTCTCCACTTATACTCCCTCGGAGATGACTTTTTACACCCGTTATCATCGACCTGGATGTCCAGGTACCAAAATGACAACTGATTATTATATTGTCATCCAAGACCAAAGTCTATGCCAATTTTCAGAATTTATTTCTGTCAAAAAGTGCCTGAAATCGAGTGTGCAAGATTTGATTACAGACAGACAAACAAACAAACAGACATGAAGGCGAATATAAGAAAAACGTATATAAAAAAATAATATTTACCTACGTTAAGTCTGCTTTAAGACTAATTATCTTTTGTTTTTTATGACAAAAACAAGTAAATTGAATTATAATTGGAGAAAATTTCTATAAGTTACTTGAATTTATGAAAAAGTCAATATAAATCGTCATTTTTGCAGAATTATGAAGATTATGATTATTTTTTCGGAAAATATAAAGTTATGGAAATTATTTATGAAAACGTTTTCGATTGGAAAATTTGTGATTATTGCAGTTAAATTTTGGTACATCATCATCAGTTATATCCTCGTAATGCCCCGAAAATTTCTGAAAGAATCGAAACAAATTTTTTTCCGGTCTTTAAAGAATGTTTAAGAACTATTATGAAATGAAAATTGATAAATGTTTCAAGTTTTCCGAATTGTTCCGACATTGACATTTCAATTATAAGCCGTTAATCATAAAATTTGGAAAAGTCTATTGTATGCAACTATTTTTCCAGTGATTCAGTTGTAATTTATAAAATTGTGAATTTAGGTGATCCATTATGTTTCTTTCCGTAATACTTATCTGATGTTGGAGCTGCAGCAATCGAGTTTTGCTTTTTTTATTTCATTAATATCATTTTAAATTCGTAAATTAAACAAATATAATGACTTGTCCGCACTAAAGCTATGTTAATACAATAATTTTTGTTAAAGTAAAAAATCATTTTAACTTGTTATTTTTTTATGAACTTGGATTGGAAATTATATATCAAGCTCGACAAACCTAATCTTAAAATACGTTACATTGAAAGTTTGTATTATTACTTTTTATGTAGTATTTTCGTGGGTTTCTTGAGTTGTCCGCACTCGAGTTTAATCTTACCAATTTTTTCTTTGTCACAAAAAAATTTGATTAAACACACCGTTTATTCATAACTTAGGATTGGAAATATTAGAAGACTGGAAGCTTCGTCATGCTCACAAAGAAAAATAATGTAATCTAATTTTAAAAATAATATTAATCTGAATAATATATCCTTATCAGAAAAGTTATTGTAATTTATATATTTTTGGAACCTTTCCAATTTCATGTGTACTACTATGGTATTATATGGGGATATCCACCCAACTTTAAATTCTCTAGTAACATGTCATATTACAGCTGTTACTGGGTTACCGCATGATGCACATTATTTAAACTAGGTTATAATCTTTTGTTCTATCCTGTAACTCTATTTCTGATGTATTTTGTAAATGTGCCACAAACGACGCAGCAGATAATTCTATAAAAAGTAAATTTACACATAAGATAAATTACGGTTATTTTTTATGTGTAAAAATGAATGTTTTATAGAAATATCTACTGCGCCGTTTGTGGAACATTTACAAAATACATCAGAAATAGAGTTACAGGATAGCACAAAAGATTTGACCCTAGTTTAAATAATGTGCATCATGCGGTAACCTAGTAACAGCTGTAATATGACCTGTTACTAGAGAATTAAAAGTTGTGTGGATATTCCCATATATCAATAAATATAATTATGACTTCTTCAGATCCTTTATGAATTTCTAATATATTGAATAGTGATTTTTGAAGGGCATATCATAGTATAAATTAAATTAACTTATTAATAAACTGAAAAATTGCCTAGTATTAATAAATCAGTGCGATTTATTGTATTTATTCAGAAAAAAAATAAATAGCTTAGTCGTATGAAATGGCACTATTTCCACTATCGAAAAATTCTATGGTATGCTAAACTATTTCAAGAGTTAGAAAAATTTAATAATACGTATATTTTTTTATATGTTCAAAATCGTTACTGACAATCATAAATAATTTTTACGATATTTTATTAATAGCAGGTTGTATATCTCTATCCTTTTATAATTAAAAATTTAATTTTTCTGCAAAACCTTATGATTGTAGCAAAAAATAAGAAGAAAGCCCCATCTCGTATAATAAAAAGCAATATTTTCTCTTATGAGAAAAAATTATTTTTATCGCTTCGTTTCAAAGAAAACTTTGAAAAACTGAATTGTCCATTCAAACCTCGATTTTTTTAAGTTTTTCAAGGTTTTCTTCAAAACGAATCGATAAAAATAATTTTTCCTAATCAAAGAAAGTATTGCTTTTAATGATATAAGATGGGGCTATCTCTTTATTTTTTGCTACGATTGTTAGTTTTTGTAAAAAAATCAATTATTTGATTAGAATAGGACAGATATACTCGACCTCCTCTTAAGGATCTTTAATAGCTATTAAACTCTTTACAAGATTGTAATAATTCATCTCGATTTACTTCGATAGAGTTCGTGAAGTTTCATTGACCTTTCAATCAGTATACAGAAAATATAAAGATTCATCCGTATTCTTAAATGATCTTATAGATTTATAACCATTTATTTACCAATAATTTAATGAATATATTCATAAGATGATAAAAGGTAAAAAATATTTCTTAAAAATTTGTTACAATACAATCCAGAAGGTTTCTCCTGAAAACTTGACAGTGCTGTTCAATTCTAAAGCGATCTTAATTGTTCATTAATTGTGAATGCGATGAAATTCCGGTTACCATTCCTTAGCAAAACTTAATGAATCAAAAAAGTTCTGAAGGTATCAACGACAATCATAACAATTTTTTTCATAAGAGTTCGCAAAGTTTTATTATGGACTGGTACCAAAAACCGCAAAAAATTAGAAAGGTTCTTTTACATCAGGATCTTTTCAAACCAATGTACATTTTAACCAGGGTATTTCACCTGAATGCAGAGGACATATATAAATCATATGTGCTAGGAGAGTTTCCGTAGCCGATGGAGATCCACGGCTCCACCAAAGTTTTTCCTGTGTATTTCGGTCCCCTGAACACGAATTTCGAGGGTGGATAGCTGGAAAATGGTTAGGAAAATCTCTAAAGTCCATTTTCTGGTTGAAGAAAATTTTCTTAATTTTTCGCTGAAAAACATAATTTTTCGTGTTTTTTATCAAATATTAAGTCGAAAATATTCTTATCAATTTTGCCATACATTGCACCATTTCTCTGTAAAAACATCATAAAGTTTAAAAAAAAAAACCCATTTTGCCATTTTTAATGATTTTTTTGATTTTATTGCACCAATCATTGGTGACCAATATAATTAAGAATTTTTACATTTTAATTAGCTTAAATTATTCTTTAATCCACCAACTGTTGATAAAAAAAGAATGGTTTAGGCTGGTTGCGGTCTTCCTTTAATTTTTCACGAAGAATTGAACCGCTTATTCAGAGAGTTCCATGCAACGGTGCTCACACAAAGGTGTTCAGAGAAAGTAATACTAAAGAATGATGAATACATATGCTCACGCTGGCTCTATCTTGCGCTGCATTTTTTGCTTTACAACAATATTTTAAACTTTTCGAACAAGATTAGCATCAATAATTATTCTACATACATATGGCTAGAGTTATTGACAACATTAGAGGTATATTATTGTTTCAATAAATTGTAAATCGCTGAGTAAAAATTATTTTACATTTTTCTCTCACCTGACTACAGCGCCCCCATGCGGCAAATAGTTCCGACCACCTCTTAAGATTAGCAGAAATAACCAGAATCTTAGATTCCATGAAAATTTCTTTATAATTAATAGATGATATGAAAAATTTCAAAATTTATTTCCCTGACTGACATTCAGATTTCCAGGAAGATTGATAGGCATCCACAAGAACAAATATGAATTTGATAAACAATAAATAATGATACTACAGATGACACCAAGGTGTCCAGAAACATCCAAGTACCGTAAGACATCGACCACAGATACATCAATATAAAAAATTAATGATGTGATATCTCTCAAATTGAGCTACAACAGCTACATACACTGACGCTCACGAAAATTTGGCCACCTATTTTTTGTCATTTTCTTTCACCCATTTGTAAATTTGTCCCATTTTGTTTCAAATTGTCGGAAATTAAAAATTAAAAATCGAGATGAAAACTACAATACTCTACTTCAAAATGAGAGGTTAAAAGCTACTGTAAGTCTATTTTTAAAAGAGTTATACTCATTTACGTTAAAAAAATCCTTGTTTTTTCAACAGCTGATATTTCGAAAAGGGTGCTTAAAAAAAAGAACTTCAAAGAGAAAAAAGTTTTGTTTTTTAGTAAACAATCCGATCTTAAAGTTAAAATACAATAAAAAAAAATTTAATTTTTCTCATTTTCCTTATAGTAAAATATTTTTTATATTTCCAACTCTATAAATTGTGGTGTATCGATAATACGTCTATTTATAATGATAAAAAAAGAAAACAAAATAATACAAATTAATAAAAAAGTGAAAAAATAGAAAATATAATAATAACAATTAAAACGTTTAATTAGTGATTTATTCATATTTTAACAATAAATATAAAGAAATTTGATTTTTTTATAAATAATATCGATATAAGCTATAAATTCCAAGTTAGTTTAATCACAATACTATTCATTTTATCATTTCAACATAAATTTTTTCAAAAATATAACAACTATATCACTTAATATTTATAAATAACTAAAATCCATAATTATCATAATCACAAAATTATCACTACTTTATCATTTTGACATAAACTTCTTTAATAATATAATAAATAAATAATAAATTTAAAAATAGCTTTATTTTTTATGGATAAAAGGTTGATATTTCGACTTTCTTATATCGAAACTCACGTTTTTTGATGGTTTTTAGTGTAAACTTTAAAACCCAGTTGAAATTTTTAAGATTCGATCATTTTTTGCAGAGATATTAAACTTTGAATTTTTTCCGATTTTTTCTTAGGTTGCCAAATTTTCGTGAGTAGCACTGTATATATATATTTCTATTATGTGTATATATATATATATATATATATATATGGAACATTTCATGTCGATTGGCATGCATGCACACGCACGTTAATATACATAGGATTTTTCACGTCAATTCAAACGCACACACACACAGGTTAATATATATATGGGACATTTCATGTCAATTCGCATGCATGCACACAAACTTTAATAAATATTGGATTTTTCACGTCAATTGAAACGCATGCACATACAGGTATATATATATATATATATATATATATATATATATATATATATGAGATATTTCATGCCAATGTGCACCCATGCACACACAGGTTTATATATATATAGGACAGTACATGTCGTTGCGCATGCATACACACACGTTAATATACATGGGATTTTTAATGTCGATTCAAATGCATACAAACACACAGGTTTATATATATTGGACATTTCATGTCAATTAGCATGCATGCACACAAACGTATATATACACATATATATATATATATATATATATATATATATATATATATATATGTGTGTGTATATCTGTGTATACATATACATGGGATATTTAATGTTAATTTACACGCGCGTGCACACACACAGGTTCATATATATGGGACGTTTCATGTCAATTTACATGCATGACACACGTACTTGAGTTTATATATATTTTTCTTTATATATATATATGGGACTGTTCCTGTCAAGGCGCATGCACAAATG
Organism: Anastatus disparis; assembly: GCA_017163975.1. Classification (NCBI taxonomy): domain Eukaryota; kingdom Metazoa; phylum Arthropoda; class Insecta; order Hymenoptera; family Eupelmidae; genus Anastatus; species Anastatus disparis. The sequence goes on along the minus strand of JAFFSR010000044.1, from coordinate 1,423,941 downwards.
AGCTTATGAATATAAGTTTATACATATACATGGGATATTTTATGTCAATTTACATGCGCACATATATTGTCTTATTCTTTTCATTGTTTTGGTGACTCCTTTGTGCCCCCTTACCACAGAGGCATGAAATTCTTCTAATATTTTATATCGGTGTTGTTCTTCGACGTATTTGATACAGCTTAAGCATATAATAATTTTTACTTGTGTTCCCCTCAACACTTTTCTTAAATTTTTCACTATTTTCTCCCATGGAACATTTTCAATCCGTTCACTCCTTACCATGCTTATAGAGTGTATCTTTCCTTTACTTATATTTTCCTTTAACACACGAAAACAGGATAATAAATTCGCTATTATTTCCATTGTGCTTACTGAGGTGTTTCCTCGTAGTACCATTGCTAATTGTAATATTTTCCCTTTTGCGATAATTTTGACCTCCCCTGGGCTTAATCCATTAAAACGAGGCAACTCCTTTCTTTCATCTAGGTGTTCCAACTCCTCTACCGGATTTCTTGATAAGGCATTGGCGTTTACATTTGTTTTTCCGCACTTATAGACAATATCGTAATCATAAACGTTTAATTTAATACGCCAACGGGTAATTCTTGAGGTAAGGTCCGTCGCATTTTTAAACCATATCAACGGTTCATGGTCCGTGATTACCGTGAATTTTCCTCCTAGTAAATAGGGTCTAAATTGTGAAACGCTATACATTATTGCTAACGCTTCTCGTGAATACTTATCATATTTTCTCTCTGTATCTGAGAGAACCCTGAAAACATGCGATTGGTCTATCTTTTCCAATCTCTCCTTGTGAGAGAATGCCTCCTACAGCTACCCCACTCGTGTCACACGTAACTAAAAATGCTTCTGAAAAATCTGCGATTTTTAACATAGGTTGACTGCACAATTTTTCCTTCAAAATTTCGAATGCCTGCTGTTGCTCTTTCTCCCATATAAAAGCAGCATCCTTCTTTAATAAATTACTTAAGGGTTTGGCTAAACCTGAAAAATCTTTAATAAAGCGTCTGTAATATCCTGCCAGTCCTAGAAATCGGCGAATATTTTTCGGCGTTTTCGGTATGGGAAAATACCTTACAGCATCAAGGTTTCGAGGGTTTGGTCTTACTCCTTCTTTACTAAGTAAGTGACCTAGATATATAACTTCTTTCTTTAAAAATTCGCATTTATCCGGTTGTAGTTTAAGATTCGCTTCTCGCAGTTTTTGAAAGAATTCCTCCATTGCATAGTTATGCTCTTCTTGTGATTTACCATATATGACTGCATCATCTAGGAATAAAAACATATTTCTTTTATTAGTTACACTTTTGAAATTTCTCGTTTTATTCATTCTAAATACGCTATCGACTAAACGTTGAAAGGTCATGGGTGAATTAGATAAGCCCATAGCCATTTGCTTAAATTGATATAAGCCAAAACATGACGAAAATGCACATTTGTGTCTATCTTCTTTGGCGAGGGGTATTTGAAAATATCCTTGTGCTAAATCAAAAACGGAAAAATATTTGTCTCCTCCTACCTGATCAATAATATTAAGAATATTCGGCAACGTATATTTGTCTTTAATCGTCTTTTCATTTAACTTTCTATAATCTACCACTACACGATATTGTTTATTGCACTTGCTATCCGGTGACTTCTTTACTAAAAAGGCGGGTGACGCATGATTTGAACTTGACGGCTCTATGATATCAGAGTCTAACATTTCTTGAATTTGTCTTTCAAGTTCATCTTTGAGGGCATGCGGGAAGCGATAAGGTTTGATGCATATCGGTATATCATTTATTGTTGATATAGTATGTTCGACTAGCGTCGTTGTACCCAACGTTTCTCCTTTTAAATAAAAACAATCTGCGTATGTTTCGATTAATTTTTCTATAGGCTCTTTTTCTTTTACGGTTTGGTGTTGTAGTCGTAACTGTGATTTTAATTTTTCTAATCTTACAGCTTGTGAGTTCGGTATACTACTTACGTCAAATTTTTCCTCTTGGTACAGATCATAGCATAATATGTCAAAACAAGGCTTATTCGTGAGTCTTAAATAATCATATTTTAAATCATCGAAGTCACATTTTTAATACTCATTTGCGTCGTATTCATTTTCCTCTCTATCGTGTTTGCTAGAGTAATCTTCGGGTTCAAAGTCTTTACGTAAAAATTCTTCAATCTCTCCGTTTATCGTTTTCAAGTTCAATCTTTCTTGCTGGCTCTCTTCTAGAATATCATCGTTGGGGCTTATATCGAATGTCTCGTATACAACAGTATCTTTCTCTGTGTGTAACTTTACTTCTTTTTCTATCTCATGTGAATTATTTATTCTTATGTGTAACGCTAGATCCTTTTCCTTTGCTGAAATTTCATTCTCGTCCTCCTCATAAACAAGATTTTTCTCATTATTATATAATTTTTTTTTTAATCTCTTCTCTTGGCTGAAATTGTGATTAATTTTTGGAACATTTTCGTAATTATTAAATAATTTATTATCTTTCTGTTTCATATTTTCTGTTCTTATCCGAGAAAACGCATAATTCGGGTCTTCGTCCCACGTTTCCTCCTTTTTTTTATAAATAATATTTTTTCGTTCAAATTCTCTTTGCATGTATTCCTTTTCTAAGGCTACTTGATCTTGTACGTTATCTCCTTCGTCTCTCTGAGTCATCATAACTTCCATCTTTTTGTTCAATGACGCGTTCTCTTCATAGCCTCCTTCTTGCTCTGTATCAATATCGAGCTCTTTCAATGGCAGATTTTCCTTTTTAATATGAATATTTCCTCTATGTTTATCGTTCTGCGTTTCAACTATTTTCATTGCTTCATTAACATTATTTTCACACTCCTCTCTTGAGGTACTTTCATAAGTAATATTTTCTTCGTCGTAATACTCCCTTTTATTCCCAACTTTGGGATTTCTCCAATAGAAAGCATCATTCTTTCTATTATTTTTAACCTCATTAAATACTTCTTTTTTATTCAATACATAATATTTATTTTCATCATAGTGAGGGATTCCTCTTTCCTTTTCACCTTCAACAATATATATTTCTTCAAAATTGCGACTACCCTGCTTTGGGTTTACAACCTTATTTTTACTTATAAAAATTTCTCCTTGTTTCTGTAAATCTTTATTTTCTCCTTTGCACATATCTTTATTCTCATAATCATTGAAACATTCATTTTTCATTTTATACTCATAACTGCCATAATAATTTACATAGTCCACGTCATTATCATCATAATGACGTGGACTATGTAAAGCTAAGTTCATCTTGATTCTCAGAGATAACTTTATTAATATTTTTCTCAGCTTCTTCAATAACTAATTCATTTGTTTTAAATTTTTCATTTTCTTTAAACAACTTATTTTCTTGTTTTAACGTACTTTTATTAACATGATCCTCGCGGCCTTCAATATTATTTTCATTAACAACATTCATTTTATTTTTTTCCGTATTCGTCTCATTAAATACTTCATTTATTTTCATATAATTCACATAATTTTCATTCTTCAATAATTCATTTGCATTATTAACAATAATTTTACGAGCATGCCCCTCATTGGCCTCGTCCGTCTTTCTATATATCATATCTCCTTTATTTTGTTTAATAATTTCATCATCTTCATTAAATACTTTATTTATTTTTACATAGTTTCCATTTTTGTTTTTCCTTACTAACTCATTTTCATTTTTCAATATAGCATCATCGGCGTGCCCATCATTGGCTCTGCCTTTCTTTATATCAACAATATCTTTTCCTATATTTTTATTATTTTCATATAATTTATCATTTATTTTCCTATAATTCACATGATTACCTTTTTTCAATACGTCTTTTTCATCATTTAAAATAACATCATTTACATGCCTATCATTGGCTTTGCCCTTCTTTATATCGACAACTTTTTCCTCATTTTCATAAAATATATCATTTATTTTTATATAATTTACATATTTACCTCTTTTTAATAATTCATTTTCATCATTTAAAATAACATCATTGGCATGCCCATCATTTGTTTTGCCATTTACACAGTTATTAGTTTCTTCTTTTTCATCATAACATAATTCTTGAATCTCTACCGCATTTTTCTTTCTATTTTTATTATGTCTTATTTTAGTAACCTTCCTCATTACTTTCTTGTTTATTTCTTTATTTGTCTTTGGTTTCTTTATCATGATTATCTCGTCATTAAACGTCACTGCTCTTCTCTTTTCTCCTTTTCTGGGTTCGTTTCTGATACTTGACTTCGCTGGTATCTTATCGTTTTTCTCACTTACTTCTTTTTGACCTTGACTTATTTTTTCCTTCATCGCTTCTATGAATGAATTTATTCTATTTAACTCTTCATTTAATATTATGTTACTCTCCTTGTTTTGACTTAAACTTAGTTGATTTAATTTTCTGTTTATCTTTTCAATGTCATGGATGATATCAATTGGGTCTCGCGATTCTTCGGTCCTTGAATCGGATGTTTCTTGCTGTAAATGTCTTATTTCTGGTTCTCCGCCCTCGACCTTATCGAAAGCTTCGTCATGTAATTGCTTATATCTTTCTTTAAATTCTTCTTGTATACTATCGCCGCTTTCTGGAACGCTTTCTTGTTTCTCCAAATTAAATTCGTTATAACTGGCATGTATATTTCTACCTGTAGTTTCTATATCTCTAATAGTTAATAAAAGTCTGTCATATTCTTCTTCTTCCTCCGTTGTAAAATCTATTGCTTGGTTTTCTTTGCTTTTGTCAGTTTTTTGTTTATCGCTCTTATTCCTAGCAAACGTAAAATATTCCTCTGTCGGTGAATGATTTCTTTTATTTTCATTATTTATTATTTTTATCTCATCTGAGGAACTCTCCCGTGCTCCTTCAAAATGTATCACATTACCTTCATATTCTAAGTTATTCGTGAAATAATTAATTTTTGCTTTCGTCTGCCTAAAAAAATCAGTGCCCAAAATTCCTGCTTCCTTTATAGGAAACTCATCGTCTACTAAATAAAATTCAATTTTTTTATTTTCTAAATTTACCATAATTTTTCCTACTGTTTCTCAATAATAAGGCGCAATGCCTCTTTCTTATCGTTTCTTGCATATCGATATGAATATAGGGAGATACTTCAGATTTCTTTACTAGACTTACAGAGGCTCCAGTGTCTAACATGAACTCAAGTGGCCTTTTAAATTCTCCTACATCTATTCTTATAATTATTGCTGTACTTGCCTGATTCAAGTTCACTGTTTCGACGCGCGTGGATCGTCGCTCGCTGCCTGTGACGTAGTCGGGCGCGTGCCAGCCGTTATCTCTCTCTCCGCATCCACTTGAGGGAGATTCAAACTGTTTTCCTGCGACTCTTGTTCTAAACATGTGTCTCGTTGTAATTTAAAACACTGATTGCGAGTGTGGCCTGGTTTACCACAGTAATAACATGTTATATTTGAAAAATTATTCGCATTCCGAGTTGAATTATACGGGCCTCTTCTCTCAAAATTATTATTCTGATTGTTACTGCTATTATTTCCAAAATTTGCAGCATAATTATTTCGCTCTCTATTTTGATTTTCATAGTTATTTTCTCTAGCGTTCATCCCTAAATGTCGGCCAGGGGCGTTGGTTATGTTTTCCCTACCTCTTGGTAAAAATTCTGTCCTTCGATTTACCTTAGCGTTCCAGCCTCCAAAAGCAACATTTGGCCTTCGAATATTATAAAAATTTTGTCCCCTCTGCCATTGGTTTGGCTGAGAATCATTATTCGGCTGCGAAAATGAGTTAACACTTCCCATCTAGCGGGCCAATAATAAGCAATTCATTGCCGGATGTCCCCTTTTATTGCAAAAGGAACAAATTATTATATTGGTCTCTGTTTCGACAATATTTACGCGTCGTGCGTCCTTTAAAAAATTTCCTCTTTTATTTTCCTCTCCACGCACCTCTCCTTCCTCTTGCACACTGTTTGCAAATTCCCGCTCGATCTCTATGGCAGTCTCCCTAGCTACTTCTAAACTTGCAGGAGTACCTATGCGAGCCTGTATTTCCCAGCGCAACCCTCTTAGGAAATACTTTACACAATCTTTTTCTAATTCTTGTTTAAAATCATTTATATAATTTATTCGCTTTTCTTTTCTTGTCATGAATAATATTTCTTTTTCAATTTCGCGTAAGCGATTTAAAAAGACAATTACGTTTTCACCTGTCTTTTGCTTGATTTTTGCTAAATTTCCTGTCCACTCGTGATAAGTTTTTGCTGATCCAAAAATATTTTCTAAATATTCCACAACTTCCATTAAGTTCTTGAAGCTGCGTCCCCTTACGCAATTTAACGCACCCCCATATAGTTTAATTTTAATTAATTTAGCTGATTCTTCTTCTACATGGCTGGGTAAAATCGCTTGTACTTCCATGCACCCGTCTAAAAATTCAGAAATAGGAATATTTTTACCATTGAAACGCGGAATAACATCAAGGGCACCCTTTAAGGATAACCCACGAATTTGCGATTGTGCCATTTTTATTGAGTTATCTGGCAAATTCTGCTTATTATTATTCTCTGTATTTTTATTTTCGTGATTATAAAAATAATCTTTATAATCAAAAGAATTCGTTGTGTTCTTTAAATTCGCAAGTTCCCTTTCTCCGTCGGCTTTTACTAGAGTAGGCGCAATCACCAAGTTACCAGAACTATTCTCTTCTTGCTTTAACTCATTATTCTTACTCTCCGCAAAAGAATCTTGTTCGTTTTTCACGAACTTCTGTATTTCCTCCTTTACTAAATTGAAAATTTTGAAAAATCCAAATCCTTTATTTATGCTTTTGTTTAATTCTTCGATATGTTCGAGGCTTTTAAAATTATTATTAATTACTTCGTCCTTAAAACTTACATTCAAGTGTTCTTTGATGTGTTCTACCGCGACCTCTGGGGGTAAATCTAATAAATCTACTTTTTCAAATATTTTCGGTAATCGAAAACTAGGTTTGGTGCTTAAGGGTGTGCTACAGCTTATTGCTAAAGGCAAAGTGTTAAATGTTTTATTCAAAAGTTTTAATTGTGTGGGTCTAAGATTTATTCTTTTATAATTAACAGGAAACTTTTCTTTAGTTCTATTTTTACCACCTGACTCCCTTTCGTCCTCACTACTATCTGACTTACTTACTTTGTCCCTGTATTCCCTGTTTAAATCTTAAACCTAACGCTTTATATGCGGCCTACCTTGATTTAAACCCCTCTAATTCCCCTACCTCTAAATTATTTCTCTGTAAGAAAATAGTCAAGTCTTTTTTTATCGTAAGGTATTCTTCAATCTTTTTATCTACTTTGCGCGGGTGCTTTGACGCTTTCACTGCTTCAGTGATTTCTGTGTTTTTACTTTTTAATTGTTCGATTAAAGTTTTTGCAAATATATCTTCCTCATACATGTCACCAGAAACGCCGCTCCTATTGCTCATTTCGTATCGTTTTGAATTCTTTGCGATCAACAAAGTAATTTATCGATGATTCCGCAAATTTAATTAGTTTTGTTCGCATCCATAGTTGATATTTAATAAAAATTCTTAAAACTATTTCTGCCATCAATATAAGATTGTCATGCAGGCATATATAGAGGTACCATGCGAATAATTCTACTATTTTTTCACCATTTACAAATTCACCTCCTTCCAACCTTAAATGTTTTACATATCTAATTTTTTTTGCAATTTCAAAACGACGATTCATTCTTAGAGCAGTTTCATAGGGATGATGTATTCAATAAAAAAAAACCTTTTCTGGACATTTAAAATATTTAAAAAGAGTTCTCTTATCTATTTTATATTCAACCAAGATTCGTAATGCTGAAGCTTATTAAAGACTCTATTGATAGAGATTTGACGGAATTTATTTCATGCTACCAAAATTTAAGTTATAATTAAAGATAAAAGTTTTGTAACACACTAATTGATTACAATTAATTTAAAAGTTCAGGCAATTGCAAAAATAAAATTTTAACTTAATTTTCATATTCCAAGGGTAAACGCGAGCATTGCTATCGCTACCCAACTAATGTCAATTTTCATTAAACATTTTCTTTTTAATATTTTTTTTTTTTTTTTGCTTACTTTCGGAAAAATAAATCACAAGGTGATTTCATTATTTCATGTTAATGAAAGAAACCATATTGCTAAAGAAATATAATTTCATTTTAATATCTTTCTTTTGATCTTTAAACCTTCTACTCCTGCAAAATTTTTGATAACTTAATATTTCGTCGTTTTGACACTTGTAAGGAAAAGAAAAAGAATATTTTACATTAATTTATTTGTTATGTATTTTATAGTAAAATTTATCAATTGCGAAAAAGGGCCATTCTAAACTTTGAAAAGGTTTCTGAATATGTTTTTCTTTTATTTTCTTTAAATAATGCAATAACTAGTTAGTTATATGCGTATGTTTTTCAATTTTCTATAGCGCAGTTTTCATAAATAAAAAGAAGCGATTTCATTTTTAATAAAAATTGCCATATTCAATGCTTTGAAATTTGTCTTCGATGAAAAAGTTAGTAAAAGAAAATATTATTTTTCTTGTTTACAACACCTCAAACATAAGAATAATGATAAAAATTTTAAAAAATTTTAAAAAATTTCAAAATATTTTGTCTTATCATTTTATATTTAATAAAAATTCTTTTTCTCTTTTTTTTTTGTTTCACTTGAGCTGTTTCTGAAAATTTTGCAGTGGACGATCTAACCATACGGCGTTTTCAAAATAAGAATTTCACTCATTTTATTTTTATAGTTTAAGATTATTCTTTTAATATTTCACACAATGATATATGTTAAAAAAATTTTCTTAAATATTAAAATTATTAATCCATTAACTTTTAAATGTCCGTCAAATCACCATCGTTCCTTTTATTAATTTCCAGCATAAATTTTTCATAAAAATTCTCTGTTACAGTATAATATTTCCATAGTTATTTTTATATAATTCACACAATAAACTGCTTTAAAAACTCTACAAATATTTTAATCACACAATGTCATAATTTTACCAAGTTATAATTTATTATTTTCTTTGAATTATTTAAATTACTGCAGAATCATCTTAATATGATATTAAAATTGATTTAATTTATTTATTCAACAAAAATTTGTACTTCACACGCTATTAAAAATTTGTCTTCTTTAATAACATTTTTAATTGAATCTTTACTTTATCTCTCTCTTTTCTTTCTTTAACAAGTGTTGAGTCACCAATATTTAAATATGACACTAGAATTCATTTAACCTTATCTCAAAAATAAAATCTTCATGTTTTGCATTATTACAAAAATTTTACTTATTAGCCCAAAAAAAAGTTCATTTAACTTATGCCCATATACTTATTTTCACATTTTTCTTTTTCTTAAAAAAAAATTTCTTTACATATTATTAAAATAAATTTCATTTTTATTCACACGAAAGGCAAGGCAAAGAAATTTTCAATTTATTTCTCATCTCTGCTCTTTTTTTTTTGTTTTATGGGCTGATACACCAGTTTTTAATTTATTGTTCATCCTTGCATTCTTTTTTTTTGTTTCCCGGCCGATGCACCAGTTTTCAACTTATAATAACTAAACATATGTTAAGTTCAGCATATAAGTTAAACAATTTTTTGTAATGGATGATTGTATTTCAGCCATCCATCGACTTCCGTTTGACTAACACGCGAGTGCTACGTTTCCGGGGTTGGAAGTCTTAAAAAAAAGATGCAGCAAGGATAGGTAGAACAATTAAAAAAAAAACCCATGTCATTGCCAAAATTTTATAAATTGATTTCTTTTTTAACCGACTTCAAAAAGGAGGAGGTTCTCAATTCGTTTGAATTTTTTTTTTTTTATGTCTGTTACCTCATAACTCCGTCATTTCTTAACCGATTCGAAAAAACATTTTCTTATCTGATAGAGAATGTCTGCAGGAAGGTCCCATACGTGTCCTATAATTATTGGGCCAATATTCGGTTTGTATGACCCAATTATCAAATTAAGAAAAAAACCGGGTGTTTTGTTTTCTCATTTACCTCCCTTATACTTCGCCTACTCTCTCTCTCTCTCTCTCTCTCTCTCTCTCTCTCTCTCTCTCCTCCCTCCTCCTCCTCTCTCTCTCTCTCTCCCTCTCTCTCTCTCTCTCTCTCTCTCTCTCTCTTACCTGAGCTTGAATATGTATACATGCACACATAACGACACTGTGCCGTTGAGCCTTCTTTCTTTCCTGCTATATATTGCTTGGTGGTGTACTAATGCATGCGTTATGAATTAATAATGAAAATTTAATGTAATTAGTAGGTCTACCTATATTTGCGTTTTTAGATTCACTAGAAGATAGAAAATAAAAATTTGTACTGGTATGGTTAACTATTGACTGGTATAGTTGACTGTTGACTTATAGTGATAGGCGGTGGCTAATTGCTGCAGGCTCCAATGACGTGTCGGCTGCTTGGCCGATTTCACGTGGTCAGCAAGAAGTTGGTCGGGAAAAAGAGGGCCCATGCCTTCAAGCTTGGAGCTTTATACTCTAAGTCAAGTTTCTAGAAGCTTCGTTGTTGCTAGCGGCGGTATAGGTTTCTGCCCATTCGTACGATTTTCAGCTATTCTGATTGGTTGCCAGTCGGCCCTCTCTGTATGGTTTTTTTCTGAACACCATAATTTCAGTTGACTAGAAAGAGGTCAGCTTGAAGTTTATTGGCAATTACTTTTTGCCGTTATCTTTTCGGCTTCCTGTTTTTGAGACTCCGTCAAAGCTTTTCTTTTAAATTTTGCAGTAACTTCGTATAATTGCTCACATAAATTGGTTTTAATGTCCCTCCACTCTGTATTTCTCTTCAGGCACGGCCTTATCTATTTTCATACTGCGCTTTATTCCCCTACCGCTTCGCTGAAATCTTTTCATGCTCCCCTAAGTTAACTTCACGTTTTTCTGTGAAGCCGTTCATCATTGTCAGGCTTATTGCTTTTTCTAAGCTTGCTGCCTGCCTGTATCTTTTCTCAGCATACTATTCAGCTTATACTTCTCCTTCCTTTGCTGTTTCATGCGGCCGCCGAGCCTTGATCTTCATTGAGGTCAACTGAATTTGTTGCTATTTATCCCTCGTATTTGTTCATTTAATATTATTCTATGGTGATTATTTTCGCTTTTATTTATTATTAATATTGTTATTCTTATTTATTTTTCGTTTGAAAAATTCATTGTATTGAATTCGGTTTCTGTAGCGTATTTTTTTCTTTCTTTTACTGTTTTACTCGGCCGCCTTTTTGACCTGAATCGTTTTCATCGTGTTATTCGTCTCCTGTTTTCGTTTATTTATTAATTTAGCAATATTCCTTTTATTTTGTTCATTATTATTATTGTTCTAGCTTTTATATTTTTTTGAAAAATTCATTAATAATGAACTCTGTTCCTTCAGCTCATGCTTCTTTCTTTCACTGTTTCATTCAGCCACTGCTTGATCTCAATTTGCTTGCATCGTGCTTTTTGTCTCTTGCATTCGTTTTTTTTTATATCTTGATCAATATTATTTTTACTCTATTATCTTTTTTTATCATTGTACTTGTAATTCTTTTTCTTTCGTTTTAACAATTTTTGGTAATGAACTCGGTTCATTACACTATCGTATTCTTCATTTTTATTACAAACAAGAGCCAAACACAATAAAGGGGCACGCATTACAATGTTATTTCTTAGATTAGGAACGAAGAAATAATCCCTGTGTTACCTAAAATTCGTACCGGGCACCAAAAAATTTAATTTATGTAACAATTTCATTAAAGAGAATCTTAGCAGCAAATATCAAATCCTGTTTTTTGAAGCGAGAATCCAACGTTGAAATACTTAAGTACTTTCTGATTGACCCAGAATCGTTATCTTAGTAAATCATCCTTTAATTTACCTTGAAGGCTAATATCGAAACTACTAATTGATAGCTAACCAAAGAATAAATGTAGGAGAAATATAAAGTTCTGAACGACGTCGGTTCTGTAAAATCAGAAGAAAATCTGTTGATAAAATTAACAACCCTTGTTACCTTGTTAATTAAATAATCAATATGTACAATAAATGTTTACCTCTTGTCGAGAAATATTTCAATATCCTTTATGAAATTAATCCTTGTAAGCCTATTGTTGCGCAAAGAATAGTCATAGTGAACACAATGTCTTTTACTGAAAATAATGACAGAACACTTCTTGATATTATATAATGAACCATTGTGACTGCATCAAGCATCGATGAAATCAATATCACACTGGAGTTCTATTGAATCCTGCACATTTCTAATAACTTTGTAAATTTTTAAGTCATTAGCGAACAGAAGAAATTTACTGAATTTTATAGAAGAAACGACATCATTTGTAAAGATAAGGAATAGCAATGCTACAAGATGGGTGCCTTGGCCAGCACCCGATAAAACAATAATTTCATTGGATACCAAAGATCTAATTTTTATTCATTGCTTTCTATCATTTAAATAAGATCTAAACCACTTTAAAAGTGATCCACCTATTTCATACCGCTCCAATTTACAATACATTGGAAATAATATTAAGAATTTTAAATGATGATTTTTTAATAATTTTTTCTATAATACTTCCTCTCATAAAATATTTTTTATAACATTTTCATTCTCATTTTCATTTTGTATAAAAATTTTTTTACTATATTTTACTCTTGATAACGCTACATATAATTGAGTGAAAATAAAGGTTTATTTAAATATATTTCTACGTTTTCAAAACTTTGGCCTTGAGCTTTCTTAATGGTCATTGCAAATGCTAAACAAATTGGAAATTGCCTACGGTATAATATAAATGGTAACGATGTTTGTTCACCTGTATCTAAAATTATTCTTGCTATAAATACAATTGAACCTTTTTTATTACCAATAATAATTTCAGCTTTTATATTAAATTTAAATAAATCAATAATTCTTAACCGAGTACCATTACATAGTCCGTCACTTACACTTAAATTTCTTATTAACATTACAATCGCATTTTTTTTAAGAATTAATTTATGTACTGAAAATCCTGGAAATCGTAATGAATTTAAATATTCAATTGGAAACTTTAATTCAACATCTATTTCAGTTCGATCAATACCTTTGTGTTTTGCGTAATCAATACTATAATATTCTACTGCATTTGAGTTAATTTTATTTAAAATTTTATCATTGATATTATATATGTCTTCATTATGTGATGAAAGTATAATTTTATCACATAAATCTTCTTTTAAATCTATATTATTACCATATATTTTTTACATATATCTTTTGTTTTCTAATTTTTAGGAATTTCTAATCATATAATTAAACCACTTCCAATTTTTAATAAAAAATTTGCATAATTATCATAATTATTTCTCATATTTTTTGTTAATTTAAATATTTTAAAATTTTTCCAAAATTCTGAAAATTTTAGTTTTATTTATAATTATTTGTTTTGTTCCATATTTAATGACTGAAAGTGTTTGCATATAATCACCTCCAAGAATAAGTATTTTATTTCCAAAAAAGTAATTTTCCAACCTACAAATATCTCGAATAAGTTTATCAACAAGTTCTAATGCTTTTTTTGGAACCATAGAAGATTCATCCCATAAAATAACATGACATTCTCTAATTTTTTTTTATCTGAATCCAATTTGACACTCAAATTTTCTGTATTTTTTAAATCTAAAGGTAATTTGAAAACTTAATGACTCGTTGTACTACCAGGGAATAAAATAGATGTAATACCTGTCCAAGCCATTGCTAAAATTTTTTTGTTTTTACTTAAAAAATAGTGTATTAAAACATTGTATAATAATGTTGTTCCAGTACCTCCAGGTCCATTGATAAAAATACATTTATCTTTTCTTTTTTCATTAATAATATAATTAAAAATTATTTTTTGATCATTATTTAATAATGGCAATAATTTTTTTAATTTTTCATCGTTAATTTGTATAGTTTTTAATAATTTCAAATCTTCATTATTTTCTATAGGTGTTAGGTTTTGTAACCCAAAATCAGAACATTTAAAATTTTCCACCATCAAAATTTCATTAATTTCATTTAAAGCTCTGTTTTCATTATTATTTAAGAATCCTTCACAAAAATAATTTTAATATTTATTCCAAATATTTAATGCTAATGAACAATTATTATCTGACAATATGTACCACGCAAAATTTTGTCTTAATTATTTTGGCATCATTATTTCACAAGCTTCATAAAAAATTTTGTGAATTTCTCCATCACATTCGACTAATCCCATTGCGATAGCTGTTTCTCTAAAAGAATTATATTTTATTCCTTCATAAGTTAACAAATCATTATAACAAGTTGTTCCTTTAACTCTGTGTAAAATAAGTTTCAAATTAAAACGTTCAATATCTTTAAAACTTACATTTATTTAATAATAAATTTTGTAATATTGCAATTTTTTCTTTTTAAATAAAGATAATATACAATAAAACGTTGTCCTTTTTCAAATAAATCATTTTTAATTGAAAAATCAAATTTTTAGCTATAATTTACAATAAATTAGTTAAATTTAGCAATAAGTTATCTAAAATATCATTTTATTATCATTTTTTCCGCTTAATTTATTGAAATTAAGCTAAAGAATCAAATATTTAGCTAAAACTCACAATAAATCAGCTAAAATTAGCTTAATAATTTAATTTTTAGATGAAATTCACAATAATTCAGCTAAACTTAGCTGAAAAATTAGAATTTTGGCTGAAATTCTCAATAAATTAGCTGAAATTATCAGTAAAAAGGAGGAACTAAGGGGGGATTGGGTATTTTGAGAGGCTGACAGCGGCAGCGGCGAAAATTTTCTATAGTATAGATAGATATGCATTTATATCCATTTTGAAAATTCACTTATATTTTCATACATTTCTGTATGTTTATAAACATTAATATACATTTATGTACCTTTTAGAAGTTATCTAAAAAAATAAAGAAAAAAAATCTAAAATATGATTTGATCATTGATAATAAACTGTAAACATTTTTGGACACCTTCGTACGTTCATATACACTCTAGTACATTCAACGAATACAGACGCTTATAGAAGAGTACTTCTGGGTTAACTTTGCGGAACAGCTCTGGAGGACACTTTTAACATTACGTGTATATCTATATATATATATAGATATAAAAATATATAGCATTTTATTAGCGCCGCCACGTGACTGGAAGACATAAGTTTCAGATTTGGTCCCCTGTTCGCCCATTTAAAGTACCATTCTATAAGCGGCTATCTTTGTCAGTACGTTTTTGTGTACTCATCTACATTTATACATACTTATATAAATTTATATGAATTTCGAAAATTTATAAAATTTGCCCATATTTTTATGCATTTATATACATTTATATACTTTTACGTACATTTTTAAATTAATTAACTTATCGTTATTGATTGATACACATGTATATCCTTTGTATACATTTTTGAGCGTTTTATTTTATTTCTTTTTATAAAAATTTATGCATATTCTTATATTTTTTTTACTTTTAATAATTTTATAAGTGATCAATCATTATTTTATATTAAGCATTATTATGTATCTACACTGAGAGTAATTTTATTCTAAACATTACCAGGTTAGCATTGTAACGCATTCACAGGCTATGAAAATGTGTTCTTTTTTCTAGCATTGTAGTAAATTTTATTAGGTACCTTAAATTATTTACAAAATGAACAGCAAAAAATGTTAGGCTATTTTTGAAATATTTTAAAACAATCTTGAAAAAATTACTATGTTAACATAGTAAAATTTTGAACGTTTTAACTATTTTAATAGTACTTATAAACTTTTACTAGTTTACATAGTAAATATTGTCATATAAATTTTAGGAACCTTACTATTTCTTGTAAAAAATTATAAAATTTGTAGGGTTTGGTGGCGTAATGGCTAAGGCGTGGGACTTGCATCCTCGTTGGTGTAAGATCGATTCCCCGTCTGGTCGCTTTTTCACTGACTCTGCCGTGGGTTGACACCACGTTAAATAATACGTCAATTGTATCGTCTTTAAAATGTATACTTAAAATGTTATTGGACAGAAAATGCCCGTTTAGTATTAAAAAAAATATATATTCCTCGCGCTTGCACAGGTTGATTCCCAAGCAAGAGAGAACGATACTGACAGCTGACAATACCGGCATATCTTAGCCTAAAAATCCTGGCGCTTAACGCTTTAAAATTTGTGTCCAACTCCCGCAGGTAATGAGAGTTCAGCTCACCAGGAAGGTTAGCTAACCTTCAGTCTGAGAAATAATAATTGAGAACTGGGAAATGAGAAACGACTATAACTTCCAGTTTCCTATTTCCTCTCGTTATTCTCTTAACCTACAAAGACCCTTGAAATCGGGTTTCCGAAATCCCTATCTAGTACATTGGCGCATCCGTCGGAAAATAGCGGATGATTGTAGACGCTGCATAATATCAAAATATATTTTTCTGTCCTCCGGCCGGAAAGCGGCAACTTCCTGACTGCTGTCCAAAACGAAGTTACCGCTTTTTGGCGTTGTCAAGCAGAAAAATACATTACAACTTATGACCAGTAAAAAAAAGTCTCAAATCATATGTTTGTCAACCTCGGCTTCGCCTAGGCTGACAATTACATGTCATCTGAGATATTTCTTTTTTTACTAGCCATAGGTTTTAATATACTATTTTGTTTTCATTATAACATTTTCTGGCTGGATGGGAGATGGTGGCGGTGCCTTGTCTACTATCTTAGTTAACTTCGGTATCTTTCCGATCGGTCATTATTTCAAATTGAAAAAATGGCAATCTAAATATTTTTAAGCCTGGGACACGCTGGTCGTCATTTTTTTTTATAATACCTGATGTATTATGTAACCTGTTGTTTGAAAATATTAAAAATATTCCGTATTCTAGGTTTCTAAGTTCATGATTAATATAAGTTTAATTTACAGACTTTAATTATGGATTTGAAGTTTACTAATATTTGCATTGAATTTTAATATTTATGTTGTATTGTATTTTTGTCAAAAAAATTCTTATTAATATTATATATATACAAATTTTCATAATTGTATGGCTTTATTTTTAAAACTAATGTTTTTATTTCTAATGATCAGTCTTTAATGCTCTGTTTTCAGAAAATGTTACAATATTGCATCTAGTTCTAAAATGTTAATAGTGATAAAGAGAACTTAATTTTCTTGTTAAATTATATAATTATTTTATCTGGTTATTTTTAAAATTTAAAATTAGGAAAATTTATATAACAATATTTATTTTTAATAATACATTCATTTATGTATATGCATATATATATATATGTTTGCATTTCTTTTTCACAGAGAAAAGCAGTAGTGATGTGTTAAATCACGCGTCTATGGAGTGCGGTCTGTGGGTACTGTGTGGATTTCTTGTCTTTGTCATTGCTGAGAAAATGTTTAATAGTAATAGCGGGAATGATGAAAATATTAACATCCGTGTCAAAACATCTAAAAGGAAAATTATTCAATCTTATGATAATAACAATTGCACAGAACTAAACACTTGCTCAGAGGTGAATAAGAATGGCCAAACAATTAAACTCAAGTGTTTAAAAAAACACATTAATGGTTTAAAGCCAGTTAATGGTTACAAAAACGGATATGAAAATGATTTTACAGAAATTAATTGTCTTGAACCTCTTTTTAATGGATATTGTGTCACAAAAGATTCATCTAATTTAAATGGTAAAATGTTTTTTTCATAACTTCTAAATTTTAAAGAATTACAATGTTGTTATGGATCTCATTTTTGGTAATGACCGAAGTAGAAATATAAAATGTATATTACTGTTTGAAATAGTTTAAAATTATTTAAAACTGTTCAAAACAATTTGAAATAGTTCAAAACTGTTCAAAATAATTTATAAGTGTGAAGTTTTGAACAGTTCAGAATAGTTTGAAACTAAAGTGAACATTTTCTTGTATATATCAATATATAAAAGAAAATTTTCACAAACACAAAATCATTAAACACTGTTTGAAGTCATTTCAAACTTCTAAAAACGGTTAAAAAATGTTTAAAACTGTTCTAAACTATTCAAAAGTGTTCTAAACTATTTAAAACTGTTCAAGTTAATAAAAAACAGTTCATATTGATTTAAAATTATTTTGAAATATTTTGAATTTTTAAAAGAATTGATAAGTTACAAACATAAAAAGTTCAAAATTATTAAGCACTGTTCAAAATCATTTCGAACTTTTTAAAACTGTTTAAAACTGTTAAAAACTATTTAAAATGTCTCAAATTTCACACTTATATATAACATTTTATATTTTCGCTAGGGAATTTTGTATACCTTTATTATCCTGTAAATTATTAATGTTCCTATCAATTAAAATATATAAATAGAGTATGTTATGATTATATTAATAATATTCAATTAAATAATGGTAAAATAAAAATTTATATTTTATTATGTTTTTTAAAAAATATTGTGCCAATTTATCGTAAATTAGTATTCCATTATTTTTTAGGAGACGAAGAATTCAAATTTACCAATCAGCAATACATTTTTATTTTACAGAAAAATTAATATGCAAAAAGAAGACAATTGAGGAAAGACTAAGAGAAAGACCAAAACATATTTCTGGTTATCTAAATTTAATGGCTAACTGTGTAGACAATTTTACTCATGGACTTGCTGTTGGTGGTTCGTTTCTTGTCTCATTCAGGCTAGGGGCGCTTACAACTTTTGCCATCTTAATACATGAAATACCCCATGAAATTGGTGATTTTGCAATATTATTAAAAAGTGGTTTCAATCGATGGGACGCTGCAAAAGCTCAAATTATGACTGCTACCGGAGGTATATGTGGAGCATTCGTAGCTGTTGTCTGTTCTGGTGATGCTATTGGTAAACTATTAATAAAACTAAATAAAATACAATTTTTATGCTTTTTTTTTAATGATTAAAAAATAATTATAATGAATGTTTTGAAATTTTATTTTTCGATTAATATACCGGTATAATGATTTACAATGAAAACATATTGTTATCAAATAATATTTGCAAAAAAATTTTTAAACCGCAATCAAAGTTAAAAATTAATTAAATACTTACTATTTTAGAATCAAGGACAAGTTGGATACTTCCATTTACGGCAGGTGGTTTTCTTCATATAGGATTAGTTAATGTTTTACCAGAATTGCTGAAAGAAACTAATCCAAGAGAATCGCTAAAACAGATGGGCGCCTTACTTATTGGCATTGTCGTTATGGCGATATTAACCATAATGTGTGATTAAAATAAGAGTACTTTTTCAAGTCATTTTTTATTAAATTTCGCTTATTGAAAGCTCATATTTTCTATAGGCAAAAGAAGAAAATTTTTGTTAAAAAGAAAGATGATAAAATGTTAAATATTTAGAAATATATTTTTTTAACCTTGCAATTTTTTCTTTTTGACGGTGAAGTCAATTCAACTTTAATAAATATACTTTTTTCGTTTCAGTAATTTCTTTTTTTGTGATCAAGTCAATAATAAGTTTAAATATTGTGTAAATAAATGTAAAAAATGTTATAGCGTAGTACCGGTAATTAAAAAAAAAGTTCTGCACTTAATTTCCGTTAAAAAAATTTGTTGTAAAATTAATAAACTTTATTTTTTTATGAGCATGATTTAGTGATAAAATTATGATGCTTCTTTTTCAAAAGCTCAAACATTTTAATTGTTTTAGCACAAAATAATGATCAAGCTTAATCAGTATTTATATACTGCAACTGGAACAAAGTAACGAAAAAAAATATTTTTATTAATATTTATTATATTATTTACAATCAGCAATCTTAATCTTTTCTTTATTCATTACTTTTATTACGAATAATAAGAATAAAATTTAAACAAGAGAACAGAAAGTCTTTAATTAAAGTTCCTAGAATCATTATAAATAAAATTTTGGACCAATATAATACTCTGCGACTAAAATGAGTAAAATAAAATGTATCTATATTGCTAATTCATTTTGTTATTTTGCATCAGTTATAAAAAGTTCGTTTGAGACGCTTAAATTTAAATTAATTGCATTTTTTAAATAAAAAAATAATTACTCTGGTAGAAATGTGAACATAAAAAATGGTGAATAATACAATTTATGGGCATTATTAATAGTAATATTTTGTCATATCAATATTGGCTAATAAATAGTCAAATTTTGCCGAATCTGCAGAATATAGAAATATGTTGTCGATAAAGTAGGCATTTTAAATACCTAGAAATATTTTAACCTATAAATCCAATACATCTTTTCATTCGCGTTTAAATTATAAAATATGTTTAATGAATGAAAAAAAATGAAAAAATAAATCGTCTCAAACACAAATAATTGTAGAGAGTTGATTAATCAACTAAAAAATATTCATAATTATGAATATTTTTTCTGTTTCTAAAATTCACGTTTTAATCTTCGTAAATGCGTGTAACATGTTAGTGGTATATCGGTAAAAAAAAACGTTTTATATTGGTTAAAATAATGGCCATAATAAATGCCCATTTTCAGCTCTTCATTTCAAAGCAATGGCCATAAAATGGTAAAAAAAAGCGTTTCATTTTCTACCAGGGTAGAAAAAATAAAATAAAATTGATGATTCCATATTTGTATTTTATACAATAAATTCTTGTACTTAATAAACAATGAACAAGGTTTCATGTTCTTAGCAATTAGAATGGGTAAAAAAATATATGACTACTGCATTTTGTAAATAAAGAGTATTCTAATTTCATATTTTTTTTACAGAAGTCTTTTAATTTTTCTTCAAAAATTAAATATTAATAATGAAAAGCTTGTATCTTTTAAAAATATTTGCATTCTAAATTAAAAATTCCACGTTTTGGATATCTGAACTAACAAGGAGAATGTTTCAGAAATGGGGCACAGATCTTTATGAAACTTTTTCAGGGTCTTCTATGATCAAAATAAGGTGACCAGTATCTCAGCGTTTCTCTGAATGGGCATTACTTTTAAAAATATTGACTATAATTGGATTTTCTCAATTCTAATTTATCAATAGGGGAAACGGGCAAAACGGTATCGCGGGGTAAAACCAGATGGCCGAATTTCTCGGCTGGTATTAGTTTCAGCCATGAAATAGCTATGAAATTTCGTTAAAAATATCTCTATTATTATTTTGCATATGTTTGGTATGTCAACAATAGCCTTGAGTTGATTTTATTGGAGGTTGAAAATTTTTTAATTATTAAATCATAGCAAGTGTAATCTTTCCCTAAGCAAAATATAAATTCTATAAGCACATAAACTTATAAATTTATACTATAACTGAAAATTTTACATACTTCTGTTGTTTAATTTTACTTGTAATTATAAAAAATGCAGAATAACTTTTTATCTGAACCTTGGGGCAAAACGGAATACTTTATAAATTTCATTTTTTTTTTTTAATTTAATGATCAAATCTGCGGCCAATAAATAATTTGTCAATAAAAAGTTTAAATTGAAAAAGTTTTCTGACCTGTTTAACATACTAAGGTCAATCCTAGCAGACAGAGTAGAAGAGACAAAAAATTTGATCTTGCACTAGATGGAAAAATAAAAAATTTGTAAAATGTATTAATTTACGTAATTAAAAAATTAATTTAGGATTGTTAATAAAAATTTGTTAAACGACATTTTAATATCTTTTTATTATGTTCGGAGCATGAAAAACTGTTCAAAGTTCATTTTCAAAAGAGCATTTCATTTTATCCCAACTTTTTTTTTATGGAGTGAAATAAGATACCTTCCGTAAATTTTTAATAACAGTTTTTGTAAATGTTTTTTTGACTAACTTGCTTAATTTTGAGTTATCTAGATGTAAACTAGATACAAATCTTGTATTTAATGGTACGAATATTAAATTATTAATTTTTTATTAAACGATTTCCAAAAACTATGCCGTTTTGCCCAAGTTTTCCCTGATTATAATATCTAAAAATCATCAAATGCGAGTGCGACTTTCAAATGCTGATCTTCTTTATTTAAATACGTTCCCAGTCATCTAAATTTACTATTTTCGAATGCAAATTAAACTTTACAAAAGTACACTGCTGAATAAGTAAAATTATGATTCGCAATCGATAATGTTTATAATATAATTCAGTGGAATTCCAATGAAGTCCAGTGAAATTTCCTCTGAATAGGTGATTGAAAATCGCTTCACTAGAGTTTAGTAAAATTTCGCTGAATAAAATAGTTAAATATTCACTATTTGGATTTCAGTGACAATATCACTGTATTTTAGTGAAAAATTTATTGAATCTCAGTGAAAATGTCACCTGATTTCAGTGAAAATGTTACCGAATTTTCAATAAAAATCTCATTGAATTTCAGTGAATTTATTACAAGACAAAAGAGTTATTGACAAACGGAAAATTAATTTTTTCTTTTTAAATAAAATACAATATTTTAATAATACTTATTTTAAGTAGTGATTATTACAATAATTTGAGATTTATTTATATGTAATAAAGTAGTGCAAAATTTTTTATTTTAGCGTTAAATTAATATCAGCAATTTTTTAAAAATTATTAAAATTCATTTAATACTGAAAAATATTTTGCATCATCATTTTTAAAAATTATATGTGTGAATTAGAAATCATTATAATAATTAATACTTCAAATAAATATTATTAAAATATTGAATATTATGATTAATTACATTACTTTGAACTTACCTTTCTACTCGAAAAGCTTAAATGATTATTCTGAATAATATTATATTACCTTTTTTTTAAAAACTTGAAACAATTTTCTTCAAATGTTCCTTTTTTCACACGTCGCTACGTACATATATGTATACTCTAATTCCTTATATTTTATTAAACTTACCTTTTTTTAAAAAAACTTAAAATAATTTTCTTCAAATGTTTCTCTCTCTTCACGTCACTACGTCTTCACTGGAACTCTCTCTCTTTTTCTCTCTCTCTCTCTTTTGCCGTAAGTAGCGCCATACGTACTTTTTTCGCTCCTCTTAAAACTTGTTTTAAACAACATTTTTTCTCTTTGCAGAGTGGAATTTTTTGCAGGGAATCGTCCTACTTGGAGCCCGAGAGTGTTGGCCTCATTCATTTGCATTTTGCAATTGCATTTTGGACTCTGGACGATTTCTTACTGTGGAAGTGCAGTCTGTCAACATCAACCTGCTCTTATTTCTGACGCTGCTGTGGACTCTGCTGCTGCCTGAAAAAAGTTGCTGCGGGCCTGCTTTTGTTATTGAGTGCTGTGTTAGTGCATTATATTGTGCACAATTGCATTGCAATTCGTTTTATACTTTTTTCTGCAACATAACCTCAATCTTTTTTAGCGCAATTATATACTGCAAGAGGGTTCATATTTATTTGATGCTGATGGAGCCATCTCTTGGATAATATATGCACTAACTTCATTGTTCTTTTGGATAGAATCTAGTGGTAACAAGGTGGAATTTGCTGCATGCCTATTTTAATTGCTGTATATTACAATAGTGCAGTATATTGTATGCAGATGTATTGCAACTTGTTTTATCTATTGTCTACAACATAACCTTAATCTTTTTTTAGTGTAATCACTTACTATAAGAGGAGTCTTATTTGCTTAGTGCTGGTGGCTCCATCCCTTGGATAACCTGTATATTAGCATCTTTGCCCGTCTATATGATACTTAATGGTAACTTCTCCAGTTAAGGCGCTTTTCCACTATTATCTTCTGCTCTCTCCAATCACAGTCAAACGAATCTTACTCTGAACAAATTAAGCTGCTTTTCCACTTACAACAACTAAAACTTAGAAGCAACTCAAACTGCATTTATTAAGCTGCTTATCCACTTTTAAATTTACAACTGGCACCAAATTTAAAATTGAAGATTCGTTTTAATTAAGCTGTTTTCTAATCTTGGAGGTCACTATGTCTAAACAATGTGGTCTCTGTTTTAAAAACTTAAGTGCTGCATCTAAGCCTCAGATTTGTGGTCGCTGTGGTAAGACCTATCACAGCTCTTGTACTAAACTGCTCATAGTCAGAGATAATAACGACCAACAAATGAAGGTATGTAATTTTTGCATAGCAGCTGCAAATCCTGATTGCAATCGATCACGTTCTAGTTCTGTGGGTTCTATAAGTGATGTCTCAGCTTCTCTGTATGTGTCGCGTACTCCAACTCCGACACTACCGGCGCTACAATCAAATGAACTTTTGTCTTCTATATTAAAGAAGATGGAGAAATTAGATAAGCTGGATGCTATGGATACTAAGATCAACAATATTGGCACTCAACTATTAACACTGGATGGGAGATTTACAAGTTTGGAGACACGAGTGGATGTTATTGCTGTGGCATGTAAGGAACGTTGTGGAGCAACTGAGCCAAGACTTGACAAGGTTTGTCAGGATTATCAGGAGCTTAAGGCGATGGTGGAGGAATCTCTCTCTGTTGTGCCTGATCAGGCATTATCTGACCCCATAACTGCTAAACTACAGGAATTAGACAAGCTCAGTAAATCTTTACGGCAACAATGTGATGTTTTAGCAGCTGGATAGCAGCGTTTTGAGCGTGCATCAGACTTGGTGTTTGGAGGGTTGGTTCCTAATGGATTTAATGACCTGAAGAGCGGTGTCTTTGCTGGATTGGCTTCTCTTAATTCTGGTTTTGCTCTCAATGACATTATTTCGGTTCGATCTTTGTCGCGACCTAGTACAGCTCATAGTACTGATGATAGTACTGCTCCTTCTGCAACAACATCTCAAGGTGATCCTCCCCTGCTTACGACGCCGTTGCTCGTCACCATGAAGAGTGCCTCGTTGGCGCGATCTGTTATTGGAGCAAAAATCAAGATCGGTAGCCTTCATACCTCAAAGATCAGGAATGACCTTCTGCATGGAATTATATCTGTGGAAACACCTACTCCTTCCTTGATCAACATCAATGAATATCTGCCACACTCATTGCACCAACTGAAGTTGAGAATGCTCAGGAAGGCCAAAGATAAGAGGTACAACTTTCTTACATTTGGACGTGATGGTAAGATCTCCGTCAGAAGGAAGAAGGAGGATGCAACCATTCGTATTGCATCGGATGACGACTTGGATGCTTTTTTAGTGAAGCTCTCATTGGTATCAGCCAACAGCGATGCAGCCACTTAACATCTGATACTGGGGTAAGCTCATTCTCTCTTCCTTCTCACTCTAACACACTTCTTCCTTCTAACAATACTATTTCATCTATCATTCATGATCATTTCACTACTAAGGACGGTCTCAGAGTTTGTCATTTCAATGTCAACTCTATTAGAGCGCACATTGAGATGATTACTCTTTTTGGCTTCTCGCCCTTATTTCCACGTAATAGCTGTTACTGAGACCAAACTGGACCAAATTTGCTGTTTGGTCTATATTGACCTTTCCGCTGAACTCGATCTAAAGCTTCAAAGGGTCGTAAACTCTGGTATTCGTTACATCTATGGTGTAAGTAGGCGTGAGCACATCTCTGCTTATAGGTTCTCTCTACGCTGGTTATCCACTTTGGTTAGAAGAAACTACTTCACTACTACCTTCTTACAAAATGTTTTTGTCATGCTCACCTTCATATCTTTATTCTAGATATTTGTGGACCCGGCCTGTGAGGACACTGAGGGGTGATGTGAGACCGTTAACCATTCCTATTTTTATCTACCGAGTATCACCAAAGATCATTCCTGGTTGTGTCATCGCAACTATGGAACCATCATCATTAAGAAATTCTTCATCATTGGCATTATTCAAGGCATCAACATACTCGCACTACCTTTTCCTTGAGAATTAGCCTCTGCTCCGAGCTAGACTTTAATTACTTTTAATTACTGTATCTTTGTTTTAATTATATTTTTACTTAGTATCTCATTTTATATATATATATATATATATACTTGCGAATTTGTATTATTTTTGTTGTACAACATAATGTACAGTTAATAAATTTAAATATCTATCTATCTCTCTCTCGGGATTGACAAGAGAATAATAACTGCTTTGCTTCTCTTCGATTTTCCCAAGGCTTTCGACACTGTATCGCATGTGCGCTTGCTTTACAAACTTCGTCGTTTCAATTGCTCAGATACTGTCATACGATGGTTTGCGTCGTATCTTAGCAAGAGAACTTACACTATAACCGATTTGGATGGTCGTGTGGGTGAATGGGTTACCTGTCCGCAGGTGTACCACAGGGCAGCGTTTTGGGTCCGCTGCTTTTCTCTGTTTTTATTAACGATTTATCCTTGGTCTCAACTAGATCGTCTCATATCTTATTTGCTGACGACTTGCAGGCCTATCACTCGTTTTCGCCTGCTAATTTGAACAATGAGATTGACTTTTTGAACCACGTGGTGGCAGTAGTTGTCAAATGGGCAATAAAGAATGAACTTGCCTCAAATCCTTCTAAAATGCAAGCGATGTTAGGGATTCTATTCTATGTAAAAATATAAGATTTTTTACCCTCAGGGCGCAAAATTTGATTTTTTATGCTTGTCAAGCGGGCGGGAATGTACTATTTTGCGCCGGCTTGACAAAAATAGAAAATCATATTTTTCAC
The DNA here is from genome assembly GCA_017163975.1 of Anastatus disparis. Taxonomy (NCBI): domain Eukaryota; kingdom Metazoa; phylum Arthropoda; class Insecta; order Hymenoptera; family Eupelmidae; genus Anastatus; species Anastatus disparis. The sequence goes on along the minus strand of JAFFSR010000044.1, from coordinate 1,397,358 downwards.
CCTTTGGATAAAAAAACAGTATGTGTACCACGGGTACAAGGGAATTCGCGGCCTTCGGGCGCTCATTCACATTCGGCCAGAATCCCCTATTTTGCGCCCTTGGTACACAATGTACTATTTCATTATGTTCCGAGTATAGTCCGAAACGGAAATAATGAAGTAAAGTTCAACTGTTTTTTAACCTACTTCAAAAAGGAGGAGGTTCTCAATTCGACTGAATTTTTTTTTTTTTTTTTTTTTTTATGTCTGTTACCTCATAACTCCGTCATTTCTTAACCGATTCAAAAAAACTTTTTCTTATCTAATAGAGAATGTCTGCAGAAAGGTCCCATACGTGTCCTATAATTATTGGGCCAATATTCGGTTTGTATGACCCAATTATCAAATTAAGAAAACTGGGAGTTTTGTTTTCTCTCTCTCTCTCTCTCCCTCCCCCTCTCTCTCTCTCTCTCTCTCTCTCTCTTACCTGAGCTTGAATATGTATACATGCTCACATAACGACATTGTGCTGTTGAGCCTTCTTTCTTTCCTGCTATATATTGCTTGGTGGTGTACTAATGCATGCGTTATGAATTAATAATGAAAGTTTAATGTAATTAGTAGGTCTACCTATATTTGCGTTTTTAGTAAGGGGATTCACTAGAAGATAGAAAATAAAAATTTTTAACAAAAAAAGTTTTTTAACAAAAAACAAAACCGACTTAAAAAAAATGCACTAAAAAGTTACAAATAATTTTTGATCTTCAATAATTATACGCATACTACGCATCTAACTCAACACATGTGTAGCAAACATTTTATAGATTATCTAATCATTTGTAAACAGCACCAACAAATTATATTTTTTTTTAATTCACAAAAAAATATTTTCGAAGTCGGCGTCAAATTCTACATCTGTGCAGAACAATTCAACAACTTGACGCCGACTTCGAAAACATTTTTTTGTGAATTAAAAAAAAATATAATTTGTTGGTGCTGTTTACAAATGATTAGATAATCTATAAAATGTTTGCTACACATGTGTTGAGTTAGATGCGTAGTATGCGTATAATCATTGAAGATCAAAAATTATTTGTAACTTTTTAGTGCATTTATTTGAAGTCGGTTTTGTTTTTTGTTATTCCATTTCGGATTATACTCGGAAAATAATGAAAATTTTATGTTTTTTTATAGAATAGAATCCTTTGCTCATTTTTTGCTCTACAGCGGTCAGCCCCTACATTTGTATATACATATTTAATTTATTAATTATAACGAAAATTTAGATTAGGCAAAGACTAAGCTATACGGCCGACTCTTAAGTAAGTAATGATTTTATAACATATTTGAAAAGTAAAATTGTGAAAAAAGACTCTAAACATACTTAAATTGATTCAAAATTTTAAAAATGTTACATTTAAATAGAAATAGCTATTTTAAAAAACTTCAAAGTTTCATAAATTAAAAAAAAATTGAGACATTTTATAAAAGCGGACTTGTTTGTAGAAGTTTCTGATGTTACGTGATAAAGATAATTACTATTTTTTTAAATAATTTAATGCTATATTCATTAAAAAAAATTTATAAATAGAACTTAATTATATTACATCTTTTATTGGATGCAATAAAACTAATGGTGTTCTGTAATTTTTAATATCCTTAATTCATACTTCATTTGAGCAAAAAAAAAAAAAAAAACTAATTAGAATTCTTAACTATTTTTTACAAAGAAAACAAAATCTTAATTAAGTAAAAACTTTAGGAAAAGGCAAGGTGAGCTGCTCTGGTTGAGAACAGTTTTGGAAGTGAGCTGTTGTAGGTAACCAGAGAGAGGGAAAACGGATTGAACACAAGAGCAGTTTGTGGTGTCCCCGTCAGATCCACTAGTAAATTGTTGGAGCTATCTTCGACACTCCCTGCCTCTAACAATTCCATCTACTTCTTCGGTTTTTCCAACTTTTCATCTTTAGTACCATTTGAAAAAAACTCCTTTAACCTCTGAATATGTATTCATCTATATATATATATTTATGACCTCGTAGGCTGTATTCGTGTCAGTATGTAAAGAACATGCTAAATTTGTATTGACATCGCATATGTCTCAGTCGTGTTCCTCGACTCTTTACAAGCTTTATATGTCCTCCTGAGACATATTGAGACTTAATATATCCCAGGAGAAATCAATATGGCATCACCGATCCTACTATGTTTCGTTCAATATGTCAAAGAGCAATCATATTGAACATAGGTTAGTAAAAAAAAATGACTCGCGCTTCGACAGCAGCTATACTCATTACAAAATGTCAATCTAAGAAACAAAAGAAAAAATCAATAGAATTAAAATTTTATTTTAAAATTATTGGAAAAAACAATATTTTCAATTAATAAGTTATAGTTCCTCGTGTTGATTTCGGCTAACATGGCATGGTATGATTCATCGTTTCTTGACTTGTTTTGTATCGCTTCTCTTGCTCTTACATTAGTCTCAGTTAGTTTTTGGCTACCATTTCAGGTCACTTAACTTTTTTTTCGACTAACTCGTGCACGGAAAAAAATTTAGCGTCAAAAGATTTCAAACATATCATGCATTGAGAGAATTCAATGACGTAACTGATTGACTGCTAAGCACTGAGTCAATGGGTTTTGGGGAACACAAGAAACTGATGAACTCAAGGATGGAAGTCTGCGACTTCGATCGTTGAGTCTGCGAATTCGATCGTTGAGTCTGCGACTTCGATCGTTGAGTTCAAACAGCGCTAAATATGAAAATGCAATATTAAAACGTTGCTTACGAATTCACGCTTACCAATATCGAATTAAATCTTTTCAAATTTCGTTTTGTGATAACTCAACGATTCCTTGAATATGTTTATTTCGATATCGAATTCAAACAATTCAAAATTTTGAGTTATCAGAACGCTATTTCTATTAGAAATTGAGGAAAATTAAATATCGAAGTCTCTGAACGCAAAATTTTTTTCCGTGTGTTTGTTCTATACGCTCCTGCTCATACATAGTTGCCCACCCTAAAAATATAAAAAGTTTTACTGTTCCGTTGGAAAGTGTATGAAAAATTTTCGAAAAGACGGGTTTCAAAGATTTGATAGAGCTATCTCAAATTCTTATGATTTGATTTAGGAATAACTAATTTTTAACTATATTTATAGAGGTAAAACAAACAAAAACTTGAAAAATTTTTTCTCCGTGTTTAACCCTGGACCAATTCTAGCGAAATTATTCTATGTTATCGTTATACTTCTCAAATTAAAGGTTTTTTAGTCCTCTTTCAAATGCCATGTTGTTATTCACACTACAACAAATTCTTAAAAAGCTATAACGATTTTTCTGATAGAAATTAGTTGTCTTTTCAATACGCTATAACTCTTAAGTATTACACTGTATTGAAAAATGCCAAAGAAAAAAAATGTTCGTTTTTAAGTAAAAAATATGTACATAAAATGTTATAGCTGGCGATAGAAATTTTTTTTTACATTTGGAAAATTTGTCGATTTTTTATTAAAATCTAAAATTATAATAGGATGAAAAAATGTAAAAGAAAATTTCCATCGTAAACTGTAAAATTTTATATACATTTTCTTTACTTGAAAGCAAACTTTTTTCCTTTGACATTTTTCAATATGGTGTAATGCTCACGAGATATAGCAAGCTGAAAAAAAGCTCATTTTTTTCAGAAAAATCCTTATAATTTCTTAATGATTTGTCATAGCATAAAAAATCAGATACCTTCAATTTGAGAGGTATAAAGTTAACTTAGAATAACTCTACTAGAATTGGCCCAGAGTTATATACGGACAAAAAATTTTTGAAATTTTTTTTGTTTCTCTTAGCTCTATAAATATAGTTAAAAAGTAGATATTCTTAAATCAAACCATCAGCATTTGAAAGAGCTCCAAAAAAATCTTTGGAACCCATCTTTTCAAAATTTTTTCATACGCTTCCCAACGGAGCAGTAAAACTTTTTATATTTTACCTTGACTAATTAGGGTGGGCAACTTCGTGTGAGCGGGAGTGTACATCTGAATGTCTCTTTTTTATTTTTCTTCTTTTAGATTTGTTCGTGACTTCTGGATTTTTATCTCATATCTCTGGGTTTGAGTTTAGATTGTCTGAATATTCTTTTGATTCTCTGATGTCAGTTTCTTCGATTTCTTTTACATCTGAAATTTTAACCTTCTCGAAATCCGGTGGTGTTCGCTTGGATACTTGCTTGTATATTGATTCCTCGTTAAATCTGACGTTTTTGGACTTAAGAAACCTTCTCAACAAGAAGTTAACAAGAAGTTCCGGGATGCCATAAAATGTAGCCTGTTGTTATATATCCTATAATAACAGCCTTGACTGCTCTCTCTGAAAACTTTGACTTTGTATTTGGAATCTTCGTGTACGCCGTGTATCGAAATCTTCTGATTTTCTCCTCATGGTGCTTATTGATTGGCAGAAGTACGTCAAGTGGAGTTTCGAAGTCTAACGAACCATGCGTTGATCTGTTATATATGTGTACAGCTACTTCTAAAGCTAAGATCTACATACTACCAGGTATACCTGAATCGATCATCATGGTTCATATTTTTTTTATCGTCTTGTTGAATCTTTTTACTGTTTTGCTATGATATGGTATATGGGGAGGTCCAAAATTGTTTTTGATGTTTTCTTTCATCATTACTTATGAAAATTTACCTTCGTTAAATTCTGTGCAGTTATCTGCTTTTATATAGCATACGTTTGCATCCTCTTTTAATAAGTCTCTCGTAGTTTTGAGAAATCTTCATAGTCAGTCTCTTATCTCATTCTTGTGTTTGATGGAACAGGCCTTAGCAACTCTGGAGTAATCGTCTATAAATACCACTATAAACTTATTTTCTCTAGGGTAAGATTGTAGTTTCATAGGACCCATAACATCTATATGAATTAATTCTAAACATATGGTTGCTTTGTCTCTTGTTTCTGATGAAGGAAGATTTTTCATTTTACCGAGTATACATGATTTACAATCTAATATGTTGTCTCTGAATTTGATTTTCTTTAAGAAGTCAGTTGACTTTTGTAGATGTTTTAAATAGTTTAGGGACATGTGTCCTAGTCTTACGTGCCATATCATCCCTTCATCTAATTTACAACTCTTGACCTCTGAATTTTCATTTATTTTAAGTAGATCGTTTAATATTTGCGGATCAGTTATATTGTCTAGATCTGTAGTTTTTTCTTCTGAATTTGTTTCTTAGATCTTTTCATTTTCGTGGACTTCATTGCCCATATTCTCTCTCCCAATCTTAATTGGGGTCTCCATGACTTGGTCCAAGTTTAACATCTCGGACTGAAATTGTCGTATGAAGTCATCCACGGAAACTATCCTTGCTTCGTATACATACTCTTCGTGATCTTCTTAAAGCTTATCCTCGTTTTTTGTTATTATGTCTAGAGAAATTAACCAATTCGATTTTACATATTTTCCTGTCAGATATCTGACTCCAGTGTATTTGTCAAATATTTCTAGTATGTTATCATCTAGATAAATACCTAGGCCAACATCTGCGAATTTTCTCAGTGAAATTAAATTGTGAAAGACTTCTGAAGCTGCTAATATATTTGTTAATTTAAATACATCTGAATTGTTTCTATTTGAAATCAGCATGAGATTACCTTCTCTATATATGGTAATGTTTGCTGTTTTATTTTTATTTGCACTATTTACGATTTCTCGCGAGCGTTTCTTAAAATTACTCAAGATTAGGTTTTTCTTTACTTTATGTTCTGCCGCATCCGAATCTGCTAGAAATGTTATTTTATTATTGTTAGTATTTGTTATATTGTTATTATATGCTAAAGAAACTCTAGTCGTTTTCTTTTACTGCACGCGTTCTGGAGCAGAGTTATTATAGCGCTTTGTTTATTGGTATGATAATTACTCTGTACATATCCTCTTCTGGATTGTTTAGTACCTGAGCCTCAGGTGCTACTTCCTCTCTGAAAGCATTCAGTACCTTTGTCGTTTTTTTACCTTGATATGGTACTGAATAAGCGGGTACTCAGCGTGGGGATGTCCTGTTTTGTTACACCTGTAAAACTTTATGGGATTTGGTATCCTTCTTTATGCTGTGATGGCCCTGAATTCTTATTCTCCTTTTTTTAGCTTCCACTCGTCTCCGTCAACTATAAACAATTATTTATGTAAGTCTCTGACTTCTGGATTTCGTTTTGATGTTTTGATTTTTCTTGGTTTTATTTTAAGAACAACTACGTCTGACATTAATATGAAATTGTTTATATTATTAATATTCCAGTTTTAAGAATGATAAATCACATTAACATTTGCATCTGTTTGTCTCTCTGAATTTGTGTTCTTGTTGGTACCGTTGCCAGTATCTATAGCTTTGTTGTTCTCCACCTTTAGTTCAGTATAACTTATAAAAAAGGACGAGCAATCAGCTTCAATAATATTATCATATTCTTTAACACATGCAAAACCGTGCAAGTTATTGCGTTGTATCTAACAATATGTCTGAAATTTAAATTGAGAAAAGAAATTTATTCTCTGGGAAATCAAAAAAAATTAATAAAAGCACTCGACTTTTAAGGAATATTTATTTAATTAACTTCTAAAAAATTTTTTATTAATTTATCTGCATAATCGCACAACAAGTTAATGCTTTTTAAGTAATAGATTCAAATTTGAACTATAATTAAATTTTTTTATTCTATTTTATTTACGTAGACAAAAATAAAAATGAACTTTTGTATGAAAAATTTCATCTTCTTAAAATACCAAATATACTCTTTTAATTTACTGAAAAGAATATTCTAGAATATGTGAAACCGTACTACAAGTTAACACGTTACTTCAATACAATATTTTGTCTGTGTGTTTGTAGTACCATATATATGCGCTCTCTCTGCGTGAGTGTAACACATGCTATCATTCTATCAATGCAAAAGAGGTGATCACTATAGATATTATGGCACCAGCACTGTAAACACACACACATACACACACACACACACACACATATATATATATATATATGTGTGTGTGTGTCAAAGGCCATTCAAGTATACCGACCGCAAGTATGCTTGTGTATCTAATTTCAGAGGAGTTGATTCATTCAAGAAAGTTCAACACTAGCCACAACTGCGCGTATATACTCGTTTTCTAGATCTTTTTATTAAAAAAATATAACACACTTGACTTGAAAAAAACTTGACTTCCTCACGCATGTGGCGTTTATTCCCAGAAAAAGACTAGGGGAGCTGCGCCAACCCCCCTTTGTGTTGGTTTTATGCAAAATGCTTACGCTTTTGCATTTAAGACATAATCGCTAAATTATATTAAAAAACAATATGTATAATATATTTTTGCTATATTTTTACTATAGTAATTTCATCGAAATGATTCTAATTTTTCGAAACGATAAATGTATTTTAATAACAATAGATATATTTTTATTTGTTTACTTATATCATCGAGCTTACCCTGGTAGCACAATCTGACGCAAGTATAAGTGCGCAGATCTTATATAACATGCTTCCCAAATCTACAAAGTGCAGCCAGGAGCATCGTGTGATACATAAATGCTTAAGCAGAATTGCAATATACTTGTGAAAGGTCTCAGGTGCCTAACTCTCCACAACAGAATTCATGTATACTTACGGCAGGCAAAGTGCAGCCAGGAGCATCGTGCGATGCACGGATGCTTGCAGCAGAATTGCAATATACTCGTGAAAGGTAGACTTACGACAGATGTAGTGCAGTCTTGAGTCATTTAATGCACGGATGCTTGCAGTAGAATTGCAATGTACTTGTGAAAAGTCTCGGGCAGTTGACTCTCCACATCAGGATTTATGTATACTTACGGCAGACAAAGTACAGTCAAGAACATCGTGTGATGCACGGATGCTTGCAACAGAATTGCAATATAATAATAATTATTAATAATTACTGGACGTATAATAAACGGACCTGGAAAATTTATCAGTTAGTTACCAGATTTGTGAAGTTAGCGCTTGTACACTGAGAAAAAAATTTCATCAGATCAACTGAAATGTTATTGATTCAACAGATCTGCTGTTAATCTGACAGAATTCTTTTGATTTAACAGAATCTGTGCAGTTGAAATAGCCCGAATACGATCGTGCTGCCAATTTAACAGCACGGCTGTTGATCTAATTGAATAACAGTTAAAATAAAAAAAAAATAAGTCAAAATAAAAGTATGACTTACATTTCAACAAAATTTTATAAATTGAACCAATAATATGCACATGCTTAAATTAACTGATGAATTATTTCAATACAAATGTTTCAATTCAATTATATCAAAAGCCCTACTGTTGATATAATTGAATAACAGTTAACATAAAAAAACATAAGTCAAAATAAAATATTTATCATTTATGTCGTTGATAAATTTATTTTATAAAAAATTTTGTTATTCAATGAGTATTTTTAAATCTCCCGCTTTTCAAAACAGTTACGTTTTGATAGTACAATAATAGATGGCGTATTTCTTGTAACCCGCAAGTGGTGAGATTGCACGTCAGTTAGTATATGAGAACGAACGAATTTATCCGCTATATGTTTAAATGCGATGCGATGCATATCGATTATTAGCGAGCGATCTTAGATTCTATTTGTAAATATCAATAGTGTAGTGTGAAATATTTAAGAAAATGTTAAAAAATTTTACTTAAAAATTTGTATAATGATTATAGTATGAATTATGTGTTAATTAATATCTAGAAATTGGAACACTGTGAGCTGTGAGTTTACAACTAAATAAAAAAGTTTTTATCATCTTTAAAACTTATTTGATTGACACGAAAAAATGTAATAGCTATTTTGATTTACTTTACTGTTAAATTAAAGTTAATTTTAAATTGAATCAATATTACGATATCCATCAAATTAACAGAACTCGTCTGTTAAATGAATAGAATATTTCATCGTGGTATATTAACAGAAGGATTCAGTTGATACAATCATTTTTTTTCTTAGTGTAAAAATAAAATATTAATATTTTTTAGCGATGAACAGCTAAAACGTTTGCTTCTCATTTGCGGAAATATTCTCCGTGCAAATTTTTATTTGCGGATTTTTCATTTTCAAGTTATTGGAAAAACAAATTTTCTGATATAGGCGCAGCGCTAAAAATGTTTTCCTTATTATATCATTTAAAACTCCTGTATAATAATATTCTTTTTAGACTATTTGATTCTTTTTTACTTGCGGATTACGTAGATATTTTTATTTAATTAATTTTTCAATAAAATAATTAGATAAATCAATTTATAAATATTTAGCGGAAAGCAGCTTAAAATTTAATTAATTTTTAGCGATTTATGTTCCCTTTGTTCCTATATTCTAATTTCAATATCGACGGCGCTAAAATTATGGAGATAAATTAAAAATACCCATTATTATTTAAGGAATTTATTATATTTAATTGCATGAATTGTTTTCTCCTCACACGCGGATTTATTTATAAGTGATAAATTTGCATAACTTTGAATAATTAAAATTTTTAAGTAGTTAAAAGTTTGTCAATGGTAGAGTCAGCTGTAACAAGATCACGAGGTTATAAAATTCAAAGGGACAATTCAAATTTTTGTAGACGCGAACGTAAGATAAAAGTAATTTAAGAATAAATTATTTAAGAATATAATTTACTTACGTTACTTTTTCATTATTTATGTAGGACCTAAAAATTTTTTCATCTTATATACGCGTCGACAAAAATTTAAATTGTTTGTTTAAATTTTATAACCACATGATCTTATTGCAGCTGACTCTGTTAGCCTCTACGCCTTGTAGAAGCGACGCTGTCGAGTTGATATTCGAGAAAGGAACAGGTTGATGGTAGGTGCTCGAAAGAAAGAAAAGATTTCCTTTATTATAATAGAATGTGCGTTTATTACCTGAGGGTGACAGGCTACTTATCTTACAAGAAGTCAAGAACGCTCTTATGACTCTCTTCGCTCTCGCTTAACACATAGCTTACGCTTTTAGTCGCTTGCTTGCGCACCGTAGGTTGCGCGTGACACTTACATGCCTACCTACTTATACACACACACTCTCTATGCCTGTGTACCCACAGTACTCCCCCCTAAATAACCATCCATGGTTATTTACATCAAAAATATATAAATATTTTTACATAATCAGTGGGTACTTATTTACATATAACTTCTTTTTACATACTTGCTACTTTTACAATTTCACATTACATAATTACTCAGGCAATTACTCTTTTAGATGCATTTATTTTATGCGATTACTCTCGCTCGTGCAATTTTACATTGTATGCACTTATGCATTTATTCTCATACATGCTTATATTCAATGCACACATAATCCAAATTATTACCTTTTTACACTTATAATCTAAATTATTTACATTTTTACACTTTTACTACATATTTACATTTTTATGCCTTTAAAGGCTTCTATATACAACGCTTAAAAGTCTATTCTCGTTGTAGGTTCTTGTGTCAATCTGTAATCCGCTTCCTTTGGTGAGATCATGCATCTCATTGATTTTATATAATAGGCCTCTGGCCAATTCTTCTAGGAAAAACATCGTGGTTAGGCTGACGGAACTCTTTAGCGATACAAATATCAGAGGAGAGCCCAATCAGCTTCACCTATATATAACAAAAAAAAACAAACATTATTAATATAACGCATTACAATATTGCCTAAAATTAATCACATTTCTCTTTGAAGTGAGACACTGTTGTACGAAATCTAACTTTCTTAATACCCTTCTCATTCTTTTTACAATTATCTTTTTTATTTAACATTATGCTATCTATTTTTCTACGCCTCAAAAAGTTGGGTATAAACCTCTCTCTCTTTTTACTATTTCCCTTATCTTTTTCGCTACCCATCGTTTCGTGCTCTACCCTGTTACCGGTTTCTATTTCTTTGTCATTTGTTACGTTACCTGTTTCATTACACGTATACGTAATGTCTACTTGCTTATTAGTGAGCTCGTCGAATTCGCTATTATCCGCCTCGTTATGGTTATATTCTGGTACCTCCTGTGTCGGGTTACCTTCGTCCAATGCTTCATATTCCTCACCACTTGCGGGTGGAACTTCGTCATGAATCTGAGCTTCCGTTACTATGACGTTTTCTTCCTCCATTCTATTATTATTCTCGCTCAGTTCTCCGTTGCTACTATTCGTTTGGCTACTACTCTGAGGTACCACTCCCCTGCCTACTTCGCTTTCTTGTGGCTCAATTTCATTAGCTAGAAAATAGGCTGGTTTCAACCTTTCTACATTCACCGTTACGTCTTTATCTCCTTTTCTTATGACGTAATTACGGCCATTTTCATGCCTAGAGATGACCTTATATGGCCCTAAGTACGGTTGCACAAGAGGTGGTTTAACTGCTTTTATCTTTTCTAACACATGAGTACAGTTTGCCAAATCCTTGAATACAAATGTTTTCCCTGAGTGGTTATGTACCACAGGTACGGGTTTGACCTATCTAATGTACTCTCTAAACTCTGCCAAAAATAAATCTTGTTCTCTAGTATCTGCCTCTCTGAACTCGCACATGTCACCTGGTATGGTGAGCGATGTTCCGTTAAGAAATCCCGCTGGGCTGGCCTCCGTGTCTTTTCTTAAACGCGTTCTTAACCCTAATAAAACAGTCGAGAGGGTTCTAGTCCAATCCCGACCTTCCATATGGCACATCAATGCTGCCTTAAGATCACGGTGCCATCGCTCAACCATGGCGTTCGCGGCTGGATGGTATGCCGTAGTACGTATTCTCTTACATCCTATCAGCTGCAGTAGTGCCTGAAACACGCCGGACTCAAACTGTTTGCCTTGATCTGTAGTGATGATGACAGGTGCACCAAAACGAAACACCCACGTGTCATAAAAAGCGCGTGCGATAGAAGGAGCCGATGCATCGTATACGGGCACCGCCTCCGGCCACCTAGTATACCTGTCTATCATGGTCACAAAATATCTGTAACCTTCGCTAGGCGGCAACGGGCCAACTAAGTCGACATGCACGTGGGCGAACCGTCCATCTGCTTCGCTAAACTTCATAGGTAAAAACTTGTTTTCCCTAGTAACTTTCGATCGTTGGCACTCCATGCATGCTCTGCACCAAGATGTTATCTGTCTGTTCATATTTGGCCATACGTACTGCTTTCTTATCATCTTACTAGTTGACCTAGCAGATGGATGTGCTTTGCTGTAGAAGAGTTCAAAGATGATTGCTCTCAGCGCCTCCGGTATATACGGCCTGAGGGAGTCTTGTGCTATTTCGCAATAAAATGGCGTGTTTTCTACACCATATTGCAATTTTTCCAGCTAAAATTGATACTGCGGACTACTTATTATGTCCTGCAGCTGTTGATCTTCCCTTTGCTGTCTAGCTATCTCATCTAGTGAGAATATTGTCGGAAATCGGAAGTCATCAACTCTCGATAGTGCATCAGCCACTACGTTATTCTCTCCTGGTAGATAGCAGATTCTCACGTTATATTCTGCAATATACGTCAACTTCCTTGCTTGCAGTGCTGTGCAACTATCTAAGCTTTTGCCTAGCGCATACACCAATGGTTTATGGTCTGTGCATACCGTAAACTCTCTACCTTCCAAGTAGTAACCAAAATATTTGATAGCCTCGTAAATAGCCATCAATTCACGATCGTACGTGCCGTAATTCGATTGTGCGGGGGTAAATTTTTTTGAAAAGAAAGCCAGCGGCTTCCACTTATTTCCTATTCTCTGTTCTAACGCTGCGCCCATCGCGAAATTTGACGCATCCGTAACTAACCTAATCTCCGCATTTTTAGCCGGAAATGCAAGATACGCAATATTTGCTAATTCTCCTTTTATTGTCTTGAATGTTCGTTCTGCTTCTTCGGTCCATTCCACGGGTCTTTTATCCTTTTTCTTAATATCCTTTATCATAGCTACTAGGTGTCTCTGTACCTCCGCGACTCTTGGTATACTTTTTCTATAAAAGTTTACCATTCCCAGAAATCGACGCATCTCGTCTTTTGTCTGGGGCTTCTTAAAGGCTTGCATCGCCTCGACCTTAGGTGGATCTGGTTTGAATCCATTCCCGTCGATGAGATGGCCCAAGAAGATAAGTTTATCGACTCCAAACTGACATTTATCTATGTTCAGTTTGAGGTGAAACTTCTCCAACCTCTCTAGGACGACTCTAAGATGTTCTTGGTGCTCCTCGTCTGATGAAGATGCAATCAAGATATCATCAACGAATGCGAACACAAAGTCCAGGTCGCCCACGGCCTGGTTTATGTATCGCTGAAATGTCTGCGCAGCATTTCGAAATCCGAATGTCATCACTAGGAACTCATAAAGTCCGAATGGAGTCGTCACCGCTGTCTTTGGTACATCCTCTGGGAATATAGGAATCTGCAGGAATGCCTTTTCCAAATCAAGTGCGGAAAAAATAGTTTTTTCTTCTAAATTATATGCGAAGTTCTGGAGATTGGGAATTGGGTACTTATCTGGCACCGTGACTGTGTTCAACTTTCTATAGTCACCACAGATCCTCCACTCACCATTTTTCTTGGGGATCATATGGATAGGTGTAGCCCAAGGGCTTTTTGAAGGTTGGCAAATGCCTTCTTTACACGACCTCTTAAACTCCTGCTTTGCCACCTGCAGCTTATCAGGTGCCAATCTGCGCGGTTTCTGCGCTACTGGCAGTCCCACTGTGGTGATGTGGTGGTACACATCTATTTTTCTTTTAATTTTTGGCTTTTCAAGCCCAAGCACCGATGGAAATTCTTTTATTATATGTGCGTACCTATTCCTCGGGTCTATTAACGACACTTGCACATACGCTACTTTCTTTGCCGTGCCTGCGACTGACTCACCCGTTTTTGCATCCACGAGCTCCCGTCGGGTCAGATCTGGGAGTAAATGGTAGTGCTGAATGACGTCGCCATCTAGTATCGCATATGGTACGTCTGCTACAATGAACGTCCATTTGATCTTATTCTTAAACCCGAAGTCTAATTCCCTATATATTACGCCATATGTGTTTATTTTCGTATTATTTGCTGCGTATAATTTAACGCGTGTTGCTTTCTTTTTACTATTCTTTCCTTTCGGAACTAATGATACTTCCGCACCCGTATCTACCAAAAAGGTTTCGTTTACTAATTTATCTATGACGTAGAGGCGTATTCCTTCCGTGTCCGACGAGTTTGCCCCCTCTACCCGCCGGTTCGAGAGTTTAAATGTTCTCTATCTCTACTATTACTTCGCGTTTGGTTCTTTTCTTTTCCAACGCTATTGCTTCTTGCTACTCCGCGGTTGGGTGATTTAGACCCTTGACTTTTTCCATCAATGGACTCCTGCCTCTTCTCGTAATTAATCCAATCACAGGGCTCTAAACATTTATACGCGTTTTTTCCGTATTTCGCATGGTATACGCAATAACGTTTACTGTTATTTCGATTGTTGGTTCGCGAGCGTCCTCCACCTCTAAACTCGTTCCCAACTTTACCGAGCGTCTTTTGGTAACTGCTTCGATATGAGCTTTAATACCTACATTATCCGTGTACGGTCTATCATTTTCTTTTTTACCATGATTTACTATGCTAACCATTTTACCGACCTCTTCTTCACATTTATTCTTATATATTTCGTCCGCGTTTTTTACCACGATTCCTTCGTTCCTTAAATTTATTTCTCCCACCAGGTGCGATTTATTGCCGGGTGGAAGATTATATTTCCATACCCTTAAGATAACTTCGCGTTCTATTATACCGTCTGCCACGTCGAGCAATTCTCTTAAATATTCCGATGGCTTTTCTCCGTGCGCTCGACATTTTCTGAATAATTTATTGAACCTTTCTTCTTGTGACTGTCTATAAGTCTCTATGAGGTATTTCTTCAACCCGTTATATCTATTTCCCGGCTTTAATGTTTTTACTAAATTCGATGTTTCGCGAATCACGTCACTATCTAAATTATTTATAAGTAATACGAACGCTACGCTCTCGTCCGTAACATTTTGCATTTTAGCCTGGGCTTCAATTAAGTCAAACCACGTTTCCGGATTATGTTTCCAGAAGGGAAAATTAATTTGAAGGTTTTGCATAAGGTTACTGGGTACTACTATGTTAGCGCGTTGTCCACCTAACCTAAATTTATTTTGCGCGTCGTCAATATTCTCTTTATTTGCGTGCGTCGGTATTTGCTCATTGTTATGCACATCGTGTGCTTCTAACCTTTCTCCCGGTTTATTTTGGTCTAACTCGAGCATTTCTATTCTTTTTATTAAAAATCCCATATTCGTTTCATAATGTTTCTTTATTTCTAATAACTGTTTTTTATAATATTCTTCTACTTTTCTCGTACCGCTCGCTCCCAGTATACTACTACCATTCAATATCTCTTGATCCGCAAGAGCTCTGTTATTATCTACCTGATTTCTAAACGCGTCTCGTTCTCTATTATTAGGCGTGCTATTATATACACTAGCTACGGCGTCGTCAGTTCCGCCATTTAACATTTCGTTCTGTAGCGTATTCCCGGTAGCCATTTTGTGATTCGAGGTTTTATACAATACAAAGCAATCCTCGCTATAAATTTTAACCGACCTTGATCGATATTACTCAGTCTTACGTTGACTAGATTCAATAAATACAACACACAATGAATAAATAATTAAATTAATAAGACATTAAAATAAATAAATAAATAGCTTACACGAACGATCAAATAAATGTTCACGATGATACAAACATTTAAAATAAATAAATAAATAAACAAATAATACACGTTACACGACTGTTAAAATAAATAATCACGAAACACAATGTTTAAATACGTAAATAAACAATTGCTTAAAATTATCGACCAAGGTTGATTGCAATAGGTGTAAAAGGCCTACGCTAAATACAACACCAATAAAATCACAGAAAACTATTTACAATTTTAAAATCGTCGTTAATTCGTCCCGTGTGCGCGGGCAATACAATTCTTATTTATTTTTCGCGTCTTACCGGCATGCACGACCTCTGCATGACCCTTTGAGAACACCTAAGAGCTACACAAATGTAAGGGTTAGAATGTATCTGTCAAGGTCATACATCGGCCCATAACATGCCAGCAATCATACCTTTAACTCTTTGTTCGTTATACTTACGAAAATTTTTGTCCCCCACGCGCACACGCGACTCACCCACGAATCACCTCTATCTAACCTTAAAATAACCGTCGCGTCTCGACTTTTCTACGCGTTTCTCGCTAACCGCTTTACTTCACCCGCACAACCGAATCACTTTTTTTTTGCACTTTTATCTTCTTCTTACTCTGTTTTTTTTCTTCGCTATTAACAGTTTTACCCTTTTCTAATTTTTTCTTTTGTACTTATATTCGCGTCTTTGCACAGATTTTCTTATTTCTTATTTCTTTACGTATAACTTCCTCCTTTCTTTTCTATGAAGGAAGAAAGAGAGAGAGATTACCTATACTCCCCCCAGTCTGCATGTTCTATCTCTTATTACAAAAAGGAAAAAGAAAAATTTATGAAAGGCATATGACTGCCGGCAACCGACGCAGCCACGACTCGTGGACAAAGAGACGAACAAATTCGATGGTTTGCACCACGCGCCGAGTCTACACTGGCACCAACCGTCCCCTTAAGAACATTAAACCATTAAAAGAAAAAAAATATCCACTATTCTCTCTCCCACGAGCAGCTGGAGAAAGCCAGTCTCTCACTTACTGTGCTATATCTATTATGTTAGTACATGTACATATATATATCTTTCCGAGCGAACCATTACTTTACTTTATGTTAGTACTATATGTGTAGGGAAAAGAAAAATCATCTCTGCTGTAATTTTCAAGACAAGTTTTTGTTAGTTAAGATTCAATATATGTTATAAAATTTTTGTTTTTACTTTAAGATAAGTATTTACAACGCGCTCGCGAAATTATAATTTTAACCTTAAAAATGTATTTCCGGCGAGACGATAGCGACCTTTGCTCGGAGCCAACGGCTTTTGCTCAGGCGTCCTGCTAGTTGCTGCGTTGTCCTGTCTCCCCTAACGGTTGTCCGGGTCACCAATGTTAGTCTCTACGTCTTGTAGAAGCTACGCTGTCGAGTTGATATTCGAGAAAGGAACAGGTTGATGGTAGGTGCTCCAAAGAAAGAAAATATTTCCTTTATTATAATAGAATGTGCTTTTATTACCTGAGGATGACAGGCTACTTATCTTACAAGAAGTCAAGAACGCTCTTATGACTCTTTTCGCTCTCGCGTAACACATAGCTTACGCTTTTAGTCGCTTGCTTGCGCACCGTAGGTTGCGCGTGACACTTACATGCCTACCTACTTATACACACACACTCTCTATGCCTGTGTACCCACAACTCTACCATTGTCTAACTTTTATTTGCTTTAAAATTTTAATTATTTAAAGTTATGCAAATTTATCATTTATACATAAATCGACATATGAGGAGAAAACAATTAATGCAATAAAATATACGAAATTCTTTAATAATAATGGATATTTTCAATTTATCTTCATAATTTTAGCGCCGTCGATATTAAAATTAGAATGTAGGAATGAAGAGAACAGGAATCACTAAAAATTAACTAAATTTCGAGCTGCTTTCCACTAAATATTTATAAATTGATTCATCTAATTATTTTATTAAAAAATTAATCAAATGAAAATATCTACGTAATCCGCAAGTTAGGAGGAATTAAATAGTCTAGAAAGATTATTATATAGGAGTTTTAAATGAAATAATAAAGAAAACATTTTTAGCACCGCGTCTATATCGGGAAATTTATTTTTCCAATAAGTTGAAAATGAAAAATTTTCAAATTCAAATTCGCACAAAGACTATTTTCGCAAATGAGAAGCAAACGTTTTAGCTTTTCAATGCTGAAAAATATTAATATTTTATTTTTACAGGCGCTAACTTCACAAGTTTGAGTTATCGTCACGCCACAATTCTGTGTTGCGTAGGTGTAACCCTTCCCACCCGTGCGCATATATGTATATATACACAAGTTGAGAATAAAAAAGAAGAGAGATCGTGGATACTACATAAGAACCGAAGTATAAGAGGGGAGGGGATAGAGAAGGCACATACATCAGCGTCGTTGAGCGATTGAGCGTATACGTACACGTATACGACGGTGCTTACGAAGACTATTACCTTCAGACATTCGGCGAAGATTATAATTCCTACCATATACGACGAAAACTATTATTTTAATTTTTATGTGAACAAAGACAATCACTCCTGAACGATTTGTGGCGAAAAGAATTAAACTTTGATATATGTTGACAAAAACTATTATTTTAATTTTTATGTAAACGAAGAAACGAAGACTATGACTCCTGAACGATTTGCGAAAAAAAAATTAAACTTCAATTCGATAGGTTAATAAAATTCATCTAATAGATTGAAGTTTAATTCTTTTTGTCGCAAGTAGTTCAGGAGTGATAGTTTTCGTATGGCACATATGTAACATCCCATGTATGCTATTTTACTTTTAAAAAAAATTTTTTTTTTAAATTTTACTCTTCATTTTTATCATTATTTTATTTTTTTCAATTCCTCTTCTTTCTCTTTCTTTTATTATTGCGATACCTCATACCGCATTTTTCGGCGTCTTTCATATTAGACTAATTCGGGAAATTGATAATAATTATTCTGCTTATGATAACTGATCTATATGGTGTTATAAATTATTGAACTATTTATGACTCCCGATAATTATTAATCTTCAATAGCGCCGAATTATTATAAAAATCGAATGTTAGTATTAGAAATGTTCAGTAATATGCTTAAAAATAAAGAAGCCAGTTCTCCGTCAAAAATATTTTTATTTAAAGGGACTTCGGTCTAACATTTAATAAATAAATACGTATATATTCAGAGGTACTAATAGCCTCTTATAAGTTTCCATAAATAAACAAATATAGCAGGGTCCGAAAATCCAATCTTTACCTGTGTCAAGTAACGATAAGATTTTCGATGGTAGGTATTTCTCAACGATTCATTAAAATAGTAAGACGTGTTTTTCTGTAAGTGCGTGATTTCCTAGTAAAGATAAATAGATCATTGACAGTTAACATTGTATCATTTTATTGTAATTTTAAGACTTTTATTGTAATTGCATATCAGTGTATAATTCTATTTTCAATAAAATCATCAAAACATTAATAGGAGATTTGAGCATTGTCTTCTTTTTTTACAACATTCCCGAAAAGGTAAGAACCAATTTATTCTTTAATAATTATCTTTACAAAATTTCTTATTCTGGGAGTCTCTAGGGACTCCGTGAATACCTTATCCGCGCGCCTCTCCTTAACAGCCATGCTTCAAAATAATTATTCGCGCAAGCCGCTCGGCGCAAAAAATCTGTAACTCCCGCGTTGCATTTACCTTTTATATATATATATATATATATATATATATATATATATATATATATATATAATTGAAAATAAAAAAATAAATAACGCCGGAACGTTGCAGCTCAAAATATACTGGTGACAGTGCGGTATGATTTTTATTCACTGGAAAAAGAATTAAAGTTAATTTAAATAATAAATTGAAAAATAAATTTTAACGAAAAATTATAATTGATCTAAAAATATATATACATGTTATATTATATCTAAGTTCCGTAGTTAAAGTTTTCTTCTCTTTTTTTCTTATCGTACATATATCTTATCGCGGTAGTACAAATTACTTCAAGTAACACTTAAGAAATATCTCTTTTCTTTAACCCTTACAGTCACAGGAGCCAATATATCGGCTACCTAATTTTCTTTTTTTTTACCTCAATATTTTTGCAATATCATGCTTGATTCTTGGATTTTTTGTATTTTCAGATACACATAGCCTTACTATTTATAATGCTGATGATATTTTATAAATTTATAACTATTAATTATTATTATAAACAAATATATAGAAAAAAAAGTGAATTGAATTGCATGACTGAAAGGGTTAACACAAAAAAATATATATAAGAAAAAGAACATTCTATTTTTTTTCCGATATATTTTAAAATTTCTCTCACATAAAATTGGCTCTTCCTTTCCTCTCTTACCTCTACATAATATGATATAATAATATGTAATATAATTATTGCATGCACATATATATATATATATATATATATATATATATATATATATATGTACATATATATATATATTTATTTACATACATATACATATACATCATACATATATAAATAACTTTTTCGTCTCTTTCTTTATCCCTTATTATAGAGTTAAGATTTATAAACATAGTTATTAAAAATTGAAATACAACATAATCAACTACCTTGTTACGTGTTACATCTCTTTTACATATACCTACAAAAATATTAAACTAACAAAATTCTTCGTTGTTACCCAAAACTAGCATAAAACTTAAGGATACACCTTGTTTTAACTCACGGGTATACGGACACACGCACGTATATGTATATATATATATATATACTCCTACAGGGCTCCCCCTTAAGTAACTAGGTGCCGTCATCGACTACTCAATTTTCCTTTTTGCATTATTATATCAACCCATATAATTATTATAAACATAAATAATGGAAATTTACGACACGGCACAGGTAAATAACATAGATGAGCACGCCCCACCTTTTGTAGTTACGTACAAGGCATAAACTATATAATACAACTAAGATAACCAACTCCGTGTAAAATCTGGTTTTCTTTCTTTTCAAGTTTTTTTTCGACTGTCTAAGTTATTTAACCTTTTAAGGACGGGGATTTTGACGTTGAAATTCGACTTTTTTTTTAAACAATATTTGTGCATAAAATGAAAAAATATATCACGTGGAGTGCCTGATAAAATTGGTGGTCGATATATCGACCAGTCCCGTCCTTAAAAGGTTAACAAAAAAATACCCATTATAAAAATAAGAATAAAATATAAATCTAATAATTTAACAAATTATAATTAAAATATAATCAACAAATTTACGGTAATTATTAGAACACAGTAAATTAACGATTAATAAAGGAAAAAAAATACTATTCTTCCACTTTGAATTATATTCAAATTATACATTATATAACAATTTTTCTTCTCTTTTTATTATTTATTTATTGTTTAACAAATTGAGAAAATTTCTATAACCACACGGTAATGACAGATAACAGCTACGCTATATTTGTCACATTAGTGATCAATGTGTGTCGAAAATTTTAAGTTTCCACATAGATGGGTGATCTGTGCACGCCAAATTTCTATGTTTGCGCATTGTCTAACTACACTCAACTCATAAGAGGTTGGCACACTGATCATCTTTTATTTTCGTACAGTTTGTCAATGTGTAAATATAGAAAATTTTCAAATCTAACATGTATGGAAAAAAAAAATTAAAATAAATCTATGGTTATGATCCTCGGTATCAATGAATATCTGAATTGGAAGATAATTGTGACTTTAATATATTAATTATCGCTATTTTAATTATAAAATTTTTAATTTAACCAAAAACATTATTATTAATAATTTTAACATGAGAAATTATTGCCGTTAGCAATTCAATGTTGAAATCATTAAAAATGATATGAGCGGAGTTCGATGTTTCGAAAATCCGTTATTTTTTTGAGCTTCAAAATTTCCAATAGCACTTTCTTAATATTTATATAAATTGAATAGAAATTTCGTTTTTAATTCATGTTTGTAATCGAAATGTATTCATTCAAATGAATTATAATTCATATTTAGAACTGTAATAAGTATTCAAAAAATAATATAATGATAAGGTACTTTGAAATTTCTAATATAGTTTTTCAATGTATTTTTTTTTAATACTTGTTGAAAATTTCATTAAAAAACCCGAAATATTTCATCTTCTTACGGTATTCTGTATACTTGTTACAATTCTAAACCGATTATAATTCATCCGAATAAATGCATGTCGATAACAAATATGAATTAAAAATTGACTTTCTGTACAATTTAAATAAATATTATGAAAAAGCCATTTGAAATTTCAAAATTCTACAAAAAGATAATGGACTTTCGAAACATTAAACCCTACGCACATTATTTTCAATGATCGAATTGCTAACAGCAATAATTTCTCATGTTAAAATTATTAATAATAATGTTTTTGGTTAAATTAAAAATTTTATAATTAAAATAGCAATAATTAATATGTTAAAATCATAATTATCTTTCAATTTAGATATTCATTGATACCGAGGATCATAACCTCAGTTTCATTTTAATTTACTTCTTTTCCATACATGTTAGATTTGAAAATTTTCTATGTTTACACATTGACAAGCAGTGCGAAAATAAAAGATGATCAGTGTGACAACCTCCTATGAGTTGAGTGTAGTTAGACAATGCGCAAACATAGAAATTCGGCACGTACACATCGCCCATCTATGTGGGAACTCAAAATTTTCGACACACATCACCCATCTATGTGGAAACTCAAAATTTTCAACACACATTGATCACTAATGTGACAAATATAGCGTAGCTGTTATCTGTCATTTCCGCGCAGCAAATAAAATAATTTCTCTTAACCAATTAATTAACAATAACTATTAACACAGGATTACATTATTATTTATTTTCTTTCCCTTTTCTCCTTTCCTTTTTTTTCTTGCATAAGAAATAACGTAACTAAGAAATTCTTTTTTTTCGTATTATTCTTAATTAGCAGAAATCTCTAGCGGACTTGCGGATACAGAGCTGGCCCCTCAGGGTTGATCCTCTGTTCCTAACTTTTTTTTATTTTTATTTGCTTACTAACTACAACTGTAAGTTTGGCGCACACGTAGTCAAATCTATGTTTTCGGCTACTGCGACATTTCTGTCATGCTAAAACCGACCTTGGATTAGCCAAATTAAGTTCCTTCGAGATTACTCTTGCATTGTTAACAATAACTTTCATTCATATTTTTCTTATCTACGCAAGATTCCTTCCTCCCCTTTTTGCTAAGGTTTAAATTACGTTCCTTTAATAATATATATAGAGTTCCTCAGCCGACGATACGCTTATAATATTTTTTTTAATTCTATCACGCTCAGTGGTAGTTATCCTAGGCACGCATATATATATATTTCTTCTTTTTTTTATTGCTGTGTATAATAACCTGGTAGATACAAATCGCTGACGTGTTAAACAGACTTTTTTTTTGCCCCGGTTGAAGAACTCTATAGCAAATAGTTTTTTTTCTCCTTGTTTTCCTTTAGCAGAAAGGTTCCCACCTTTTCCTTTTCTTATGCCCAGATCACTAAGCTCACGAGATTATCGGAAAATTAGAAAAACGCTAAGTAGCCTAGGCATACCACGCCGCGAACACAAAAGATTCCTAAAAACATTAGCAAAGCTAAGCATCCCCGGAATTTTTTCCAGTTTAATTTAGAAATACATATAGCTATTATTATCGTTTTTTTCTTCAAAGACAAATCTCAAAACATTAAATATGGCAAATTTTTTTTTACATAACTATTGAAAAAACGTGCTCATAAGGTTATTATTTACCTATGATTTGTTAAATAAAACCAAATTAAAGTTTAAAGGTTCCATGCATGCATTTAATGTCATCTTATACGATTTACTGCACTGTTAAGAAGGGGCCGAACTATCTGTCTTTGTCTAATAGCGTTTTTCATCATTTATGTAAACACTATCCGGTATAACAAGAAAAAAATAGCAGCCCCCGCTAGATATTAGTATAATTAGTCAATTTTGTAATAACAACCAAATTTCTTACCGCATAGTTTTTGACTAATTAGAGACCTACTAGCAATCTAGAATATAACCTATCTTCTTTTGGTAGGTCTCTAATTATTCAAAAACTACGCAGTGAAAAAATTTGGTTATTATAACAAAATTTACTTATTATACTAATATCTAGCGGGGGCTGCTATTTTTTTCTGGTTATACCGGATAGTGTTTACATAAATGATGAAAATCGCTATTAGACAAAGACAGATAGTTCGGCCCCTTCTTAAAATTTTAATTTCTGCGCGCTTGTCACTTCATGTGATTTTAATTATAAAATAAATAATTGTAGGTTTTAACGAAAAATTAAAAAAAATAATAGGTTCTGATAAATTTTTTTTACACACAACACAGAACAAAAAAAAATTAACTTTCAGTTAAAAATTCTTATACTAATAATAATTCCGAAAAGAAATATATTTTAACGAATAGATAAATTAAATAATTATTAATTAAGGATAATAAAACATATTTTATAAATTATAAGGTGTCACTATTTCATAACCAACCTTTTAAACAAACCTAAAAAAAAGGGGGAATAAATTAATAAATATAGAATATTTATAAAAATAAAATTTAATCCTCTAATTCTAATTTTCTTTATGAAGACATTATTTAATGTTAAATAAATTAGAATTATAATAAATTTTCCTTTAAACATTCTTAACAGCTACCGCGTCTACTGTGTTAAAATGTAGGTTAAGAAACGTCACTTTAACTCAACGGTAACGAATGCAAATTACAAGTACGCACATCACTAAATTGTTAACTCCTTGGTAGAAATCACATTTACAAGCTCCTCTTAGAATAGCCCCTTCTTGCGATTGACCATTTTATTTTTTTTTCTTTTTCAAAAGCATCAAAACGAAATAATAAGTTATCAGAATTTTGCTGAAGTACTAAATTAAAGGATCACATTTACCTCGTCAATTATTTCTCCCAAATTCAGCATAAAAAAAAACGGGGGAGAAAACATAGAATACACACATTTACCCTATAGAAACTTTTAATGCGACAGTTAAAATAAATCTCACCCTTTATGTCTTACTCCCTCATTTTAATCGCGTTTGTTTTAATATCGTTAGCCATCATACTTTTTATAATTTGCGCAACCAATTACACTGAATTAGTTAAAATTTTAAAATAATTTATAAATATATATATATATATATATATATATTCATATATACACATTACGTACACAAAACGCAGGTATTAATCACCAAGAACCCCCCCCCCCCCCGTGTCAACAACCGATATCCTTCGGGCCGATAACAAACAATCACGTTACCTTAATATTAGATAATTTTGAGCAGCGAATAACGGCATACGAAGCGTGGATAGAGGAAACCGAAAGTACCCTCTCTACCCAATTACAAATAATAAACGAACTACAAAAACAATTATACACACTAGAAGATAAATACAAACGACTAGTACTAAATACAGAGGTAACTCGTTGCTAGGCCATTGAGAGAACAGATATATTAGAAACTCGATTAAGCGCAACCCAAAACACAATAGCAGAAATCACCAAGGGAGTGAGAAATTTAAAGATCTCGAAAAACTAATTCTACCCCATACTCAACCTATATGCCCGGCGTTCTAAGCAACATAGACGAGAGGCTATATCGCTGCAAACAGTGGGGAAGGGAGTTCGACGAAGTTTACCAAATACAGGAAGACGCGCTGATAGCCCTGCAAGAAAGAGCGAATACACTAAGGGTCAGCCATTTCGGTTGTCTTAATAGACATAAAACTTTGCACGGGTGGTTAAGAGGAAAAGTTACCCGGCTAGATAATCGACTATCAGAAATAGACATCCTTATCATAGAGCTCACGGAAAAACTCTCACAATTAAAAATTAATTAAAACACATCGTCGCACTTCATGTTTAAGATAAGAGAAATCAAAAACCCCGCTATAATTGAAAGATTACAACAGATTTAATCACCCCTAGAGATCCATTTAATTACTATTCACGGGACGTACCCAGATACCCTCATGAACTGCATTGAATTAGTAAACATAGCTCGAGGAAACAATAACCAGACCCCTCTTCAATCGTACGACGAAAGCGAAATCGACCAACGATTTCTAGACTATATCCTGGACAACAAGGAAAACCCTAAAGAAGGAGATACGGAAAAGGAATTACTAAATCTTTTAAAACTAAACTAACCCCCAGTAAGTCGCGTTGCCTACGCATTAAGGGAAGATATACTAGATACCGCATCGGTGCAGCAGCTTTCAAAAACATCACAGGATTTTACAGCGCCTACGAAGCTTACGATAAAAAGATAACCGAGATTATTATCATTCAGGATACCCCTGTTAATAACCCACCAAACTTGTACACATCCAAGGATACATTACATCCAAGAATGTATGACCCCCTATTAAACAATCTCAATACATCGCAAGGTTATAAGGAAGACAATCAGCAGTATCACGGATACTTAAATAACCGTAGTCAAGATCTTAGCGCCCTCGAAGCCCTAGTAGAGTCCTTATAAGTTATGATACGAGGAGAAGAAGCCATGGCTGAAGGAATTGCGAATCTTACGCATCATCAGAACATCAGTGATGCTCTGCTGAATACCGTGGGAGAATGCATGGCCGTACAACAAGCACTGCTACACATTCCTCTGTACGACGGTAAAAATATGTCCCTTAAAACCTTCCTACAGGACGTAGAAAATGGACTAACTATTTGCCCAGAGGGAATACACAATGCCTTCTTCAAGGGAGTCGTCGCCAAACTTCGCGACACAGCAAAAGACGCCGTTAGTGGAACGCAAATAACGTCACTCGAGAACCTTAAAAATGCATTAAAGGAATATTTTTCTCCCAAGAAAACCTACTCCTATTACTGTGTCGAAATACAAGGCATAAGAATGCGGAGAAACGAAACGGTCATTGAGTACTATGGCAGAATTAAACGACTTATGGAAGGAGCCACTGCATCTCTGAAGGAAAAATTTCAGGAAGCTGAAGTGCCACATATGACCACGATGCTAGAAGGAATAGCCTTAGAGTCCTTCAAGAAAGGTCTTTCAGATGATCTATTGTACGCAGTAAGTGTACAAGAACCAGAAATTTTAAATGCAGCACTGAAAATTGCCCAAACAATTAAAAAAGATATGCTTTCATCTAACGAACGAAAGGGATCTCTTCACTTAATGGAAGTAACCGAGAAACCTGGAGAGACCCCAAGACAAGTACGATTTCAGGATGACCACCAACCCTGGAAAAACAGGAATGAACAAAGCTATAGTCTCTATAATTGATCCGATTCACCTGGACGATTTGGAAACGACTCTTATAGAAGAACCCCATCTCCCACAAAGAACGAACAAGATTATAGATCTTATGCCCGCTCGGATTCTCCTTGACAAGACGAAAGAGGAAGATTCGGGTATGGCACCTATAAAAGACCTAAGATTAGATCACATAGCCCTGTTGATTCTCCTAATAAAGGAATATCCACAACCTAACTACCGCCCAGAAGCTTTAAACTCCTCGCCTGCTCGTCAGACGGACGCCTCGACGAGCAAACCCAAAACAGAGCGTCTACTTGCAGTAAAATTTATAACTGCAACGGACCTACAGGAGGAATCTCCCACAAAGGGTCTGGACCAGTAATAGTACTTATGGCACCAGAATTAAAAGGAAGAACAGAGTTTCTAATAGACACCGTAGCAGAAATTAACTTAATTCACGTAAGAGCATTGAACCCTCGAACACTCATAGTTGCGCATGAGGCCATGACCATCACAGGCATCACTACAGATTCCTTCAATTCAGCAGGATCCACGGAAATTACACTATTCAACAAACCAATCAAATTTCAAGTAGTAACAGAAAACTTACCTATACCAGCATCAGGTATTCTAGGCGTAGATTTCCTAAGGAACGAATCTGCGAGTAATTTAATTTCACCATAACGCACCTATAACCTCTTCTCAACCAATACGCGCAGTAAGATTTATCAACTATGAATATCGAGCACCAAAGCCTACAAGATATATCTTACAGGCTCGATCCAAAACACCCATCACAATAAACTTAACCCCTTCGATCTTAAAAACAGGTTACATTCCCAGACTTGATACGCCCGAAAATATATTCATCGGCGAAGCGTTGGTGACGAATAAACTGCAAAAATGCACAGTTATGGCAATCAACTCGTACGAAGAAGATGCTGAAATAGAAATCCCTCCCCAGGAATTACAACCCTATGACATGTTTAAAGAGTCAGAAGATTTCTTCAGTAGCGAAGGATCTGAATTAGACCTACCGGAAAACGAAAGACTGCAGAAAATTTCAGACATTCTACGGTTAGAACATCTAAACGACGAGGAGAGACAACACGTCCTCAAAACCGTTGCAGATTTTCCCCAGTTATTCCACTTATCTGGCGACAAGCTACCGGCGACCGACGTACTAAAACATAACATCCCCACGAAGGACGATGAACCGGTATTCGTAAAACAATACCGATACCCTCCAGCCCATAGGGAAGAAATACAACGCCAAGTCTCTAAACTATTAAAAGATGGAATAATAGAAAATTCCAGATCACCCTATAACTCACCTTTGTGGATAGTCCCTAAGAAAAATGATTCGAAAGGAAACAAGAGATGGCGCATGGTAATTGACTACAGAGCCCTTAATGATAAAACAATTGGGGATGCTCACCCATTACCAAATATAACTGAAATCTTAGATCGCATAGGAGGAGCAAAATATTTTTCGATATTCGACTTAGCAAGTGGTTTTCATCAAATAGAAGTCACCGAGTCAGATCGACATAAAACCCCCTTTAGCTCTTTCACAGGACATTACCAATACATAAGAATGCCGTTTGGCCTTCGTTCGGCTCCAGCTACTTTTCAGCGGCTCATAAACCTAGTTTTATTAGGTTTACAGGACTCAGAACTATTAGTTTACCTAGATGATGTCATCATCTTTGCTTCAGACCTAGTGGAACACGAGAAAAAGGTACGACGATTATTCAACCGATCACTTGACGCAAAACTCTCATTACAACCTGACAAGTGCGAATTCCTACGCTCCGAATTATCGTAGATTTATTGAAGGATTCTCAGCCAGAGCGAGACCACTCTCAGACTTACTGAAGAAAACCGTTCCTTTCGAATGGATGGACGCGCATGGAAAAAACTTTGAAGACTTGAAAAACGCCTTAAGCAGCGCCCCCGTATTACAACACCCAGATTTTGAATAACCTTTTATCCTTACAACCAACGCATCCAACTACGCAGTAGGTGCTGTCCTTAACCAAAGAGAAATAGGACAAGATCGACCCGTAGCTTATATATCCTTGATGATGAAACCTGCCGAGAGGAATTATACAACAACTGAAAAGGAATGTTTAGCAATAATATACGCTGTACTACACTTCCGCCCGTACCTTTATGGACGAGAATTCACTCTCATAAGCGATCAAGAACCGCTTAAATGGATAGACTCAGTAAAACCACCCATACAACGATTAATAAGATGGTGAACTATACTAAAAGAATATGAGTATAAATTTTTTCATAAACCAGGTAGACTCAATGTCAATGCCGATGCTCTATCAAGGAATCCCATACCAACTAAAGCAATAGTCTTGCCTACTAGCTCCTCGGCGGAATTTCAAGCTCCACCCCCACCAAAACCTCGAGGGCGACCCCCAGGTGCTAAAAACAAGCCTCTACCCTCACTATTGACCTCAACCACGAGTGGTACTACTATAGCAGACAGAGTAAGAACACGCCAGCAGAGAACGGGATCCTCCCTCACAACCAGCGAGAGAAAAACGAAGCCAACCAGAACCCCCGAAGACGAGCAAACCCCCGACAACAGTTTCCAAACCAACTATCAGCAGTGAAAAAGTACAGCAAACGAAAACTGCCTCACGCCCCTTAAAGGACATTTACTCTAATCCTATACAGTCTACTTCCAACCCACCTAAACCAATATGCCCAAATAAATTCCAAAAAAAGGTTACGTTCCGAGAATCAGAAGATTCCGATTCTAACATTGAACCACCCGCCCCACGGAAAAGACTAAGCGGTTTTCCCAGCCTAATTACACAAGGGCCACCTGTAACTAAACTCCCGACGACATCATAAAAAGAATCAACCGATGAGGAGGCAAAATCTATCCCTAAGGAAACCATAATAGAAACACGCCAGCGAAGGAGTTCACATTCCGACGATTTAGAATCAATAGATGATTACTGGTGGGACGATACTTCACCCTGAAATCGACCAGCAGCTCGCTCTATCCCTATAGAGCGTGAACGACAAATTGATACACCCAATCTTGCAAATAGGTTAGGTGCAATAGCAGAAGTTGACACCACCGACGAATCTTCCTCGGAAGACGAACGCCCAGTCAACTACCCACCCATCAAGATCTCAGACACTATACCTCCAGAATTATTCTATCCCGAATTCACGAAAACACCTAACAGCGTTTTACAAATACAACTAATAAATGAAAGCTTAACATAAAAGAAAGATAACCTTCTTCACTTTACATCCGCAGATTGCGAATTCACAACTCCGGTACCAAAATTATTAATAGACTTAAACCAATTAGATAAACATGAAATGAAGAAATTAAAACCAAAATTGGAACAAGTAATAGTTACACCAAGAACGAAAGCATTTTTATTAAATGCAATCCTTACCAATAAACATTTCGAGGTATTCTCTAAACAAGAACTTAAAAACACACTCAAAAACCTAGCAGAATGCATTAAGAAATACGAAATAAAAACCCTTCGCGTGTCCAAACAAAATAACCTAATCGACAAAATGTCATTCTCAACATTTTTGCAAATACTAAAGGAAACCTTGAACCATTGTGATTGTCAAATATTTATATGCTATGGATCGACAACTATACCACCGGACGATATGAAGGAACGTATTATACAGGAATATCATTCAAGTCTAATCGGAGGACATAAAGGAGTAACCAAAACCTATAGAAGAATTAGAGGAAAATTGACGGAATATGTTCGAAACTGTCAACAATGTCAGGAACTAAAACTAGTTAGAGTTAAAAATAGGGAACCCATGATAATCACGGATACCTCCATTGACATTTTCGACAAAATATCGATTGATACAGTCGGTCCGCTTCCAACTACCCCCAACGGAAATCGACACATCCTAACTATACGGAGCACCACGAATCATCCTATCGAATAAGGCGCCAGCATTAATAGAATCCATCATGAACCGACTGGCAAAAATATTTAAAATACAACAGGTAACTACTTCCGGATACCATCCGCAATCTAACGGATCGTTAGAAAGAAGTCATATAGTTTTAACGGATTTATTCTCCGCTATATAGAAAATTACGAAGACTGGGATAAGTAATACTATTCGCCATATTTCCCTACAATACAAGTGTACACGAGTCAACAGGGTTCACCCCTTTTGAACTAATTTTCGGCAAACCTGCTAGAACACCCAGCTCTTTGCCCATGGATAAAGCCGACACTTATTCCTCTTATATGGGAGAATTAATCAAAAGGCTAGATGATACCAGGAAAATGGTAGCACAATCGCTGATAAAATCAAAACATAGAAACAAGCAATACTACGACAGGAAAGCTAAGACACACCCATATGACAAGGACGATTTAGTATACGTATTAAAAGAACCTAGGAAAAACAAACTCGACAAAACATACAAGAGCCCTTACAAAATAATGGAAATTTTAGAAAAACACAACGTTACTTTAGAAGACGATAACAGGACACGCATTCTCAAACACATAGACAAAATTAAGCCTGCCCACCACCAATAGAAACAATCTGTTTTAGATGAAAAACATTTGGGCCTTACTAGTATTACTAACCTCAACCGTGTCTGGACTTAACGACACCTTACAATCTCTTGCCAACAACCCCAGAATATACTACGAAAGATTACAAGATATACGATACTCCGAAACCGATTGGAGAGTAATAGTATTTGTTGACATGCTCCCCCGGCAATGCAACGCCACCTTTATAAGAAGAACATTCCAAGGATTATGAGACAAGTGCGTCCACGCACAAGATTACCCCGAACTCTGCGATACCCTGGTAAAAAGGATATACTTCCTAGAAGAAGAAAATAAAATTGTGGACCAACTACACAGCGACTTGTTAGACTCAATGATTAAAGTAGAGTCTCGAGAACCAATAGCCTCAGATGTTCCAACGATCAAGAAACAAAGCGTACCCTTTGGAATTATTGGCAGCATCAGCAGATTATTATTTGGTACCCTCTCTGAAGAAGACGGAGAGATATACGAACAACACATCGACGATTTATACAAAAGCCAAAATAAATTAGCGAGAATAGCTAAGGAAGAAGCGCACATAGTTCAGCATAAAATGTCATCAATAAGTCAACAGGTAAAAGAAAATAAAGAAGGGATACAAAAAACCTACGAGCTCTACCTAAAGGTAATTAAAGAAATGAACGATATCAGCAGTTTTTGAGATTACCTGAAGGTAATGCAACATTTTACAGGAACCATAAATTATATAGAAACAGTATTAACCCTGTACAAAGAAACTTTTAAGACTTTAAAAGAAGTCGTGAATGCAGCCAGGGCAGGGCATAAGCACATTTTGCTATTAACCACCGCCAATCTACAGAAAATAATACAACAGATAGTAGACCTACACCCCGAATATGAATTTCCCATACCCATAGCACACGCCTGAATGGATAAACTCACCGAAATAGTAAGTGTACGACTCGGATACAAGAACAAGAAATTCTTAATAAAAATGAGGATTCCCATGCTAAGCAAATTTCCTACCGAATTATATAAAATACATCTCGTACCCATACCACAACAGGAAGACGACTACCTCGTCAGCGCATTCATAATTCCTCAAACTCCATACATCACACTCAGTAACGACAAAAGGACATACAGTCTTTTATCTGATTTAGATTTGCAAACTTGTAAACATACGCTTCATGGTAAAATATGTACGCGAGTCGCGCCTATATACGAGGCTGGTGTCAATGCGGCCTGCGAATACTTGTTGCTGAATCAACCTAGCGACAAAATCATGAACCAATGTCCAATTAGCATATGACATCAATACAGACCGTACTGGGTACATCTTAAATCTATAGACGGTCGGCTCTATTCAATTCATGAAACTAGCACACTGCAAATACTATGCCCAGGACAACAACATGAATTAATCAAAATATCAGGAGTATGAATAATTCAATTAAAACCTAAATGCACAGCCCGACACGACCATACCACGCTAACCGGACTTAAAACGCTAGGGAATTCCGAAGAATTTTCATACTTACCAAATATACACCTTAACATAACATAGATAGACGGAGAATTTTTCAAGAAAATATCCAAACTAAATGAGATCCTTGCGATTCCATTATTAGGACATAACACAGGAGGCCTAGATTCAGACCTAGACCTTAAAGACATACAAACTCAGTACGATAAGGTGATTAATGAAGTAAACACCAGGAAACTTACACACTATGTCTCCTACGGTACCATCAGCATAAATGCCATCATCATAACTACAATAACAATAGTAATAATAATAGGTTGTCTAAAATACAATAAAATATTCCCCCAAAGAAAACATGAGCCTTCAATTAACTCCTACCAAGACGAGGAATATTCATATAACATCCTACGCCCTATCAATGTTATTGAAAACCCCCCGGAATCATACCATACTTCATCCAGATCGATTAACAGTCCAAGAGCCACACCTAGATCACGTCGCGCCTCCCTCAACCAAATAGAAAACGAAAACACCGAAGAATTAGATGAAAACTAGGAGTTAATATCTACTATTCTTTTCTTTTAGATGCACGCTCTACAGATCATAGCCTTCCTAATAACAATGGTTAAGGTCAACACTCACATCACGCAACCTTTCTCGATCAAATACCTACCAAATAACCCTAGAATATACTTTCATAAAATAGGGACCGTAATGTATAAAGACAATGAATGGATAGGGGTAACGTACATAAATTTCAGAGAGATCACACATGATTCTACCAGACTGTTGCAGGATATCAAAGCCATGACCAACTCATGCCAAGATGATCAACTGCTCTGTCAACTTCATGAAGCAAAAATAAATATAATCCGTAAATATATTACTTTGACCGACCATGAAATTAAGATAATCGCGGACCTAAACGCAACGTCCGAAGACTCCAACTCATATACGTCGATAGATAACGAAATTAACAGGGAAGCCAGAAGAATTAGACAGTTAATGGAAGAACTCCAACTTATGAAAAACATATCCATGTTCTCCGAAGATGAAACGCTTAGAGTCCCCCTAATGAAAGACATAGCCTTAACACAACCCATATTAGTAAAAATAGAAGATATTTTAATTAGTTACCTCAACTTATATGAAAACATAAAAGACGTCTCCACCGCAGCTCAAACAGGAAAAATCAGCAACCAATTATTTTCCTACAACGATATTCACAAAACCTATCAATACATAAACTTAGAGCCAGATAATATTACACCCACTTCTCCTGCATTTTCTGAAGAATTTAATCGATTAATCCGAACCAAATTAGTAAGGTCAAACCACGAACTCATTATAAAACTTAAATTCCCCCTTTTTAATCCAACCGAACATATTCTCTATCAAGCATACGTAATACCTGTAGCAATCATCCCAAATAGTAGAATAACAATAATACCTAATAAAGAATTCATAATTATAAAAAGAAATAGTACCGCTCACACCTTCTATACACAGACACAAATAGCAATCTGTTCCAAAATATCCACCGTACGAATTCAGAAAAATACGACAAAATAAAACCTTATGGATACAAATAAAAGAAACAAACGCTTGAATATTTACTACCCTAACAACAGATAAAATATCAATAACATGTGACAATCTAACCACAACCAAAATTATTAACGGAACAGGCATAATACAGTTAAAACCCCACTGCCACGCTCTTACCCAGGCAATTAAACTAAACCCCATTAAGGACAATGACGATCTCAACGAATATTTCAATTATACTATACCCACGAAGATAAAATCACAACAAGAAGGCCAACACTCCGACATAATACACATAATTATATCAAGCCTATTAATCTTAACCACAATTACCATAATAACAACGATAATCATATTCATAAAAAAAAGAAAAATCTACAAATACGTGATCTCTACACCAAACCCTACCGACATAAAAGAATCAGGGACCCAAACAAAAGAACCACTAATAGACCACGAATCGCACATTTACGACTTCGTATCCCCAATCAAGCCAACATAAATTTTGAAAGAAAAATAAAGAGAGAGACTAGCAAAAATTCCACTTGCGCGCACTAACACTAAACACACTCTTGTTACTAATAAAATCTGTAGTTGTAGATGCATCATCAACCTTTCTTTCCCAGTAGATAGTACCCAGTAGATAATAACAGGGATATGGAAACAACCAGGATTGGCACCATCAAAACATCAAAAAAAAAATTTGTATACAGAGAACATCTCAAGAGATGTCTTGCATGCAACTAACACGCATGTATTCCAAACTAACCATTAATCCTCACTTTGGACCTCCTCATACTAAACAAAATTTTCTTTTTTATCTAGATGTATCCTTATACGACCATAACTGTCATCCTCTCCTTCCTTATCAACGTGACTTCCCAAAACCTGCCTCCTTGTTCGATCACTCAGTTGGACAACTTACCAGGGATATACTTCGAATATATCTCTGAGATGAAATATTAGGCCAAGGATTGGAAAATTACAGCTACGTTCAACATCAAGAATATCCTACCATTTAATTGCGCCGATTTAAATGCGACACATAATATTGATCAGATATTAAAAGAGTGCCCAATAGATCTTACAGAATGCGTCATCATCCACATCAGATGAAGACATCTAAAAAGAAAAATAAATATGATAAACAATAAAATCACAAACATCATAACAATAATACCAGAGGACCTAAGCAAAACAGGGATACCACCAGCCAAACTTAGGAAAACAACCATTACCGAATTAGAGACAGAAATAAAAAGGGTAACCCAACCTATAATACCTCTGTTTTTAAGTATAACACAGAGCATTCGCAACCCAACACAAACATTCGACCAGAAGTACCAGCACAAATTAGAAGAATGGACCAACGCACTCGAAGACGTGTTAGACGTTTCCTCAAATACAATTCACCAGATTAAGAACATAGTCCAAGAAGCCACAAATGGAAACGTACACCCGACACTTCTCACTCAAGAACAAGCAAGAGGGGCAATCAAATACGGAATCATGAGGAATCCAGAGTACGCGTTTCCACCATTAGAGACACTCTCTAATTCACCAACGAGACTCCTTAAAACCCAGGTCAACCGCAGAGGAGACGAATTCACCATAGAAATTAGCATCCCCATATACCATAAGGAAATTCTGCAATTATATAAAAACCATGCGATACCGATATACCAAGGAAACGGCACTGCTCTTCAAATTCAACCAAAAAACGAAATGATGATAGTCCAACCTCTAACATACGATCACACCTTCTACAACACTGAAGATCTTAAGAACTGCACTACATTACAAGATACTCTATACTGCGGTACGCCCAACACGGTTTTCAAGACGACATGCGAGTCGCAGCTATTGTTTGATCTCCCCATCTCCGAAGATGTTTGCAATGTCCAAGACATCCAATTACAAGGAACCAGATGGATACAATTAGTTGAAAGCAAAGACTGGATTTTTACCACCACCGATACAGAGGAATTAATTATTACGTGCCCAGGAAGTGAGGACGAAACCATTCGTATACATAGAACGGGACTATTCCAGCTATGTCCAACGTGTAATGCTACCATGACGAATACCGTTCTCCATGCACCCAACATGGAAGCAAAGAGAACCACAATGTATACTTATACAAATAAGATTGACCTCGCCTCACTCTTAATCAACAGGTCTTATTCAACCTACAAGATTATCACTAACGCGCCTCTACTACAGTATGCATCAATAGCGATATATCCAGTTATCGTAATAATCATCTACGTAGTAATAATCACTACACTACGCATGCAGAAAAAAATTTCATCGATAAAAAGAAAACAAAGAGTACCCTCCATCATCCACATGAGGCACGAAACCACACAAACATCACGCGAAGTTACATTCAATTTGAGCCCAGAGAACATCAGACGAAAAAATAAGAAAAGATGAAACACAGTATTAACTACTAAATCACCATCGGAAAATAATCATCAAGCTGTAGTAACTTATACAAACACAACAGTAGAAGAAGAAGACAATATATATATATCGATGCAACCAATCCAACACAGCAGCACTTAGCCTTTAGAAGACGACACCGACACCGATATACCACGATCAACACAACGAAAACACAACAATAGGAATACTAAGTCACGACCAGAACCACCTCACCAGCAACAAGAAACAACGATCGTCACGATTGAATCACCACCATCCTCATCACCATAAATCCATCTATCTCATGTGAAAATTTTTTTTTCACGTATCACCATAGCTTAACATTGTATTAGGAACTCATAAAACTATCACTCGCCCACAATAACCTTTTTGTTTTCTTCTCTATCCTCTTTTTCCTCTCTCACACTCTGCTTTTACACCACTCCTCGACATAAAAACCACAGTTTTCTTATTATTTCCTTGTTTAGATCAGCGCTATGTCAGCCAGGAAGATCCAACGTACAACGGCTAGCTATGAAGTCTCAGTAAAAGACTATCCTCCATCATGCAAACTTATTTTGATGGCAACCTGCTTAATGACACACGCATAATACAAGGGTCCTCTTTTCTACAACAAAATAAGCCGTAGGATTCTGTGTGAAAGATGTTACAATCTACCGACCTCGTTCACCACCGGATATGCACCACATGCAAACTTCCATAAAATATCTTATAAGGAATAAGAATACCTCTGATGTAATGGATGTCAAGTACGCTTGTTGACCTATCGACTAACTCAAGAATGCGGAGCTTGCATCTGGACAGCAATTAGGAACTTCAATGAAATATAAAAATTTGGAGGAGGATACGTGACTGAGTCATGATACTCGAGCAAACTAGCAATCAAACCCAAGGACCGTGCAACAACGCCAATACCATAACAAAGACTCGAATTCTCTCGAACATACAAGGGAGAATATGAAGTAATCATTGACAGTCTGTGCGTGACTAACAGACCGGAACACCCAACACCTGTGTTTTTCAATCCAATCAGCCAACGGATCAGGTGCTACGCTTGCCATAAATCCAGACCATCAGGCATACACATGAATCAACGTTATCGGCCTTTTCACCGAGTATCTTACGACGAAAGGGCACAAACGAACTGTGTCCAATGTAAAACCCAACTTCTACGTACCAAACGAGTAGGAGGATGCCAGGGCTGTATTGACGCTATCTTCGAACAAAACCTGAAGATACAAGAAAACGGCGGCATCTTCATACCCCATGACCCCTAATTGACCCCTTTTATTCCCTCTACTCTCCTGATCACCACCATAATAGTTTTCCGTGGACTTAAATATTTCATACCTTTGTAACTCCATAAATAGAATTAACCATTAAAATAGCAATGTAGACATACCTATAACCATTTTTTCCCACAGTTATGATGGAGCTCGAGCACAAAATAAATTTTCTACAGAAATTTGGATTTCAACCACATATTAGACCATGCCATATTTACAACGGTGACGACGACGGATTCTGCTTTACCTGTCAGAGGTTATCAACAACGAGACTTTTGATGCTCTTCCAATACCACAACGGGCCACCAGTATTGTTACGTAGCCGCCACGTTATTATGTTAGAACGGATCTTAACAGAGGAGTACATGTGGGAACTCCGTGACGCCTACATCAAGATACCCAACCACGAAGTAGTCGACGAAGAGGTAGCTGATATCGACATAGAAGACATACTACCCGACGACGACATGATCCCAGACAACCTCAATGTTGATGCGGGTTATGAAAGCCTTGGCTCCTTGTACGAACCCTCGAAAGGAAGCTCTTCAGAGGAATCAGAAGAGGATGAGCCACAAATGGAAATCATTATTCGAGGCCCCTGAAGAATTGTCATAAATTCCGACGGCTGGATAACATCCGAAAGCGAAGACGAAGCCAGCTCTCTTGGTAATTACGACACCGGCATCGAGGACGTCCCCGATGCACTCGACCAAGCGCAGCCTAATCGGCGCCGAACCAACTTAGAAATACTAATGCGTCTTCACGCCTTCTTTGTAGGGCGCAATCCCTCTACCGTTTAATCATTTTACACCTTTATAACGCCATCTCCGCCTAAAAATTTGATATAAGCCATTGCGTTAGTCCATCGAGGACGATGAACCCTTCTTAGCAAGGAGGTGTAACATCCCATGTATGCTATTTTACTTTTTTTATAATGTTTTTTTTTAAATTTTACTCTTCATTTTTATCATTATTTTATTTTTTTCATTTCCTCTTCTTTCTCTTTCCTTTATTATCGCGATACCTCATACTGCATTTTTCGGCGTCTTTTATATTAGACTAATTCGGGAAATTGATAATAATTATTCTGCTTATGATAACTGATCTATATGGTGTTATAAATTATTGAACTATTTATGACTTCCGATAATTATTAATCTTCAATAGCGCCGAATTATTATAAAAACCGAATGTTAGTATTAGAAATGTTCAGTAATATACTTCAAAATAAAGAAGCCAGTTCTCCGTCAAAAATATTTTTCTTTAAAGGGACTTCGGTCCAACATTTAATAAATAAATACGTATATATTCAGAGGTACTAATATCCTCTTATAAGTTTCCATAGATAGACAAATATAGCAGGATCCGAAAATCCAATCTTTACCTGTGTCAAGTAACGATAAAATTTTCGATGGTAGGCATTTCTCAACGATTCATTAAAATAGTAAGACGTGTTTTTCTGTAAGTGCGTGATTTCATAGTAAAGATAAAAAGATCATTGGTAGTTAACATTGTATCATTTAAAGACTTTTATTGTAATTTTAAGACTTATTGTGATTGCATATCAGTGTATAATTCTATTTTCAATAAAATCATCAAAACATTAATAGGAGATTTGAGCATTGTCTTCTTTTTTTACAACATTCCCGACAAGGTAAGAACCAATTTATTCTTTAATAATTATCTTCACAAAATTTCTTATTCCGGGAGTCTCTAGGGACTCTGTGAATACCTTATCCGCGCACGTCTCCTTAACAGCCACGCTTCAAAATAATTATTATAGCACTGCGGGACCTAAATCCGCACTTAGGTAACACTTTTCTGTTACCTAGGTGGCACTTTTTTACACGGTACAATAATGAATTTACTTAGGTAACGTACGTATATAATAAGAAATAATTTTATATGTAAATTATTTTATAAAGTATTTTCATAAATAACAATAAGCTGTAGTATATTGAAACTCTTTTACATTAACATTCTTCAAATTAAATAACAATTATAAGCAAGTAAGATACGAGTAAAACTAAAATTGATAGTAGCGTAACATGTAAAGCGAAGAGGTATAGTCATTTCAGCGTTGCATTATAAAATGCTACGGGGAACCCCCTATTACTACACACGATTGCTATTGCTATACTAAACATGTTACCTCCTCACCGCTCCTACGACGCTAATTCATACGTGAAACAAAATTTCAATTTATGGCTTCATAGAAGATGATTTCAACAAACAATTTCAGATAATATCAATAATATTGATAAAAATTAATTATTATTACACATTTTGAGTATATTTTTGAAATTATATTCTTTTTTTTCTTTTTCGATCTATTATTCATGAAGTGTTTAGTTTTAGTTTATTTATAGTTTTCTTTTCTTTTTTTCGATTCATCATTCACAGAATGCGTAGTGTTTGGTTTTTTATAGTTTTCGCTTTTATTTTTTGAATTATAATTCGTGGAGTGCATAGTTTTTGTTTATTACTGATTTTGAAGAGTACAGATTTAATTTGGCGGATTTATGTCCCACGTGCTACAAAATAGTATACGATACTCGTGACCTTAGTGGAACTTTATTACACGGCCGGAGTTATCACCAGAGCGCAGCGAGGGCGATAACTCCGGCCGTGTAATAAAGTGCCACTTAGGTCACTTGTACCGTAATGTACTATTCGCGCAAGCCGCTCGGTGCGAAAGATCTGTAACTCCCGCGTTACATTTATCTTTTTTTATATACATATAATTAAAAATAAAAAAATAACGCCGGAACGTTACACACACACACACATATATATATATATATATATATATATATATATATATATATTGTTTGGGCATTGGGTTACAACTTACGACATTAGATGAACTGATCTGAGCGTGTACATATCTTTCTATATTATAAAAGATTTTCGCTGCTGCCGCTGTCAGTCTCTCAATATCCCCTCTTAACCCCTCCTTTTCACTGATAAATTTAGCTAATTTATGGTAAATTTTGCCTAATTTATCGTGAATTTCAGCTAATTTATTGTGAATTTTAGCTAAAAATTTCATTTTTTAGCTAATTTCAGCTGATTTATTTAGAATTTTAACTAAAAATTTAATATTTTAGCTAGTTAATATTAATTTTAGCTAAAATTTTAATTTTTTAGCTAAGTTTAGCTAATTTATTGTGAATCTTAGCTAAAATTTTAAAATTTACTTAAAATTTGATAAATTAGGTCAATTTGACTTTAATTATTATAAGTTTTTTTTAGTTAATTTTAGCTGATTTATTGAGAATTTTAGCTAAAAATTTAATTTTTCAACTAAGTTTAGCTAATTTTATGCTAAATGTATTAATTAATTATTTAATGCTAAATGTAAAGCTATTTTAGCAGTTATAATATCTGGAGAAGTTTTTGGTAAAGCAATTTCTTGGTTTTGGATAATAGAATTTCAAAAAAAGAGGTTTTCCTCATATTCACATGATTTTTACTTTAGATTATAAATATAAAATGTCATCCCCTGAAAATATAGATAAATTCATACCAGCTGAAATCCCAGAAAATGATAAAGAATTAAAAGAATTAGTCTTAAAACATGTGTTACATGGGCCACATGGTCCTAAAACACCAAAATAATAAATGTTCAAAAAAATTTCCAAAAATGTTTAGTAATACAACTACTTTTGAAGATAACAGTTTTCCAAAATACAGAAGAGGAAATAATAATACAAAAAACTATTATTATAATAAAAAAATTAATGGACAACAAGTTGATAATTCAATGGTAGTACCATATAATTCAACA
Organism: Anastatus disparis; assembly: GCA_017163975.1. Lineage (NCBI taxonomy): Eukaryota > Metazoa > Arthropoda > Insecta > Hymenoptera > Eupelmidae > Anastatus > Anastatus disparis. The sequence goes on along the minus strand of JAFFSR010000044.1, from coordinate 1,355,212 downwards.
TTACTCAAAAAATACAATTCTCATATAAATGTAGAATATTGCGCATCAATAATGAGTATAAAATATTTATTTAAAAAAAGTTAAAAAAATTTCAGAACAAGAAAATTCTGATATTATTAACGAATTAGAAAACTATGAAAATTCAAGATATGTCAGTCCAATGGAAGCTGCTTGGAGAATAGAAGAGTTACTTTTAACAGGACGATCTCATTCAGTAGGATGTTTAGCAGTTCACTTAGAAAATCAACAAAATATAGTGTTTGAAGAAAATAATATTCAAGAAGTAATGAAAAAATTTAAAACAACATTAATTTCTTGGTTTGAATTAAATAAAAAAGATAAAAATGCTAAAAATTATTTATACGCAAATATACCAGAACATTACTGCTATTCAAACAAAAAAGAATGGATTAAAAGAACAAAGTATTCAAATTGTATTGGAAGATTAATAAATGTAAGCTCCAAATACATTGAACGTTTTCACTTGAAACTTATTTTACATAGGGTAAAAGGAGCAACTTCCTATAATGATTTATTAACTTACGAAAAAGTTTCATATAATTCTTTTAGAGAAACAACTATGGCAATGGGATTAATCGAATGTGATAGAGAAATTTATAAAATTTTTTATGAAGCTTGTGAAATAATGATGCCAAAACAATTAAGACAAAATTTTGCATGGTATTTAATATCTGATCAAAATTGTTGCTTAGCATTAAATAATTGGAATAAATATAAAAAACATTTTTGTGAAGGATTTATGAATAATAATGAAAATAGAGCTTATAGGCAAGCCGGAGTAGAACCTGATAACGACCGAGTAACAATTGAGTTGTTTGTTATTTACTCAAGTATTAATCGGTGTATCTTCAAATTAAAGGTTGAGCGCAATAGATATTATTATTACAAATATTTATGCACAAGAAGAAAAAAATCTATCGCTTTGTTTTTGAGAAAAGTAAGTAACGCGAAAATATTATAAACATAAACTTTTACTTTGTCGCTACTTACTTTTCTCAAAAACAAAGCGGTAGATTTTTTTTTCTTGTGCATAGATGTTCATAATAATGATATCTATTGCGCTCAACCTTTAATTTGAAGATACAACGATTAATACTTGAGTAAATAACGAAAATCTCAATTAGACAAGGACAGCGAATTCGGCCTGCTCTTAAATGAAATAAATAAGATTCTGAACGTTGAAAATTTAAAATGTTCTGATTTTGGATTACAAGATCCAATTTCTATAGAAGATAATAAAGATTTTGAAATAAAACTAAATATACAACTTAATGATGAAAAATTAAAAAATTTAATACTCTTATTAAATAATGATCAAAAACAAATTTTTGATTATATTATTGATAAAAATAAAAAATAAAAATGTATTTTTATTAATGGACCTGGAGGTACTGGAGAAACGTTATTATACAATATTTTAATACATTATTTTTTAAGTAAAAATAAAAAAATTTTAGCAATAACTTGGACAGGTATTGCATCTATTCTATTACCTGGTGGTGAAACAAGTCATAAAGGTTTTAAGTTACCTTTAGATTTAAAAAGTACAGAGAGTTTATTTCTTAAATTAGATACTGATAAAAAAAATTAGAGAATGTGATGTTATTTTATGGGATGAATCTTCTATGGTACCTAAAAAAGCACTAGAACTTGTTGATGAACTTATTCGAGATATTTGTAATACAGAAAATCACTTGTTTGGAAATAAAATACTCATTCTTCAAGGTGATTATATGCAAACACTTCCAGTAATTAAATATGGAACAACACAAATTATGATAAACAAAACTTTAAAATTTTCAAAATTTTGGAAAAATTTTTAAATTTTTAAATTAACCAAAAATATGAGAAACAATGATAATAATTTTTCAAAATTCTTATTAAAAATTGGAAGTGGTTTAATTACATCATTAAAAATTTCTGAAGATTGGAAAACAAAAGATGTATGTACAAAAATTTATGGTAACAATATAGAAGTAATCAAAGATTCATCTGATAAAATTATACTTTCTTCTCATAATGAAGATGTATATAATATTAATGACAAAATACTAAATAAAATTAATTCAAATACATTGACATACTATAGTATTGATTATGCAAAACATTAAGGTATTGATCAAACTAAATAGATGTCGAATTAAAATTTCCAATTGATTATTTAAATTCATTAAGATTTCCAGGATTTCCAAAACACAAATTAATTCTTTAAAAAAATTGCATTATAATGTTATTAAGAAATTTATGTGTAAGTGAAGGACTTTGCAATGGTACGAGATTGAAAGTTATTGATTTATTAAAATTTAATGCAAAAGCTGAAATTATTACAGGTTATAAAAAAGGTTCTACTGTATTCATACCGAGAATAACTTTAGATACGGGAGAACATACTTCATTACCATTTATGTTACATCGTAGACAATTTCCAATTTGTTTAGCATTTGCAATGACCATTAATAAATCTCAAGGACAAAGTTTCGAAAAAGTAGGAATATATTTAAATAAACCTTTATTTTCACATGGTCAATTATATGTTGCATTATCAAGATCAAAAAAACTGTAAAAAAATTTTTATAGAAAATAATAATGAAAATGAAAATGATATAAAAAATATAGTATGTGAGGAAGTATTATAGAAACAAAATTTATTGTTAAAATTTATATGTATATTATATTTGTATGATTATATTTTTATAAATAAATATTTATATCATATGTTATATTTTATATTATGTGTACATTATTAATTATCGAAATATAAAAAATGTATAAATGTATATAAGTATATGAATGTAAAATTATTACAAGGGATTATATACATTATAAAATCTGTGTATTAAATTCAAAAGGGGGGTTGGCGAGCGAAGCGAGCAGGGGGTACCCCCCTAGTATGTTTAAAGCGCCCACTCATACACAGATACATCATCTAGTTGATTTTTCTCATTATCATACGTTAATTATTAAAAACTCCCTTTATGTTTGTCTTATGTATGTATTTGTATTTATGTATAGAATACAGTGCATAATAACCTATAAAATTTGAGTGAAGTGAAAATGTTGCCAAATCTCTTATGTAGAAGTAGCGCTATGCTGCTGCAATCCTGATGCCTGAGTTCGTAATCAAATTATTCAGCACGCTTAATTGCACAAGACAAGACTCGAACGCAATATCGTCGCAGTTCTGTGGAAAGTCCCCGTGCAGCTGGGAATCTTCTTGTAAGTGCACTAGAGCTGCTGCAAGTTTAACGCAAATCTAATGCCTTGAGTCTGATGCAAATATAGTAGAAATGGGAAGCATATTAGTTAAGATCTGCTGTGGTTTTGTTGACTAACAGAGAAATTGCAGCATGAATGCACAAGAATTGCAAAAGTTGTGCTACCAAGATATATATACTGCTACAGCAAGTATTTAGATGTCTGGTGGCGTTACACGACAAAAGGCTACGGAAATTAGATCACATAGAATATTTTCAAATATCCTCCAACGAGAATGACCGAAACAAAGGAATTATCCAATATTATTGTAAAATTTAAAAATGTATATTTTGATTTTTTAATACATAAAATAACGATAAAATATTTCTTGGTGTCATTATATACATTAAATTCATTTCATTTTTACCAAGTGAGGATATTACTTTTTCATCTATCTCAATTTTCATTTAATTAAATTAAAATTTTTTTTTAATAACATCGTATCCAACGTATGAAACTACTTTCATTCTTACAATTAGAGAAAAATTTTGATTATTTTTTCAAGTCATTACTTTCGATAATCTAAATTTCAAATAAACTCTTTTGGCAGCTTTGATGATTAGTATAACAATCGGTAATTGCAATTCCGCACCTAAGATAAATTATTGTAAGTTTTTGAATAAATTTTATAATTTTAGTAATAAACATGATAATTTCATTTTATACTTTTTTCCTGTTTCTAAAATTTCATTTATCAAAAATAAAAAAATTTTCAGCTATGGTTTTAATGAATAACAAGCGTACAATACCTCGCTCCTAACGTCACTTCATTAAATTTCTTCATACAATTGGAATTTGCAATGTAAAATGATGGTAAATATAAATTTCCAGAATTCAACTTTAAAGATTACAATCTACGGATGCCTGGACATTTTACCAATGGATTTTTATATCCAAAAAGTTGAATTGTAAGGTGGAGTGTACAGTTGGTCTAAGTGTCTGTCTTAATCTTATCGAGTAAGTTTCGTATCGAAAAATATAAAAAATTTTGAATAACCATATAAATCTCAGAAATACCTTTAAGAAGTTAAAGTTTCAGAGTCCAATTATAAAGAATTACTTTGAAATCTAGAACTAAAAAATATTAGGACTGTTATGTGTTGGTGTATAAATAAGGAATAATTATGTATTCAATTTATAGTCGTGTCTTGAGCATTAAGTATGACTTAAAACTTAAGTATCGTTACTTAAATATCAGCTTTTACTTCAATTAAGTGTTACATCCTTACCGACGAGTATCTTATCTGTGTGATTTCGTTTCATGACTAACTGTGATAACCTCTTCATGTATCACTCAATTGATGTAACAGCTGATACTCAAATAACGATACTTAAGTTTTGAGTCATACTTAATACTCAAGACACGACTATGATTTCGGGCTTTAGTGTTTAGAGGTATAGAATTGATGCAGGTAATACAATTGATTTCTCATTATTTAGCGTGTAACTGACTTAAGCTTTTAAGAAACCGCTTAAATACATTTTGAACCTATTTGAAAAAATTATACATTTAGATGCTTATAATACTAATTGTTATATTTTTGTATTTAAGCCTAAGTATTCGCAATTACGTATGAAGTAAAACCTGTTAAAACGATCGCGTACACCAAGTTTGGAGGAAGATGAGACGAAAAAATTAAAAATGTCAACTACAACTTATCAAGAAATAGAAAAGATGATATCAACGTAAGTTTAAAAGAAAGTTGAAAAAAGTAAGTTTAAATTTAAGAAAAATTGATACAATGTTTTAAAAATTAAAATTAGGTGAGAGTTGTAAAAATAAATAAAAATAAGGTTTTAAATCAAAACTAAAACTAGTTTATTTATTTATGTTTACTTATATTGAACTTACAATATTCCCATTGTAAAGTATTACCGTGGAGTCAGGTGTAGTGAACAAAAGCAGGATAATCAATTTGAAATCAGGGATATATCATATATGACTGCACACAAACAAACCGTAAATTTAACAGATGATTATAATTATACAGTCACAATATTTATGTGTTTAAAGTAACTTTCAGAATTTCATCAACATATTGTATAATCAATGATAATGAATAAAAAAATAGTATAAACGTCTAAGGCACAGTTTGTAACACAAACTGTTTAAAATAATTTTAAAAGCCTTACTGATAAGTCCTAAATAAACAGACTTGGGCAGAACGTTGCCCTTATAACTAAGTATTGTAACAATATGCTTTTGAGCATGCACACAATTCACAAAACATTAAAAGCACATCCAACAAAAAAATTAATTATGATTAACTGAATATCATAATCGTTCAAACAAAAAGACGAAGTCACCCTTTTTGACGTCGTCCTCAACAACATCATCATATGTACGTGTGCGCACATGTGAAACACGTGCGTCCACGCAGAAACACGTGCACACACGTACGAAACATACGCTCACTTAGAAAAACGTGCACACACGTATACATACGCGCGCACACATACAAACACGTACACACACGTACGAATCCGTACAAACTCGTACACACTTTCAAAACCACGTAGACACGTACATGCATGTACAAATACGTACACACACGTACGATCACATACAAACACGTACACACACGTACACTCGCTTACACACACGTACACACACGCACATACGCGTACACACACGTACATACGCGTACACACACGTACATACGCGTACACACACGTAAACACACGGACAAACACGTACACACGCGTACACACACGTGCATACACGGACAAACACGTACGTCCACGCAGAAACACGTACACACACGTACAACACATACACATACGTAGAAAAACGTGCACACACGTATACACACTCGCGCACACATACAAACACGCACGAACACTTACAAACACATACACACATGTATACACACGTAAAAACATTATAGAATATAAATATATCTACAGGAGACATTAGTTAACATTTTTAAATTTTCCATAACGTCATAAAAACCTCACAAGTACGTCACAGATAGAAAAAAATTTCAATTTCTCGCATTCTAACCTCAAAATCGCAATTTCTTTTCTCTTTTTCGGCTCTCAAGCGAGAAAATATATTATGAAACTGATGTGTAAAGGCTTTTTTACGAAACTTGTTACAGTACTGTAAACTTCTCGTTTCGTAAATAAAGCCTTTACACACCCGTTTAATAATGTACTATTTCAAAATTTGAAAATTGTGAAAATTAGAAAAATGCTCAAAAACGTTTAAAATAACGTTATGGCACGTTTTTATATATGTAATTGGATTCCCGTCGATGGAATATATATATATTTTCTGATTTGTATACGGAAAAATGTTTTATCTCAAGTTTATATCAAGAATGAATATATTATAAGCAGATTTTTTCTTTTAGGCCTGAAGCAATTCAATATAATAGTATAGGTAGTATAGATTATTAATCAATAACTATATTTTAATTACATATTTATATCAGAAAAGTGTGAGATATATTCATATGTAATTTTTATTTTCATTTGTTTACGTATTTCATCGAACTTATATGCACAAAATATTTTAAAAATCCTTTAATGAATTATAAAATTTAAAAATATTCTACGTGGTGTAACGTTTGGCCTTTCTCGAGTAGCTTTTAGACAACTGGTTGACGTCGGTGGCATCAGACTTTTACTTTTGCCTGAGGGTTGATGCCGGAAGATTGTCGGTTGGCGGTTCGAATAAGCCAAAGTTCAGAACTTATAAAATAAATTTTGTGCTAATTTGTTGTTTTTCTTCTTAATTCTTCTATCCAATCGTCTACGTCTTCTTCTTTTTCATTTCTATCTTCTTCATCATTTAATTGCCCCCCTTTGTAATTTTTTAAATTTATAATTTATCGTTCTAGAGGTGACTTTTCAATCAGATTAATTTGTATTTGTTTTTTGGTCCACTATGGCCATAACTTTTTTTTATTTCATTTAATGCATCTCTTATTGATGCATAGGGTATTATAACTTTATTTAATATTGTTTTATCTTCATTTTTGCATAACTTAGATTTTTTATAATTGTTTGTTAAATAACATTTTAATGCATTTATGCACACTTTTTGCCACCATACTTGTAGTTTTTCTCTATTCTTTCATTTGAAGAATAAAGAGGTGCTTTTTTAATAGTTTTCGTTCCATGTTTATGCGTTGATAATTGAGCAGATACATTGCTAGATACTTTTTTATTTTTAGAAATTAAATCTATTGGTTCAATTTCTTGTTTTGGTGATATTATTTCACCTTTATGAATCTCATCATTGGTGAGTTCATAATTATTTTCCTCGTTAAATAAATTTTCTTTATTTTCATTCGAGGTGAATGCACATGAATATGAGTCACTATCGCTCTCATGTGATTCAATGGTTTTTACCTGAGTGTACTCATTTGATTTAAGTTTTTGCCCAGGATTTTTTAGATTAGCATATTCGCTATCTATGTATAAAAGTATCTTTTCATGTACTCTCCTCAAAATCATGTTTAATATTTCCAGAAAACCATGTTTTGTGTTGTACTCTTTAATAACATTTGGAATTTTAAAGAGTACGTTTATTCTTTTTGCGTTTATATGTATATTTAACATGTTTTGTTTTTTAATTGTTTTAATTTTTTGATTTATTGCTTTAACGCATTTAACTTTTCTAAGTTTTATTTGGCATTTTTTAAGCTTTTCTAAGTTAGCATAATAAGATTTTTTTGAATTTATACTTGTTTTTATTTTTGGGGTTTTTTTATGAGTTGCAACCTCACCCCTTTTATTGTTTAAATCAGGTGCAACTTTTTTCAGTTTTCCTGAGGTGCATCCATTTCATCATAACTGGCTTTTGCCATTTTATTACTGACAGGAGCATTTAATTTTTCATGCATTGCAGCTTTTTGTTTATTATTATTTTCTGTTACTTTAGTAACATTTATACTCCGATTGTATGGAGGTTTTTTATAATTATTATTGTTTTGATTATATAGAGTTTTTTCTTTATTCTCTATATTCCCATTTTCATTAAAGAATTTCTGTTGATTTGAACTGCTTCTATGAGATTCATTTCTATTAGCTGCTCTTTTCTCTTGAATCCTGTCATCATTATCGAAATCTGACAAGATTTTAAACAAAGTGTTTTTGTCCTTCTTTTGAGAAAATTGCATCGCTTGTCTAACATTACGATCGAAATGTTTGCTAATTTTATCGGCTAATTCTTCTTCAGAATATTGAAGATTTAACTCTTTAGCGAAACCATATACTTGGGTGGCATAAGCCATACGACTTAGTTTGCCATTCTCATAGAGCTGTCCAAATTCAACTTTACTTCTAGACGTTCTTTGGATATCTTCATTCCAATATCTGTCTAGAAAAAGGCCTTTAAAACCTTCATACGTGAATACCTCGTCCTGATAGACGTACCACTACTCGTTCGCTTCTTTTTGCAAAACAGTGTGTAATAATTCGAGGGTTTCTTCTTCTTCTAATTTTTTTAAAGCTATATATTTTTCGAATTCGTTTAAGAATTTCATAGGCCTTTCAACCTCTGTGCCTTCATATTTTGGTAAAGGAATTTTTATTTCATTACTATAAGACTCCGAACTTTGCGTTCGAATCCCATTATTTTTTAGTTTTTCTTTTAACTCATTAATTTTTTCTTCTTGCTCTTGAGCAGTATCATCTATTTTTTGAGTTAAATTGTCTCGAACCATTTTAATGGCTTCATCATCATTTATTGTCTTTTTTAATTTAATAAGTTCTTCATTTAAAGATTCATTTTTAGTTACTAAATCTTCATTATCTTTTTCATATTTATTTAAAAGATTTTTAATTACAATATTGTCTTCTAATAAGTTTTTTATCTTATTTGACAATTCATTCATTTGTTCTTTTAAATTTATTATTCCCGCATCTGCGGTTTTTTCTAAGTTAAAGACTATAGATTTGTCTGGACTAGCTGTAATTTTGTCATCTAACTCTTGTTGTTTATTAAACAACAATGTCAGCTCATATGACATAGCTTTCATCCATTCATTTTGTTTTGTGTTAACATCTTCCTCTATGGTCCCATCAAGATTATCTAATTCTTGCATCAGTATTTCTGATCTTCTTTTCGCCATCTTGATTTTTTATTTTTATTCGCAATTATGATATAAATAAATTAATATTTACGAAATTAAAATTTAAGCTATTTTTATTTCACTATTTTTTTTATTTAAATTAATTGTTCAATAAGGTATTTATAATTTCAATAAATTTAACTTATTAAAAATGAAATTTCAAAATTTTAATTTCGTTTACACTTATTTTTTATTATGGCTCTTTTAATCTTTTAATATGATTATTTTGTTTTTATTTTATTAAAGAGCGTATATTCTTTTATTACAATGATTGTTCCCATTCGCGTTGAAAACCTATGCTTAAGAATTCCTTTTTGTCTATTATTTAGCTATCGACCTTTTGACTTTAGTTACTACATATTATTTTCTTTCTTAAATATTCGCGTTTGGACTTGAGATTTGCGCAGTTATAACAAAAGATTCTTATAAAAATTCAAATGTGTACATTGTCACACTAATCTTCTTGTTTTCCTGCGCGACCTTCAAGTCTATTTCCTTTATTATTCACGAATAGTTTGTGCGAGAATTTAATATTTAATAAAATTTTGGTCTATTTTATTTGCTTTTTTTCAGACAAAAGAAATTCTTTTATAATATATATTTATTTATTTGGTATTTTAATATACCATTTTTTGTGCATTTTCATGCTTTTTTTTTATTTTTATTGTTTTATTATTATTAAAATAAAAACAAAATAAAAACAATACTTATGTCGACTAAATAATAAATAGGATAATAAATATTCATTTAAATGATATATTTATTTTAAATTGACTGTAAGACCGATGGAAATATTTATCATCCTATTTATTATTTTTATTATATTATTTTTTATAATTTTATTTTTCATTTTTATTTTTTGTTTTATTATAATTTTATAAAAATTTTATTATATAATAAAAGTGTTAATACGCGACTCTATTCTCGCGTGGGTTTTCTCAACGACGGTTGAGAACCAGTGGGCGCCAATGTAACATTCCTTCCTATTATTTATTTTAATTATTATTTATTTAAATAATTATTTCATTTATTTCCACGCGTTAAAGGATCGTTAAATAGCTAGCGTGCCATGCCTAGCTATTTCGGACCCTGTATTTCTTTTTATTGTTGTTAAAGTCGTTCATAGCTAGGACACCTTGCCTAGCTATAGCTGACTTTTAAAATATATTTGTTAATAATGTTGGGTTTGTTATGTGTAAAGCCCGTTATTATTAAGGACCAAATGCCTTAATATTCGGGGCTTTGCACTGAGTTAATAGGATAGAGGTTTATCTTGGATTTGCTCTTTATTTATTTATTAAATCGGATAAATTACAATATGGAAAAGTACAATGTTTCGCGCTTAACAAAGAGTTGCTTGCTTGTAGCACGTGTTGGGCCATTCGCCACTTGTGCTACGAGCAAGCGTGTCTTGATGCTGAGAGAGCCGATCCAAGAGTGACGAGAGTCACGAGCTCTTCGCACTGCTTGCATCAGCTCTCTTCAGTCTTTCTCCCACTCTTCTAACTTAGTAGAAGAGAGGGAGAGCTGCCGTGTACTCTCAGTAGTACTTACACATGCAAGTGCGTGTACGTACATACGCGCGCTTGCATGTTCAACCGCTTTGATCTTTTTGGGTGTTTGCGCGCGCATCTTCTAGTATCGTACGGTTTTAGGGCCGTACATACTCGGGCGCTCACAAAGAGTTAACCTTAACAAAAGAAATGCATATAAATTAAACGGTAATTGATATTAATAAAAAGGTAAAAAGAATTAGCTATTGCATTTAAATAATAATTAAACCAATGAAATAAACAAGCTTGAATCTAAAATGATAAACGATGGGGCGGACATTTACAGGAAAGGTTTATCGGAAGTGGTAAATGAGCATGAGTTGTGCATTTTATATTTTTCACAATAAATATTCTTTGCATTTAATGAGTGGAACTTAAAAAAACTAATACAAGATTTAATCAAATAATGATCTTGGAAAAAGCCGGAAACGTCGGCACGCAAATATGAATAATCAAAAACAAACTAAGATTTAATTTTATCTTTCGGCGGTCGGTATTTATTTTTACCGGTGACGCGGTCTAACAAAATTATACTTTTCAATAATTCCGATCGGTATCGGTTACAAACTAGAGTAAAAGAAAAATTAACTATGTACAGACTACGGTATTATCGATGGTTGGCACGGTTGGAATCTTTAATTGTTTTTGTCGCAAATCGTTCAGAAGTGATAGTCTTTATTTACATAAAAACTAAAATAATAGTTTTCGTCAACATACATTAAAGTTTAATTCTTTTTGCAATTAATATTTGTATGTCTTTGATTCTTCCTGCATTCGAATATTCCATGGAATATTCTTGAGAAATTTCAAGAATATTTCAATGGAAGGTTTGGGTAATCTCTCATCCTTCATGAAATGTTCCTGGAAGATTTTTGGGAGATGTGAAAGCTGTGAGGGGATAGTATATATATATATATATATATATATATATATATATATATATATATATATATATATATATATATATATATATATATATAATAACACATTAAACTTATACATCAATACATATACGCATACATAAACATTTAGTTATAAAATCGCATTTACATATTCGCTTCGACTGTACACATCAAAGCGCTGATAGCCTTTCGCTTATATAGTAAGTAAGGTATCTTCCAACCGCTTGGGGATAAAACTCCCATTTAACGAACATCCCCCTATCGGCGTCACTGGAAACCTGCCGTAACCTTCAATGAAAACTTCATGGAATCATGCTAGAATCTTTCATGCAACATTCCACTGAAAGATTACTTTAATCTTTTTGTGAAATATTTCGTGGAATATTTCTGGAAGATTTATGTAATATTCCGCTGTACGATTTCAAAGTTTTTCGAAATCTTCCAATAAAACGTTTATAAAATCTTTCTGTAATCTTTCTGTGAAATATTTCGTGGAAGATTCATGGAAGATTTATGTAATATTCCGCTGTACGATTTTAAAGTTTATTGGAATCTTCCAGAGAAATGTTTATGGAATCTTCCTGAAATCTTTCATGAAATATTTCAACGGAAGATTACTGTAATCTCTGCGTGAAATATTTTGTGGAATATTTATAGAAGATTTATGTAATATTCCGCTTTACGATTTTAAAGTTTATCGGAATCTTTCAGCGAAATGTTTATGGAATCTTTCTGGAATCTTTCATGAAATATTCCACGTGAAGAGTACTGAAATCTTTACGTGAAATATTTCGTGGAATATTTATGGAAGATTTATGTAATATTCCGCTGTACGATTTTAAAGTTTATTGGAATCTTTCAGCGAAATGTTTATGGAATCTTCCTGAAATCTTTCATGAAATATTTCAACGGAAGATTACTGTAATATCTGCGTCAAATATTTCGTGGAATATTTATAGAAGATTTATGTAATATTCCGCTTTACAATTTTAAAGTTCATCGGAATCTTTCAGCGAAATGTTTATGGAATCTTTCTGAAATCTTTCATGAAATATTCCACTGGAAGAGTACTGAAATCTTTACATGAAATATTTCGCGGAATATTTATGGAAGATTTATGTAATATTCCGCTGTACGATTTGAAAGCTTTTCGGAGTCTCCCAGTGAAATGTTTATGAAATTTTCCTGGAATCTTCCATGAAATATTTCAGAAATCTCCCGAGAATATTTCATGGAATATTTTGAAAAAGTTTTTGAACATTCCTTTGAAATATTCCTGAAATATTCCTGGAAGCTTCCAATGGAAGATTCCAGTAGAATATTTTGAAATATTCCGTGGAGACTTCCAATAATCTGCATGGAAACTTCCATTGAAATATTCCAGTGGAATAATTCGAAATATTTCAGGTAAATCTTCCATGCTGTGTAGGTTTTGCAAACCTTCCATAAATATTCCAGGGAATATTTTACGATAGATTTCTAAAATCTTCCAGAAATATTTCATGGAATATTTCATGAAAGATTCCTTAAATCTTTCGTGCATATTCCATGAAATGTTCATGAAATTTTTTAAATTTTCCATTCCAATATTCCGCAAATCTTCCATGAATGTTCCAACGGAATATTTCATGAAATATTTCTGCAAGATTCCTGAAATATTTCAATGAAAGATCTAAGATGTCCTAAATCTTCCAATGAAATATTCTTGGAATCTTCCAACAATGTTCCATGGAATATTTCAATGTAGGAAGAATCAAGGACATACGAATATTACAGAAATATTCCATGGAAGATTCCTAAAATATTTCAAATCTTCCGTGCCAATATTCCAGGAAGCTTCCATAAATATTCCATGCTGTGTGGGATAAACCCGTTGCGGATAGCGAGCGGTAAGAGAAAATTTTTATTCGGTTGATAAAACGGGCCTTATGTAATGTTTGAATTTCAATAGCGGATGTAAATAATAAGCGCGGTTTGAGCAGATATATTGGTTTTTGCGGAGAGAGAAAAAAAAGTGCTTTTGGTTGATGAAACGGGTTCCGCAGTGGTTCAATATCAACGTAAAATCCAGATGTCTTGCTGTTGATATATATTATTCGGTTGTTGCAGCTGCCTTAATAACTGCGTGTACTTCAATGACGGTCACTGCTTATCAGCTTTATGCATTTGCAAAACTGTTGCTCCTGTAGTCTCCTCGACTACGTAGAAGCTTTAAGTTGAGGAGATGAAATAAAGCTGTGCACCGAAAGTTGCGCGTGGCGCTTACATATACATTCTAGGTATGTGTCCACAGTACTCCCCGCTAAATAACATCCATGGTTATTTACCATAAAAGACATAATTCATCATTTTAAGTATATGATTGGGAGGTTATTTTATTTGAATAAAATATTTTTTCTTGTATATGCGTCACGCGCTGACATACATTTGCGCACTTCAGACTCGATTATCTCAGAATCGCTTTTACTTTAGTTTCAGACATTTTGCAGATAGTTTTTTCTATATTCAAATAATGCAAATTCAAATTGTCAGAAATGCCCCTTGAAATTTAAATTTGCCGATATTTTTTGCAACTTTAACAACTTCTGCGAACCCTTTAAATTCCATTTGGCCGTCTGACAATTTTTCTTCTACTTTTAAATATAATATCCAACACTCATATAAATTTTGAGCCTTGGACCTTATCATGTTATTTCGGATGAAAATTTGCAAGTTTGATCCGCCGCTCACGCATATGGCTTCCAGAGCGCCTTCTGACGATTGGACTTTCGCTTTATTGGCAATAATCGAACCATTTCCACGTAGAACATTCTGTGGACCGAGGCTGTTGGATTTTGGTTGCCAGCTCTTAGACTATAATTAATTATTACAAGTACTTACAGGACTGAACTTTGAGTTTCAATTTTCAAAAGTTTTTTTTGATATTATAATTGTTACTAAAAATTTGTAGTATTGAAAAATTCCAATTAGGTAAATGTTTAGTTGCAATAATAATAATATAATTAACAGTTTATTTTAATACAAAATAACATTTACCACATACATAAAAAATTGTTTTAATATGTATTACAAAATTATAAATAATAAATTATCCTTTCTTATAAAATGATTTTGTACAGACTTCACAATCACGGCGTTTTGTTAGATATGAAACGGTTCTCTAAGTTCAATCACTAACTTTAAAACCTCATAATCTTACGAAAATCATTGAAAAAAGAAGTTTCTAATACTGTAAAATTTTTTTTGCAAGTTAACAGTTGAAAATATACACACTCATACTGGATATCGCCACCTATTGAAGATATTCAGTAGACAGTTAAAGGGCATCAAGTTGCGTCTCGTTATCGTTCAGTTCAAGTCCGTCTGTCTAAGATTAAACTTGTGTTTCTTTATAGAGAGATCTTTTGATTCATTATAATTTGTATTAATTAAAATAAAAGCTTTTTATTTTTAATTAAATTGTGCTCTGCATCTTAATAATAATTTAACAGGTTATGGGCCCAGCACGCTTCCACTGCACGTTTTATTTAATTAAATTGAGAAAGGGATTTGTGTAGTTTGAAGCGTAAGTCAGTCTATTTGGTGAATTTTTTTATTATTCTTTATCCCTGGTAGAAGCGTCAGAGATGGCGAGTCAAGGAACGAAAAGACAGGATGAAGGACAGCAGAAGGAGAAAAAGGAGTTGACTCCAAGTAAGAATTTTTCTTTATTCTCTCTCAGTTCTATAAGGCAGTAATGGCGTCGCATGCACGCTTATAGAATGAAAGAGAAGAACAGAGAATAGATAGCGTCGTGCGCTCGTCTATATAGAGAGAGTAAGAGAAAAATAAAATGAATCGCCATGTTGAGTGAAATGACGCGATGTAGAGTCGGAAAGTGACAGGTTCGTGCGAGCTTGAGTGAATTTCTTATGTTTCATGTTTGAAGATGTATACATGCATATATATATATATACTAGGGGGGGTACCCCCCTGCTCGCCCTGCTCGCCAGCCCTCCAATTTGTGATTTACTTATTCTTGAATATTATAAAATTTAATGCCATAAATTTAAATAAGGTGTTAAAGTAATTATGCTGTAAATCATATCAAGTTTAACACAATTTGCAATGATTTTTATGTAAATTGCATTAAATTATTGCATTATAGAATTTATATATAATAATTTATATATCCGAAAACTTTTCGAATGCTCTCGATTGAATCGAGCCCGAGATTGCAAGCTTGTTTAGATTCAAGCTATATCAAGCTTTAAACCAACTTATATAAATCTCTCTCTTCTCCAACTTTTAACTTCTCGTTCTTCTCCCCTTCCCCCAAAAAAAAGAATCTATTCGAAACAAATTCAATACGCAGTACTATTCAGTCCAGTTTTCTTGTTTATAGAAATGTCAAATTTCTAACAAAAAAAATGCCTCATCTCTGAGGCGTACCTCGAGGCGTTGTAAGAGGAGGGGATGAGGAAGCACTGAGGCGTCGGTAACTATTTTTACGTTATTTTTGAAAATTTTTAAAAATATCACTCTCACAAACTTGAGGCGTTTCGAGGAATTCCTAAGGCTTACTTGAGGCGTCTCTGAGGAGTCTTTGAGGAGACCTATGAGGTAATATGAGGCGACGAACGTTGAGGCGATGTCGGAGGCTGGTCGAGGAGGGGGGAGGAGGGGGAGGCTAGAGGAGGAGGGGGAGGCATCTCACAGAGGCTGAAAAAAACCTATATTTACGTTGAAAAAATTTAAAAATGTGAGGCTGGGGGAGGAGGGGGGAGGACGCAAGAATGCTATTTTTTGAGGCTTACGTCTATATAATATAGGAAGATATATATATAAAATGCGCACGCAGAGTCTCAACAAATTTATGACAGTACAGACAGAAATAAATATATAAAATATGACTAATGTATGCACCAGATAGTAACTTGAGTCTGAATTTTTTTTTACTTCACAATCGTGATTATGTGTGAATAATTGTTAAGAGGAGGTCGAGTATATCTGTCCTTTTCTAATCAAAGAATTGATTTTTTCACAAAAATTAATAATTGTAGCAAAAAATAAGAAGAAAGCCCCATCTCGTATAATAAAAAGGAAGATTTTCTCTTATGAGGAAAAATTATTTTTATAGCTTCGTTTTTAAGAAAACCTTGAAAAACTGAATCGTCCATCCTAACCTTTATTTTTTAAGTTTTTCAAGGTTTTCTTCAAAACGAATCGATAAAAATAATTTTACCTCATCAAAGAAAATCTTCCTTTTTATTATACGAGATGGGGCTATCTCCTTATTTTTTGCTACAATTATTAGTTTTTGCAAAAAATTGAATTCTTAGATTAGAAAAGGATAGAGATATACGACATGCTCTTAATGAAATTACCAAAATCATTAAGAAAGTTACTAGATTTTTAAACGCATATAGCTCTTTCGCATTGATAGCTAGAAGCTTCAAACTTTTTTTAAATTAAAGCTAAGCTCAAATCTTTTCGAAACAATAGTTACAGCATACCAAAATATTATTTTTTCCCAAAGTTAGAGCGTAATAAAGATTGGACCTGAATTTTTTTTAAAAACATTAATTAACGGCAGGCCGGAGTAGAACGTGATACCGACCGAGTAACAATTGAGTTGTTTGTTATTTACTCAAGTATTAATTGGTGTATTTTTAAATTAAAGGTTGAGCGCAATGGATATTATTATTATGAACATCTATGCACAAGAAAAAAAAATCTACCGCTTTGTTTTTGAGAAAAGTAAGTAACGCCAAAGTAAAAGTTTACGTTTATAATATTTTCGCGTTACTTACTTTTCTCAAAAACAAAGCGATAGATTTTTTTCTTCTTGTGCATAAATATTTGTAATAATAATATCTATTGCGCTTAACCTTCAATTTGCAGATACAATGATTAATACTTGAGTAAATAACAAAAATCTCAATTAGACAAGGACAGCGAATCCGGACTGCTCTTAATAATAAAAGCTGAAATAAGGTCCAAATAGGAAAAAATAGGAAAAAAATAATATTTCAATATGCTGTAACTATTGTTTGGAAAGGATTTGAGCTTAGCTTTAATTTGAAAAAAGTTTCAAGCTTCTAGCCATCAATGCTAAAGAACTATATGCGTTTAAAAATTCAGTAACTTTTTTATCATCTCAAAAGTTTGAGCAAAATCCGTGATCCGGAGTTGTAACACTCTCCTAGTAAGTTAGAAATCAAATATGAATTAGGTACCTTAAATAAAATCAAATTTTTAATTTAATTTTTAATTCTTAATTATGTAATAATATCTGTGTTCGGTATATTACATATAAAATTGAATAAATTTTATAAATTGAATAAAAAGCTATAGCTAATTTCTCACAATTGCGTTGTACGTGTGATCTACTTGTGTTCGGTATGTCATATATGCAAAGAGCAAATAAGCAAATTCATATGTATTAAACCAAAACTGAGACGAATTCTGGTGACAAAGCTTGTGTTCAGCGCGGTACTTGAATTTAACCTCAAAAAGGATTTCAAATATTAATTAAAATTAAATAATTGAAATATAATTGACATCACTTGAGTTCAGTGAGTCATATTGATTCATAATACTAATTTATGATTGGTTTTATAGATCTTGAATTCGTAACGGAAGAAAAGTATGAACTTGTAAAACAAGCTTGTAAAATGACGACAGTTGATATAGCAGAAACGGCAGATAAAATTAAAGACAGCAAAACGACAGTTAAGGTAAACAATGATTTTGAAAATGATATATTTAACACTGAAAGTTTCAAGAATTTGACAGTCTTAGATGAACAGGAATTATCACGCTTGATTCAGACAGAGGTTAATAAAAGATTAATATCGTCAAGTGAGAGAAAGAAGGTTACGATTCGAAATTCACCACAAAAAAGTAACGATTCGGATAATGCCACAAAAAGGTTCCGATTCGGGTTTAGCCACAAAAAGGTGACAATTCGGGTTTGGCCACAAAAAAGTACCGATTCGGGTTTAGCCACAAAAAGGTTACGATTCGGCTGCTTATTTTTTCCTTCGATGTTTTGGATGAGAACCGCTGTTGAAAACATAAGAATTTATCATAATAAATTTTAAATTATAATATTTATAATTTAAAATTTTATAAGTGTTCTTAAAATATAATAGTTCATAATATTTTAAACTTGAAATATTTAACTTACTTGTGAATGTATGATATTTTGATTCAATATATTTCAAAAAAGAATTATAAGAATCTGTACCATCTTAAAAAAATGGAAATTATATTAAAATCTTTAATTTAACATTATAAATGAAAAAAAGTAATAGTTTTATACCAGGATTCGAAGATGGATCTACTTTAGTCAAGGGCTGCGATTGAGTATAATTTTTATCATACCATTGAAAATCTATTGTGAAATAAGAACATTTAGAATTTAAAAAGTTAATCTGGTTGATATCACATGGTTATAAAAAATTGGAATATATATTATTTACTTGCTTTTACAATAGTTATATTTATGAATAATAGCAATATAATAATAACATATGTATTAATAAAAATTTAAGTAAGAAAAGCTAAAGCTTTATATAAGAATTTTTTAATACTTAAGAGCTATACTATAAATTCAATTTTGCTTTACTCAAATTCTGATTTATTCTTTTTATTACATATTATTATGACATTTTTAAATGTCAATCAGTATATCTTACAAAATTTATTTTAACTTTAATTCTCAAATTGTATCATAAATTCTTGTGTTCATATTGATGTAATTCTGTTATTTATTATTTGTATAATATTAATAGCGTATAGAATTATTATTCGAAATAGAATCATTAAAATATTTTAAAGAAATTTGAATGCACATTTAATATACCTGCACTTAGTTTAAAACAATTTTACCTTCTTTAATCAAATTATTTAAATGATAAATCATAAAATTTGACGATTTTACATTTTTGAATTATTCGTTGTATTAATTTTAAGTAATTCAAAAGAGACGCCTTCTATAATGCTATAATAAGCAAAGTAAATCAAGTAGGAGTAGATTTTATAACAGAAAGTGTGACAGGAAAAGGTTTATCTTACGATAAATTAAAAATAATTATCATGCAGATTGAAAGTAGCCAGACGACAGATAAGCCTTCAACGACAGCTGTGGCAGCAAATACAGGCACTATACAAAAGGTACGATGTTATGAGTGTGACGGCTATGGACATTATGCTAGCGACTGGAATCCAGCATGAAAAAATGTTTCTATTGCCAGAGTTTTACATGTGACCATGTGGCCGCAACATGCCCAAAGCGTCAGGAATATTCGAGACAGAACGACAGCAAAAGGTATGAAACAAAACATTACACTAATAAATTTAAAGAAAGTACAGGTCAGACGGCATTCAAACGTAAAATAACTAACTTAAGTAACAATGACAATCAAAAACGAGCGAAATTTGACAATAAAAGAAGACGAGAAAATTACATAAAATACAACAGTAGAAAGTATCAAATAAAAGGCAGTCTGAATCAATTAAAAGCTAAAAATGAGAAGACTAATGTACAGAGTGGTGAATATCAAGCAATTAAAAAAGACAGTAAGCAAATGACTTCGTTTAACATAACGCATATGAACAATGAAACATTGGACAAATCAATTCTGGCTAAATGGATAGCTGACAGTGGCGCGACAGAACATTTAACAAACTCAAAATTGATTTTCAAGACATTTATAAAACAACCAAACAAAATCCAATGCGCAAACAAAGACGGAAAAGCAATTCTTAAATCGGAGGGAGAGGGAAGTGTTCAATTCAACATGACAGATAGTAAGCATATAACTTTAGACAAAGTAATTTGTGCAAAAAATTTGAATGAGAAGTTGTTGTCACTGCGTAAATTTGCAGATGAAGGACTAAGTATTTATTTGGACAACAAAATAATAGATATATATGATCCAATTTCTTATGAGTCTTTCTTGACAGGAATTTATGAAAATAGCTTACTTGATGACTAGAGGAATGACAAAAAGGCAGTTAACCAAGGAAGATGATTAGGTTAGTGAATTTGAAGAAAACCAAACAGTCATAAGGATTGAAAAATGCTTAGATTTCGAAAACACAATTTCAAAGAGATTAATACATAAGCCAAATGAAATTGAAGTAAACGAAGAACCTGGATGTGAAATTGAAGAAACAAAACAGTTAGATGATAAAAATTAAAATGCTCACGCTGTTATGGCATGTCAGAATGGGTCATGCATCAGTTAAATATCTTAAGACATTGCAGAAAAAATTTCCAGAAATCAAGACTTTAAAATCAGCTGTATTTGATGATGCAATTGCAAACCGTGAAGTTTGCATGATAGCAAAATTAAACAAACTACCATTTAAAATAGTTAGACAAAAAGCAACCGTACTCTTACAAATAATACATTCAGATACCATGGTTATTAGCAATCTTATCCAAAAAGATACAGATATATTTCTGTATTTATTAACGATTATTCCAGGCTGGCCATGACTTTCCCCATGAAAACAAAAGATGAGACAGGGAAATGTCTAGAATCATTTATAAAAAGTGCCAGAAATTTGTTGGACAAAGATGCTAAGGTGTGCTATTTAAGAACAGGTCAAGGCACTGTATACACCGGTGGATATACAAAGGAAGTTTTGGAAAAACTGGGAGCAGAAAATCAATTAGCTTGTCCAGATACGTCTCAGCATAATGGAGTTGCAGAGAGGTTCAACCAAACTATACAGAAGAAAGTCAGGGCATTCGTGTATGATTCTGGTTTGCCAGAAAATATGTGGGACTTAGCATTGAGTGCAGCGGTATATGTATACAATAAAAACCTCGTGCAATTAATAACATGATATCACCAATACAGAAATTTAAAGAAAACTACAAGACAGATCTTAATCAGATAAAATGTTTTGGATGCTTTGCACATATGAAAGTGCAAAGAAAAGTTGATCCAGAATTCAGATTTAATGCAAAACGAGTCATCTTAATAGGATACAAAGAAACTGAATATGTCTTACTGAAACCAGAAGAAGGAAAACTCTATGAGAGCAGAGACGTCAGATGTAACGAAAAACTAGTTTACAGAGACAAATATAACAAGACAGTTATACTAAACTGGGAACACATAAATGAGGAAGTAAAGACACCATAAATGGTTTATAGAATTCTCTAATGGAAACGAACAAAATAATGAAAAACTGCAAGAAGCGGAGGGAGAAAAGACAAAAAGGCCGGTAGGACGACCAAGAAAATTAAGACCAAACACAGAAAATACGACTCATAATGAAACTCATGCATTACTGACTAAAATAAACGGAGATCTAAGTTCATATGCTAAAACAATGAAGTCAAAAGAACGACAGAAATGGACACAAGCTATTAACGAAGAATTATATTCTATGTACAAGAATAATGTATGGAAACAAGTAGACAGATCTACTGTATTGAATAACGACAGAAAGCCAAACATCATCGATTCTAAATGGGTATTCAAACGAAAGACAGAATCAAATGGCAAAGAAAAATATAAAGCAAGATTGGTAATGCGTGACTTCAAAGACAGAAACATTTATGATTTACAAGAGATATACGCACCAGTTTCTGGTTTACCTTTCATCAGATCAATACTAGCCATCGTTGATAAATTGGATTTAGAAATATGTCAAATGGATGTAAAGACAGCATTTTTTAATTGATATTTAAACAGTGAAGTAAACATGGAAATTCCAGAGGGAATGAAAGTCTCAGAAAAAATCAAAAGAAATAAAATCTGCAAGTTGGAAAAGGCACTATACAGTCTAAAGGTTAGTCCAAAATGTTGGAATAAAAGATTCAAAGAGACAGTTGAAAAATATGGATTAAAACCATTCAACAATGAACCATGTTTATTTACTCAACGAGAAAAAGACAGCTTTCTGTTTTTGATTTTATGTGTAGATGATATCTTTATAATATGCAACGATATGCAAATGCTAGAAAGGATAAAATCAAACTTAAAGAATGAGTTTGAAATGACAGAAATTGGAGAGTCTAAAAACTTTTCAGGCTTAGAAATCGACGGAAAGGAATTTTAAGTATAAAACAAGAATAATACATTAATAGAATGCTGGAAAAATTTGGATTTCATGAATCACACCCACAACGAACCCCTATGATAACTAACCAAATGGCAAATCGAGAAAGAAGACAACGAAAAGAAGCAGAAAAGACTGAAGAAAATTTAATGACAGAAAATACAAATAATATACCCTATCGAGAAGCAGTGGGCACTTTAATGTATCTTTCAAATGCAAGTAGACCAGATATCACCTATGCAGTGAACGTACTTAGTAGACATCAAAACAATCCTACTGACAGTGATTGAAAAATGGTAGAACGAGTTTTTAAGTATTTGGAAGGTACTAAAAATCTAGAATTAAAATGCACAGGACAGACCGAAGATCTTCAAGATTTTTCATATACAAGTTCATTAACAACTAGTAGCTATGCAATTAAATTGTTTGGAGACACTGAAGCTTGGAAAACTCATCAACAGAGATATGTGGCATTATCAACATGTCAAGCGGAATATGTTGTAATGAGCTAGTGTGCTCAGGAATTAGTTCCATTGTATCTTATATTGAAGGAGTTCTTACAAATAGAATTAGCTCCTATGTTATTATAGTGTGATAACAAGACAGCAGAAGCAAGCGTTAAGTCTGGAGGCGAAAAAAAAATTAAGACATATGACCGAAATAAAAGAACATTATGTAAAGGAATGTGTAACTAGAGGTTTGATAAATGTCAGCTGGATTCCCTCTAAAAATCAGATAGCTGATGTGTTCACAAAACCTTTGTCATGTGAATTACATGAACGACTAAACAAACAAATACTTAATGACTGATAATATTGACTGATTATATTTCTGATATGTATTTTATTTAAGTTATTAACAAATTTTTTCTCTATATTACAGGAACAAAATGCACGATCAGACAGAAACAATAAGAACGAGGGAGATGCTATAATTCTTTTTAATTAAAATATGTATGAGTGTGAGAAGGAGTGTTGAAAATATACACACTCATACTGGGTGTCGCCACCGATTGAGAATATTCAGTAGACAGTTAAAGAGCATCAAATTGCGTCTCGTCGTCGTTCAGTTCAAATCTGTCTGTCTAATATTAAACTTATGTTTTTTTATAGAGAGATCTTTTGATTGATTATAATTTTTATTAATTAAAATAAAAGCTTCTTATTTTCAATTAAATTGTGCTCTGCATTTTAATAATAATATAACATTAACACATATAAGAGTTTTAGATAAATAATTTTTGTGTAAATTGTAAGATTAAAATTTCAACAAAAATTTTTGAATAATAAAATTTATAATTTTATGTAATGAGATAGTATGAATAATGAAGAACATATATTTGATGTGAATTTGACAGAATTTTTTTTTGTTTAAAAGCATACAAAAAGAGTATAGCTGGGTAAGTACGTTATAATGGCCTGTCCTTCGATTTTTTTAGAATTTGACCTATTTATATATCATGTCAAAAAACTCCGATCCTGAAAGTTACAGCTCGCCAGACTCAAAATTGGCTTCCTAACGTTAAAAAATGTGATTTTCAATTTTTTAAGCATATCTCTGCGAATTTTTAACCGATTTGGGTGATTCAAAATCGAGATTAAAGGGAATCATGATGCGCACATGAGCTTATTATTTTTAGAGGTTTTTGAAACCAAAACATAACCTAAAAATAGGTTTGAAAATTTCTAAGTTGCGAAAGAAAAAAAACTATTGTTTGGATTTTTTTAGTTCACCTCAAAGTCTTCTTTTTATTTGAATTTAGTACCATAAATTTTTTCAGATTCTTTAAAAGGGTGGAAAGTAGTTAAAATGATATAAAAATCAAATTTCCACTCATTTTTGGGATTTTTAGAGTATTTAAACAATTTCAAAGTACAATTTATGATGAAAAATGAGTTTAACGACCCGAAATACCCTTTAATATGAGTTTTTGGTTACATTTTTCTACAATATATTGCTCAAATGTCGAAAACTAACCTCAAAAAACGTGTTTTGATATTGCATACGACGTAAAAACTCACGTTATCTCGGTAATGATCCAAGGTGTTGACTTGATGTTTATTGAAAACATCATTTTTTCTTCAAAAATGCTATATTATTAATAACATAAAAACTCACATTTTCCATATTTGACACAGTGCTTTTGATGTTAAGCTAAACACTAACCTTTAAAATAAGTTATCTACCAACAAATTCGTTGAGATATAATGGTAAGTCACGTTTCTGTTAAATAAGTGAGAGTATATGCGCGAAAAAAATAAAATAAAAACGCTGTCAACTGCCTTAGCGCAGTGCTTTAGAGTTCTTTAAGTTCGAGTAATTAGACTGTATTTTTTAAAATGTGATTCTAATATAAAAAATGATTTACCAGTAATATTTCCTAATATTTTTATAAAGCTCATCTTAATAAAGTTTCATAATTACATTCGGTATTAAAAAAAAATAATAATATAATGAAAAAAAAGCTTATTTGATAAATGAAAAAGTAAATCAATAGATTGTGCAAATTTTGGAACATATCCATCGAGTACTTCACGTAAAATAAAAAAAAAGGAAAAAAAATCAAAATTATTTTAATTCTTTACTTATAAAAATTATTTAATGACGATTAATTAGTTTATTATAAAATAAAAAATCATTTAAAAATTTCAAAAACACTTATGTCGATATAGTTATTTTCTTGTTCTGAAAATAAAATAATGAGAATATTTAATTTTCAGTCATATGCAGTAGGCTAGAACCACTAAACATATTGTCGGGTTGGCGGAAAAACATCAGAACTCAGCTAAACTCTTAAAAACGTAACAACTTGGTTTCTACGTTCTAATTCAACTTAGCGCTCAAAAAAGTAGTAATTATAAATAAACGTTATAACTCCTATATTTAAGCATAAAAGTTATAACGTTTTTATGGCCAAACCCGAGTTACAATTTTTTCATACGCTAAGTTGAATTACAACTTCTTAGTTGCCGAAGCCAAGTTGTTACGTTTTTGAGCTTGGCTGAATTACGATCTTTTTCTTCCCACCCGACGATATGCTCAACTACACCTAACGACAACAGCCCACTGTTTTGATTGTGGTAAAAAAAATTTGTATTAATAGAACATACAACGATATTACAAATAATATTTAATATTATTTGTAATATCGTTGTATGTTCTATTAATACAAATTTTTTTGACCACAATAATATTTAATATTATTTGTAATATCGTTGTATGTTATATTAATACAAATTTTTTTGACCATAATCAAAACAGTTAAAGGTCATGACAGCTAAACATGCATAAACCATAACCATGAGGAACAAGAAGGAACAAGGGCGCTGTTGTCGTTGGGTGTAATTGAGCATATCGTCGAGTGGGAGGAAAAAGATCGTAATTCAGCCAAGCTCAAAAACGTAAGAACTTGGCTTCGGCAACTAAGAAGTTATAATTCAGCTTAGCGTATGAAAAAATTGTAACTCGGGTTTGGCCGTAAAAACGTTATAACTTTTATGCTTAAACATAGGAGTTATAACGTTTATTTATAATTACTACTTTTTTGAGCGCTAAGTTGAATTAGAACGTAGAAACCAAGTTGTTACATTTTAAGAGTTTAGCTGAGTTATGATGTTTTTCCGCCAACCCGACGATATGTTTAGTGGTTCTAGCCTACTGCATATAATTGAAAATTAAATATTCTCATTATTTTATTTTCAGAACAAGAAAATAACTATATCGACATAAGTGGTTTTGAAATTTTTAAATGATTTTATATTTTATAATAAACTAATTAATTGTCATTAAATAAATTTTATAAGTAAAGAATTAAAATAATTTTGATTTTTTTTATTTTTTTTTTATTTTACGTGAAGTACTCGATGGATATGTTCCAAAATTTGCATGATCTATTGATTTGCTTTTTCATTTATCAAATAAGCTTTTTCTTCATTATATTATTATTTTTTTTTTAATGCCAAATTTAATTATGAAACTTTATTAAGATGAGCTTTATAAAAATATTAGGAAATATTACTGGTAAATTAT
This sequence comes from Anastatus disparis, assembly GCA_017163975.1. Classification (NCBI taxonomy): domain Eukaryota; kingdom Metazoa; phylum Arthropoda; class Insecta; order Hymenoptera; family Eupelmidae; genus Anastatus; species Anastatus disparis. The sequence goes on along the minus strand of JAFFSR010000044.1, from coordinate 1,328,302 downwards.
TTTTTATATTAGAATTACATTTTAAAAAATACAGTCTAATTACTCGAATTTAAAGAACTCTAAAGCACTGCGCTAAGGCAGTTGACAGCGTTTTTTATTTTATTTTTTTTGCGCATATACTCTCACTTATTCAACAGAAACGTGACTTACCATTATATCTCAACGAATTTGTTGGTAGGTAACTTATTTTAAAGGTTAGTATTTAGCTTAACATCAAAAGCACTGTGTCAAATATGAAAAATGTGAGTTTGTAATATTTACATTAAAACTTTTTTCCATCCCTATCAGTAAAATATATTTTTTAAATTTTATTTTTTCCGCAATAAAAATTGATTATATAAATATAATACTTAAGAAGAAAAAGAAAAAAAAAGTTTGAGCATCGGGATTGAACTTGGCAAAATTATTATTAAAGTAAACGTGCGTACAAATTTAGCGACCACAGCTTCCTGGTTTCATTTTTTTATGAACAAATATTTTCGATTAAAAATGTCTTTCATTGTGAACAACAAATACACCTACTTCAAAATCTACGTTATTTCAGCTAAATTTGTTGTTGATGATTTTAATTGGAAATTCATAATGGAATTCCAATTAACCCTTTGAGGGGCAGTGGTACGTATTTGTCCCACCTATTTGGTTTTGGATTTTTCCGTATTTCTAAAACGTATATGCCTTTTTAAGACATCTATAAGACTTTTTGAACTCTTGAATACCTGATTTATTAGATTTTATAGAGAAATTGCAAATATTCATTAATTGAAGTATTTGTTATAAACAATTAATCTCAAAAAAACCCGTTTTTTACAGAAAAATGTGCCCCTCAAAGGGTTAAAATTGTAGAAATCCAATGTAAATTTATAGATATTTATAAGTAACTAAATATTGTTTTAAAATAATTTTTTTTTTCATTGCGACTTATAAAAATGTCTATTATGTTCATTAAGAGGCCGGATAGTCCTGTCCTTGTCTAATCTAAATGTTCGTTATTATTAATAAATTAAATACTGTTATACAAAAGTAAGGGCATAGCCCAATAGATTTTAGGACGAGCAAACGATCCTATTCTATGAAAAAGTATAAAATTTTCATTAGTTTTCGAGTGAGCTCTGAAAAGGAAAAACAGTTATCAAGTTTGATTGTATTTCCGTTTCAGACCTCATTCGAAAACTAATGAAAATTTCATATTTTTTCATAGAATAGGATCGTTTGCTCGTCCTGAAATCTATTGGGCTATGCCCTTACTTTTGTATAACAATATATAATTTATTAATAATAACAAAAATTTAGATTAGACAAGGACAAAGCTATACGGCGGCCTCTTAAGTAAATAGAACGTGAGAAAGCAGACTGAATGATCGTCGTTTTAGACCAAATGAAACTGCCAGCTTATAAGTTCCAAACTCTTTTATTCTTTCCGTGCGCATTCGCTTGCTATAAGAAAGTCAATAGACAGAAAGTGTGGTAGCCCTGGCGGCTAATCATCGAATGTGAATATACACATTTATATAATAGTACTGATAATTAACCGTCAGGGGGCTACCAAGCTTTCTGTCTATCGACTTTCTTATAGCAAGCGAACACGCACGAAAAGAAAAAAAGAGTTTGGAGCTTATAAACTGGCAGTTTCATTTGGTCTAAAACGACGATCATTCGGCCTGCTTTCTCACGTTCTATTTTATTTAATGAACATAATAGATATCTGTATAAGTCGCAATGAAAAACAAAAAAGCTAATTCAAAATTTAATATATCCTCCACTGAATATCATGTCCATTATATGTGTGAGTAAGAATAAGAGTGGCATAAGTCACATTTTTTAAAAAATTTAGTTAGTAATATATTTCATTTCTTTAACATCAAAACAACTTATTTTTCAAAATAGAGTGGCTTTTTTGTTTATATTTCTTTAATATTATAAACACTGTAAAAATGGCACTCAATAGAAATGTATATTAATTTAAAACTTTAATATCGAAAATCTCGAAATTAAAAGTATGTGACTTATGCAACTCTCATTCTAACCCACATATATGTGAAACTAAAAGTAAAACTTGCTTCTACATAATAATGTTCTTGAAAGAAATAGGTTTAAATGTATAAATGCGAACCACAGAAAATGTATGACTTTTGTAAATTGTAATAATACAGTGGGGTCCAATAAAAAAGAGCCACCCTTGAGAAAAAAAGTACTAATTAAAAATTTTTGTATCTCAACAAATAAGGGTCGTACAGAACTCTACGACCACTCATTTTAAACGCATTTGTGAGGGCTTTTTAATGGTGTGTTGGCAATTTAGTTTTGAGTTCTTGTCTAGGAAATATTACGACTTAAAAATAGAAGAAAAAAAATTTTTTTTTGCCTGTGTTTAAATTCAAATCATTTTTCAGAAAATGATGGTAGAAAAATTTTACACGGCTAGTTTTAAAGGTATTTTGCTTAACTTGAAATTTATATTTTAGTTTTTTTTTCTAGGTTCAAAATTGACTGAGATTTAGTGATTTTTGTTCAAAAAAAGGATCTTTTTTATTTTTCCGATATCTGCTTAATGAGAGGAGATATAGAAAAATGCCAAATAAAAAAAGTGCATTTTTGTGTGTAGAATAACCTTAAATTTTCTCAAAATTTTTTGTGCATTTTAATTTTTTTGATATTGTTGCGGTATTCTTATATACATGTATACCATACTCTTATAAGAGTACCGCAACAATATCAAAAAAATTAAAATGCACAAAAAATTTTGAGAAAATTTAAGGTTATTCTACACATAAAAATACACTTTTTTTATATTTGGCATTTTTCTATATCTCCTCTCATAAAGCAGATATCGGAAAAATAAAAAAGACCCATTTTTCAACAAAAATCGTTAAATCTCGGTCAATTTTGAACCTAAAAAAAAACCAAACTAAAAATTTCAAGTTAAGCAAAATACCTTTAAAACTAGCCGCGTAAAATTTTTCTACCATCATTTTCTGAAAAATGATTTGAACTTAAACACAGGCAAAAAAAAAATTTTTTTTTTTTTATTTTCAAGTCGTAATATTTCTCAGACAAGTACTCAAAATTAAATTGCCAATACATCATTAATGAAACCTTACAAATGCGTTTGAAATAAGTGGTCGTGGAGTTCTGTACGACCCTTATTTGTTGAGATACAAAATTTTTGAATTGGCACTTTTTTTCTCAAGGGTGGCTCTTTTTTATTGGACCCCACTGTATATATGTAACAACTTATGTAAAAAAAAAAAAATTTGTAACATACTATCGAACGATGTATTTTAATTAGCCAAAATAAACCAAATAGGTTTGAAATGGCTCTGAACAATAATTAAAAAAAAAAATTTATTTTAAAAGAATATTTAGTCATTTAAAAATATCCATAAATATACGTTGGATTTCTACAATTCTAATTGAAAATACAATTGGATGTTTTTAACGGAGTTTGTTCGATTACTTAAAAAATTTTTATTCTCAAAAAATATATTTATGTTTGAAATGAAAAAATGTGATTAATCAACAAATTTTCGGAACGTTTGATCACATTAAAATAAATTTACCTTTTAATTTTCCAATGACTAATATCGAATTTTCAGTATTAACCCAAATGTTTAATTTTAATTTGCTAAAAGAAATTATTTTATAAAATTCATTTAATAGAAATTTAATCTTTAATTCATGCTATCGTAAGTAAAAGAAAAACTTTTTCTAGGTTTCTCTTTATTCATATTTTACAATATATTATGTAGATTGTATGGAAACTAGTGGGTTGGCGCGCATTTGACGTTAAAAAAAAATTTACATTCATATAAAATGATCCTTTTATAAATTCTGTGATTCTTTTCCTGCTACATGTGAATCGCTTTTCGATAATAAAACAATAAAGGTAATCAGATTGGTAGATATAACTACAAATTTAAATTTTGTTTCACATTATGAAACATTTTAATAAAAATTTAACGTAAACAAAAATAATTAAAAATAAAGCTACTCCAATATGCGTATATCTTGCATGAATTTTAACACTCACAAAGAAAATATCTGCACATCATACGACATTTTAGCTTCCAATATATATTTATTAAAACACACTCCTTAATAAATAAGAGACAATCTCAAAATCTATTATTAATTAAGAACTAGCTCGCCGAAGCGATGCAAGGCATGCAAAAAGCTTCGCTTCTTGCATATAAGGCACGACCAAAAACGCTCGCGCTTCGCGCTCGCTATTTAATATTTAAAGAATATTAAAACAAATCATTTACAAACGCAAAAGAATTAAAAGTTAATTTTATTTCTTTTTTTCATTGTAATTTTAACCGCAACTTTCAACAGGAGGTTTGAATTTATTGTATTTATTTGAAAAAACAAATTTATAATTATTTAAATTTTTCTTGTGAAATAAATTGATTGATTTCGAAGAAATTTATGCTATGTGAAAAAGACATATTTTCATTAATTTATACTTTTAAAGTTTTAAATAGGATAATCTATCAAAAGTTACGAGAAAATAAATTATTTTATAGTTCAGTACCTTAAAAGTAAAGTTTTGTATAAAGTTTTTATTTGATCTGAATCATTCCGTCGGGGGATGATTTAAAACAATAATACAAATAAATGTAAGCAGTTTAACAAAAAAATCGTTCGAACGGTTCGAATATTCAAATCGGATAAAAACTCGTCGAGAAAATTCATAAACTTTATTTCTCACACACATACATCCATACATACATTTGAAGGAAGCCTCGTAATAGTCTTATTTTGCTATAAAAATAAGTTTTTTATCATAAAATAACATATTTTAGAGATTTACAGTTTTCGCGCTGTCGAAAATATAAGGCACTTCTGTATAGCGGTCGTGCCTAAAAACAAAAATACAAGTTTTATATTGACTATAAACACTGTTCGATGTGCCTCGAAGCGTTGCTCAACAAGAAATAAGAAAAAGGCCTTTTCATAAGGAGAGAGAAATGTCAAGAGGGTGCTACTGCCCACGTCAACCTTAACAAAAACGACATACAAAATATGCGCTCTCTCTCTCTCTCTCTCTCTTAACACCCCTCTCTCATATTTAAAGGAAATGAAGCAAGAAAAATTAGACCTCGTGCTCGTCCACCACTGACCGCTAACTATTTTATCTTTTACTTCCTGCAATGAATTGTAAAGTTTATGTATTATTTATAAATTTAAGATTAATTTCATTAATTTGCTCTTTTGAAGCTAACAATTTAACTTCAACCAGACCTCTCATGACACATTCTCGTACATGGTGCTCCTTGATTTTAGTATGTCTAAGCTCTTTCGTCTAAGCTTCCTATCTCCACCTGTTTTTACACTGGCTTCAGCAGCACAGTTATCACACCACAAAGTCATTGGAGTGAACTCGTTCATCAAAAATCTTTTTAATGTATTATTCAAAGAAATCAACTCTTGACAGCAGTCACTCATGGCCACGTATTTTTCATGACATGTAGACAGAGCAACATACTCTTGTTTCTTTGTTCTCCAAGCCACATATCCACTCGTTGTCAGAGACTTTTTACAATCTCCGAAGCTTGCATCTGAAAAGCCTTCCAAATCATGTCCTTTTCCAAAGTAATTTAAACCTGCATTCTTCGTATCTTTCAGACATCTGAAAACTCGTTCTAGCATTCACCATTCTTTCTCAGTTGCATTTCTTTTATGTCGACTGAGAACATTTACTGCATATGCAATATCTGGTCTGCAAGTATTAGCCAAATATAGCAGTGTGCCAACAGATTCTTGATAAGGTCGATTTGAGTTATTTTCTGTGTTTATCATTGTGTTCAAATCCTCGTTTTCCTCGTGATCTTTCCTGTCTCTGTTGGCTACTTGATTAATGACCATAGGTGTCCTTTGAAGATGTTCCATATCAAATCCAAATCTGATCAATATTTTATCAATGCATTTCTCCTGTTTGATGCTCAGACTCTTCTTTTCTTGATCTCTATGTATTTCAAGTCCTAAGAAAACTTCAGGTTCTCCTATGACCGTCATTTCAAACTCCTTCATTAATTATTGCTTTATCTCGTTCAGTTTCTCTACATCGTTGCTGATCAGCATAACATCATCTACCTACAGTACTAGAATCAAGAGCCTGTTGTTCTCACAACACGTAAACAAACATGGTTCGTCATCATAAGGTTTCAGATTCAGTTTAAGTGCTGTTACACGATATTTTTCGTTCCAGCATTTTGGACTTACTTTCAATCCATACAAAACTGTTTCAAGCTAACATACTTTATCTCGTCTCGTTTCAGTTGTATAATCTAGACCATCAGGAATCTCCGTGTAGATTTCATTGTTGAGAACATCATTCAAGAAAACAATATTAACATCCATTTGACAGATTTCCATAATAAGTCGATCTGCAATTGCTAACACAGATCTAATTAAGAGTACACGAGAAAATGGTGCATATGTTTCTTGCAAGTCGTAAACATTTCTATCTTTAAATCCTCTAATTACAAGTCTAACTTTGTACTAGGTGCTGCCATCTGGATCCTTCTTTTTTCTTCAGAACCCACCTAGAGTCTATAATATTGGGTTTTTTCCCATTTCTCGTCTCTGGTCTATCAACTGTTCTCTAAACGTTGTTTTTATAAATAAAATTTAACTCATCTTCGATCGTCTTCATCCATTGTTGTTTATCAACTGATTGTATGGCTTCCCGATACACTGCAGGATCTCTATTTATTTCTGCAGTCAGCGCTGTAGTTGTTTCTTTAGATAAAACTGCTTCATCAGTGGTGTTTTCCTTTACTTTTCTTGGGCGACCTCTTCCTCTTTTGAGTACTCCCTCCTTTCTCGTTGTCTCATTCTTCTTTTTATTGTCGAATTCGACAAACCAAATATTATGGTTTACTTTGTCGTCCAAAATTTCCCAGTTATTCAGTTTTCGACGTTTGTATTTATCAGAAAAGATAAGTTTCTCATTAAATCTGACATCTTGACTCTCGTAAAACTTTTCTTCTTCAGGCTTGAATAGAACATAATATATCTCCTTATATCCAACCAAAACAACTCTACTTTCAACTTCTCAAAGTTTAGGATCAATTTTCCTTTGTACTTTCATATAAGCCAAGCTGCCAAAACGTTTTACTTGAGTGATGTCGATCTTGCAATTTGGGACAAATTTCTTCAAGTATGATATCATATCATTTGAGGCATGTAGCAATCTGTTATATGCGAACACAACAGATTCCAGGGCCACATCCCATATGTTTTTTGGCAGTCCTGAATCGTATATCATTGCACGTACTTTCCTTTGGATAGTTTGGTTGAATCTTTCGGCTACTCCTTTATGCTGAGGTGTGTCAGGGCAAGCCAATTGATTTTCCGTTCCTAATTTTTACAAAACTCCTACAGTGTAATCTCCTATATACTCGGTTCCTTGATCGGTTCTTAAGTAACGAATCTTAGCATCCTTTCCTAACAAATTTCGAGCACTCCTCACTAGGAATAAATAGAATACGTTAACTATTAAATTACATTCAACGCAGGATGCATGCACAATTTATAATATATGCATGCATATACTTTTCATTATATATATACATACATAAACTTGTAGATTTCAAATATCAATGAAAAATTACAAATTAATAAGTTTAAAATCGATGTTTCTTAATACTTTTATTTATTTTATAAATGTTTTCAATATATATTTGATACATGTAATTCGCATGCGTTCCCTGCAAAAAAACATCTATAAATATAGCTAAAAATATAAATGAAAATACAGCTACATTGTGTATTATAGCTATATTAACGTGTTTTTTTAACTGTATATCTATGAGAAATATAGCTAGATTTTTAGCTATATTTTTACCTATCTTTATAGGTGCAATCCCTATTTTAGCCCATTATAGCTAGAAATATAGCTAAAAATCTAGCTATATTTCTCATAGATATACAGCTAAAAAAACACGTGAATATAGCTATAATACACATCAATATAGCTGTATTTTCTTTACCTATATTTTTAGCTATATTTATAGATGTTTTTTTGACCGGGTTGTTAAACTTTCATTTAACAACGCATACGAGAGTCTAATTTTCATTTGAAAACTAGATGAAAATAAAATCCCTTGACTAGAGTTAAAAGGAGGTTAGGTATAAGATTAATAAAACGTTAAATTTTGTTCCAGGATACGGATGAAATTTTACTATTACCAATTTAGCGTGTATATAGTGCATATGCTGACAGATATTGATATATTTATGTATAGCCTTTAGGGTACTGAAATTTAAACACTGGTCTATCTAGACATTACACGTTGTACAATACAAAATAAAATTAATTGTCACTTATAGAGGAAGATATTTACTATTAAACTGAGAAAACAGGAATAGTATCAACGCTTATATCAGAGAGTTTACGATGTTTTTAAAAATGGTTAAGATTATATCGCTATTACAAGTTTTCGCAATATCTTTTACATTTTGATATTTTCTTGTACATCCAGAATTTCTGATTCCATTCTGTTACTGATTTAAATCCACAATCGATGTATTGATACATCCTGTAATCGGTTTTCTCTGCTGTCCTGTCGAGCGTGATAGACCATGTTCTTTCTGTAATATTTATACCAAAATTCACTAGCATCTTCAGCATAAAATGCTAATAAAAGAGGAATTTGCCGAGCAATCTTGCAGCCATGTTTTAGAAGCTTGTAAAATATGGGACTCATCCGGGCCTATGGATAGAGCTCATAGTACATGCAATACGTATTCCAACTAAATTCTTCAAGCTTATCTAAGTCAAGCTCTTCTCTACATTGAAAGGCTGATAATATTCTACTCATGTTAATAACTAATTGAGGATTGATTTCTACTGTTTCGGCAAATGCTTCAGGAGATTCCAAACATCTTCTTGCCACATTTCCCATATTTGTTGTACCATGACCTTGTAGCACTTGATCGACCCGAACCTTAAATTTATCATATGTTCGCTTCTGAATAATTATTTGTTTATCCTGAAATTGAGCTTGAAAGAAAATACATTTTTGTAACTAAATCACAAAACATCTAATTTCGTTTTATTATTCGATGAAAAATTAATAGCTGTCTTCGTGATAATTCTATCGGATTCAATTTAATTCCCTGAATTAGTTTTTCATTGATTGAAATTATTAATTTTATAAATTCATCATTATTATGGAATATTTTAAAAATTCAATGAAAAAACTGGCTTTGCTTGTTGCGCGAAATTGACATTCATTCAAGGTTAATACCTTTCTCTCATACTACATAATAAACTCTTTGATCATGATAAGTAAACAAAATTGCTCTAGAATATTCAAAGTAATAAAATAAATTATTTATTAACTCAATGTGATATTCAGAAAATTATGGATCAACTATATTCTTTTTTTCATGAAAAAAAAAATTCCGTAACTTTATTGCAATCTTACACGGAAAAACCGGAATACCATAAAACCTTATACTAAAATCAAAATTACTATACTAGTAGTGTTTTTAACGGTCTCAGTACGTATATTACATCTACTCGACTGAATATCTTTAAAACAAGGGATAGGTAGTACATTTACAAATATCGTCACTTGTTTAAAATGTACTATAGTACCTGTTTTTCGTATACTATCTGAAATACCCTAAAAACGCGGGATATAGTCACAGTTAAGCATTTCTGTTTTGTGAACTAAAAATTTAGTTCAAATAAACTTTTGACATGACTGATTTTGTGAATAAAATTTTAGGAAATTAGGAGTTAAGAACAGGCCGGAGCAGATTCGATATCGACCGAGAATCGAAAATTCGTTGCTTAATTTTCTCCTACTATACGTAATGGAATGCATTAAAATTTTAAATACATTCACGAAATTTATTTCTCTATTGCGCTCGCCAAGAATAATTCAAAAAAATTTTAATAAATTAAAAATTTTATACTACAGCTGTTTATTAAACTCTGAGTACGGTTACTTACTTTTTGTTTAAAATATGATGAATTTAATGAAAAAAACGTCTATTATACAATCATGTATGTATAAAAAATTGCGCTTGATTAAAATTTCTTTTGAAAACAGTATTTTTTTTTTTAAAGAAAAGATTAATATATAAAGGATATTGTCCTCTATATGATTAATCTTTTTTATATGGTGAAGTCGAGAGAGTCCCCCGCCCGGCATCTGTTTAACACATTACATCAGGCTAGGACTGTCAGACTCACCATACCGAAAACTTTGACTACCGATGGATGGTCAGCCACTTTTGTAACCAACAATCAACCGATACCCAATGAGGTCGGATTTTTTTTAAAGAGTCGTGATATAAATGGCACATACACTTATTTTCTTTCGAAAAAAAAGTTAGAGGTACCTGGCCAGGATTCGAATCCATGCCCTCCGCGTTGAAGGCAAGAGCTCTATCCATTACGCCACCGCGCTCTCTTTGAAAACAGTATAATTATTTTATTTATGATAAAATAACATTTTCACTTCTCGATCGGTAATCGAAACTGCTCCGGTCTACTCTTAAAGCAGTTTATTTAAGCGTATCTATCTATTATTAGATATTAATACATTAATTTTATTTCTTGCAGTAAAAAAAGAGATTATATTAGAATCGAGAAAAGAAAAAAAACTTAATTTAATCTTAGCTGATCTTATATTACCATGTACAGTGATTTAGTTTCTAAAATTTTGTGATTGTTGTTTATTATATTTGTGACGAACATAATATAAGAATAATTAGTAGAAATTATCTAAAAATAAATTTATTTTATAGTTTTTTACATAAGTGCTACATTTTCATTGGTTAAATGAGAACTTTAAATTGTTAAAATATTTAAATGTATCTCTTTTCTGATCAAAATATTAAGATGTGTGCTTATACGAAAGTTATAGTCCATTGAATTATCAATTTACAATTTTTATTTGTCTGATAAAAATTAAAAATAGTGTTATAGCTATCTGCGCAATAAAACATAAGATTAATCTTATTTTTCCAACTAATTCTACACACACACACACACTTACAAACTATTTTGAACAGTTTTAAACATTTTTGAACAGTTTTAAACATTTTTAAACAGTTTTGAATAATTTTAAACTATTTCAAACAGTAATGCATATTTTATATTTCCACTAGAGTATGTCTGTACCCTTAAATAAAAAAAAAATTCACACATAAATTTTAACATTGTGAGTAGTTTATATTATAGTAATATTGACTGTCAACATTTAATATAATAATCTCAACTGTTGAAATTATTATATCATCATATACAGTGATTTATTTTCTAGAATTTTGTGATTGCTCTTTATTTTATATTGATTACTGAAAAAGAATGAGTCGTAAGCATAAATAAATATAAATACTGTATAAAATAAATATTGTACATAGTCGTAAAAATAAAAGTACTTATAGTAGTATATGAATTTCTAGTACTAGTCTGATAAAATCCCGAGCTTAGGTGTATAAAAATTAGTACTAATGTGAGTCGCATAAATATCACTACTAGTATTTATTTAAATCAGTCTACCCCATGTCTTTCTGGTGACTAAGTACACTGTAAAAAATAATAACGGAAAATCACGTCGTTGGTCGACGATTTCAATGCGACCATGCACCGTCGAGGTTATTTAACTTCGTTTAACGGCGAAATTTTAACGTGCTTTGCTTTAAATAACATCGTTGAAGCGCGACATCTAACTGATTTAACCTAAAAATCTTGTGTTCAGTTTACGTGAAATCACGCAAAGCACGTTAAAATGTCGCCTTTGAACGAAGTTAAATAACCTCGACGGTGCATTGTCGCATTGAAATCGTCGACCAACGACGTGATTCTCCGCTATTTTTTTTACAGTGTATAGAAATTTACGGTTCTACACTGAGTAGGTGTTTTTACGGTACTTCGGTTTCTCCGTGTACCTTTAAGAGGTTGGCGCACATCCCATGACTGAATTTCCTGACGATATCCAAGACCAAGCAAATGCTCGAATACTTTTAGTTCACAATGCAGCAGTCTTAATCCATGCTTAAGATTTAATTCTTGAGGTGTAAATTTATCTGTCAAATAATTCGAAAAACTATGTCCAGTGCGTAAACACATCGGGCATCTACTTAAGGCTTTATTTTCAAGTATAACGTTAAGACATTTCCCATCAAGTAGGGTTTCATAGACATCGTACTGTATGTTTACAAGTTTTCCATTAGACATTTTAAATCCATATCTGAGAAGCTCTTTAATTTCTTTCTTTAGTCGTAAATGTTCCTTTAGAGTTGCTGCTTCATCCTCTTTCTCCAGAGCTATACGTAAAGGCCGGCAAAATCGAATGCTTTGCGGAGTTGGATTCAATCAAGAAAATTCATCTGAATTCATGCCTTTTAATTGTATAAATATGAGACTACTAACGAAAAGTGACTGCTGAGGGTTGGAGTTCATATTATCGACATTTTTGAATTCCTGATAAGGATTAACGTGTCTTGAAGAACCATCAAATCCTAAAGTAGCAGTTCATTTCAATTTATATAAGGCTTCTGTGCTCCAGTTTAACGCTTTCACATAATCTTGCAGCCGATTTATTCAAAATGTCTTGAAGAGGCACAGAAACTTCAACCTCACTTATTTTACAATTCTTAGGCTCACATTCAATCATTGCCCTTTTGACGGTGTCATAGCAGGTATTTATTGGACAATTTCTATAAATGGTATCGCTAACTAGAGCATTATAGCTTTTCACAGAATAATTGTACTCTAAATAAAATGCCAACGCTGATTCCTTTGTATGTCTAAGAATATTTCTATTTTCTCCATTATTTTGTTCAGCACCATCACTCGAATTTATATTGACATTGGTCTCGACTTTCCTCATATTTATTAAATCTTCCGTATGTTTTAATTCATCCTTTAATTGTCTAACTCGTTTTGGTAATATTTTGATTTTAGCTTTTTCTAGTTTCACTCGTTTTCTGCTAGTATTAACTCTCTTTTTTGTGTTTTGTTTCGGTCGACCACGAGCTCTTTTTTTCGATTCATGCTACATGTATTTAAAAAAAAATATTTATGAAAAACTCATTGATTCACTTTAATCCATTAATGTTCGAATGACAGAGAAATTTTTAGTAACTTGGAGTTCATAGATTTTAATGGAATTGTGATAAATAAGATAAAACTATGGACCAATTTTTCTAGATGTATAATATTAAAAAAGATGTGAAATGCTTATTTTAATTCTTTTTTTGCAACCTTAAGTGAATAAATACCTTTTTACATGGCTTTTTTCGTATAACGAATGTATAACGAAGTGTAGAAAAATTGCTTGTTGTTTTATAAATAGTTCAAAACGTTTTACTACAACTTTTACTTTTAAATAATAGAGATATTAATTTTCAAAACTTTTTTTCTTGAAAAATCAAACTTTGAAAAATGTTAACAAATGCGAATTATCTTTTGAATAGTTTAATCAATGATACTTTAGTTTAATTTACTATTAATATGTTCGAATATTCCTAAAAATAAATGTACAAAAGTAATGAAGAATATAATATACAAGAATTAAATTTTAAAACATACTCATGAAATGTGGGTAGACTCATTATTGAGTTTTAAAAAAACAAAATTGTTTTATAAATTTTTTATTACATACTCCTTTTGTTATTAACAGTTTTTGTAAACAATAACAAAAATTTCATTACTTTTATAACGATGAAATTTTTTATCGATTCCTTGGCTGATCTTAAACAAAAAATTTTTTTCTTATCCCCTGGCGAAAAGTACGTCGAAAGACGTCTACTTTCTGAGAGAGAAGTTAAGCATTATCTACGGCGGCTCGGCGCACTAGCGATGCGCAATCGTGTTGACGCTCTGTTTTTCACGGCAGTTAAGAATAGAGAGGGCTACGTCTATCCTTCTCTGTCCGCCGGCGTTAGACATTGACTCTCTCCCTCTCTCTTTCTTTTTCATACAGAATAGAGAGGGTTGCGTCTATCCTTCTCTGTCCGCCGGCTTTAAGAATTGACTCTCTCCCTCTCTCTTTCTTTCTCTTATATGTACAATAAAGGTAGCCGCGAATGGAGGGGGCTATGTCTAGCCTTCTTTGCCGGTTACAACAAGCAGTATATCTTTTTCTTTATTTTTCTTATATAGTAATTTTAAATATTTTATTATTAAAACCTAACTTGTTTTATTTTGTGAATTATAAATTGCAGTGTGTTATAAATTGTGTAAATTATAAAATGTGAGTGAAATATTGATGGTTTATTTTAATGATTTATCATCAGTGGGAGAGGGGCAGAGAAGGATAGAGCATACTCGGTCAATAGCAGCAAGCGATTCATCGCGGTATTTTTATTTTAATGATTTATCATCAAAAACGAATTATCACAATGGGTAAGTTGGACGTACTTTTCGCCGGGAATAAGAAAAAATCGTATATTCACCTCGGGAGAGAAGTTGACCATCAATTGCTCGCGTATTTGCCCCCTCGCTGCGCTCGGGGGCAAATCTTACGCGAGCATTTAATGGTCAACTTCTCTCCCTAGGTTAATAATATACTATTTTTACACAGGGCGCGTACAGTGGGTACTTTACTCCCTCCTAGAGAAAAGTAAGGTACCCACTGTACGCTGCCTGTGTAAAAAAATCGTATATTCTCCACGGGAGTAAATGAAAAATCCCTTAAATCGTATGTTTGTCACCCTCGCCTTCGGCTCGGGTGACATTTAACATACGATTTAAGACATTTTTCGTTTTTACTCCCTAGGTGAATAATATACTATTCTATTAATCTTGTTATAAGACTCGTATTTTTCAAGTGAAAAAATTCTCAAGATTCGAAAATACCAAGTTTAAAACTTATTCACTTGAAAATTAAGGATTACACCAAAAAATTAAAGGAGAACTTTATTGCTTAAAAATGCCAAAGAATTAATAGAAATTCTGTTCTTTGAAAATTATTTATTTTTCAATTACTTACACATTGTGTTTAAGGGGGCCAGATACTATTAGAAGCTGAAAAAAATGTATAATTTGATATAAATTGCTGATGTTTCAAAATAAATAATTTCATATAGAAATACATTCAATTTCAAATATTTTTTGGTTTAAAACATTTACTATATCTTGAAAATTGAAGTGGTGGTGCTCGTTGAAAGACTGGAACAGAAAACCCTTTACCGCAAGGTTTCTTCATGAGTTTTTATTGGATTCACTTGAAATTTTATGGAGATATTCAAAATTATAGTAGAATCCATATAAGTGGAGCAGATTTTGAATTAATTTATTTCTATTTATTTATTAATTTATTATTTATAATAATCAATAAAAAAAATTTTTTTTTAATTGTTTTTTTTTTCAAAAGTTTTTGAATTATTTGAATTTTTTATGAATGTTTTACACTTATATGGATTCTACTATAATTTTGAATATCTCCATAAAATTTTAAGTGAATCAAATGAAAACTCATGAAGCAACCTTGCGGTAAAGGGTTTTTTGTTACAGACTTTCAACGAGCACCACCACTTCAATTTTCAAGATATAAAAAATGTTTTAATCCAAAAAATGTTTGAAATTGAATTTATTTTTATATGAAATTAGTCATTTTGAAACATCAGCAATTCATATCAAATTATACATGTTTTTTTTCAGCTTCTAATAGTATCTGGCCCCCTTAAAACATCGAAAACATGCAATACATATATCTATATGTGTTGTATATGTTTAGCAAATTATTAATATATTTTTTACATTGTATTTAGAAAGAAACAATGATTTTTAGTAATTTCTCATTCATATGTAGAATTTACTAGCAAAAAGTAGTTGATTGAAGTAAGTGCACAATTTTAGACAGATTTCTCCCTTTTTGTCGATATTTTCACGAACGATAAAATTTTTTCTTGATTTTAAGCATGTTTCAAGCATGAAAAAACAAAATTCTAAACAATTTAGAAATATTAAAAATATGGTGCTTTAATTTTCGTCATAAGCTCACACGATATATAATTAAGAACATTTATAGATTATGAAAAAATAACATTTTCAGTCTGTATTAATAAAAAATTCAACACACCAAGGGAGGTAAAGTAGTGGCGAGTCCGTAGCACATATAATTGCCACCTCGAGCCGAAGTGGCAATTATATGTGCTATGGGGTCACATTTTATCTCTCGTGAAGTGTATACTATTTTTCGCCATATTCGGGTCGAAACTATGACTTTTGTTTTCGGTGCCAGGACGAAAGTCGTAATTTTGGGCAGGGTATGGCGAAAAATATTTTCATCTTTTTTCTACTATAATTTAAGAGTATTTGATGATCCACTGTGCAATAAATTAAAAATTCATCAGTCAATTAATTCTAGCTCACCTAAATTCAAAAGTTGATGAAAGAGTATAGCCGAATAAGCATGTGAAAATGGCCTTAACTCGGAATTCCCTGAAACTTTGGTTATTTTTTTGTCTTTCAAAAAACTAAAATTCTGAAAGTTTCGATCCCTATGGTCCAAATTGGCTTCATAACCTCAAAAAACGTGTTTTTCGTTTTTTTTGCTATAATTAGGTGAATTCCTAATGGATCTTCAAAATTCGAAATCGAGGTAAAAGAGGACGATAAAAAGCATATATTTAGTGACTATATAAAACCTTACGAGTCTCAAACATGACCTAAAAATAAATTTGAAAATTTCAAAATGGCCTGTACATTAACGGTATGAATGCACACTTATTTTTGACTCTTACAAACTTTATTTTTCATAAAATCTATCATTCATATTATTTGAAGATTTTTGTAGGAATGGTGGAAAGTACCTAAAATATCAAAAAGCTGAACATTTTATAGATTTATAGCATTTTAGAGGCTCTATTGCATCCTGATCATAAAAATAACACCAAATACACGTTCAGCGACCAAAAAAATCTCATAAATATCGATATTCAGTCAGATTTATATCATATGTATCCATAAAATACGAGAATAAGCTTTAAAAAAATCGTTTTTCGACCAAAAAGACTCTTGTAATCTTTTTATTACCATCTTAAACTATAATTTCACCACGTCATCTTCAAAGTAACCTTAAAAATTTATCACTCACCAATAACTTCCTTGGTACTGATTTTTAATCTTATTCAGTACAATTTTTGGCCGAAAGATATGAAATTAACCTCAAAAAATGCATATAGTGACTAAAAATGACCTCAACTATCATTCTTCTGACGTATTCGAAACAATTATTTCTATGATTTCTTTGAAATAACCTCAAAAACACATTGATGGATTCAAGGAGCTTCTTACTGAGATTGTTTATATTGTTCAGTGCGATGTTTTGTCGAGCACCACCAAAATATCGCCAAATAATGCACCTGGCCAGCAAAAATATTTCATGTTGTGCTACAGCATGATTTAAAAGTAATTAACATCAAAATAGTAATGTAATATTACTAAAATATTTTACTATTTTAAAGATACATTAGCGAGCCGAGCTTGTGTTGGAGTACAAGCAAGCAGGTGAGCCCCACACAGTATAAAACGTTTGAAATATGTTCGAAATATTTCAAAACATTTCATGCTGTGCGGGACAGCTCTGTAGTTTATATTTGTTAGTGTTACCGTAGAAGATGTAGTTTCTGATTATATAAAAGAAATCATGCCCTGATAAGAATCCCGTTCTTTACGGTATTAACTGTTTGAATTAAAAAATAAAGACAATCATTACATAACACAAGAACGTAACTGATAATTAATTAGTCTGCTATTTTAGTTGATAACGAAAAAAATATTATCTTTATTAAAGTTGAAACATGATTTAATTATTAAAAAATTGTTCATTTTTAAATTACTAATTTTTTATTCGCTTTCTATTTTTTATTCGTTATTTTCCTTTGTAATTCAGTTAAATTCAGTTTTTCATTTTAAAAATAATTATTTAATAATAATTTCGGTGACTCTTTCAAGATACTCCTGTTCTGCCCGTCCTAGAATCCAGATGACGGAACTTTTCAAGGGGTTGTGCTGTTCCGTGCCGTGCCGTACCCGTGCCGTTCTATGATGGAGTGTTCCATCTGGACTATCTCGTGTTCTTTGAATTTGATAGTAAACAAATGTTAAATTTAATAGAAAGGTGTCTTATGTTTACTATCAAATTATTTAGGGAACACGAGATCGTGTAGATAGAAGACTCCATCATAGAACAGCACGGATACGGCACGGCACGGAACAGCTCAACCCCTTGAAAAGTTCTGTCATCTGGATTCTCCCTAAGACGGGCAGGACAGGAGTGTCTTGAAAGAGTCACCGAAATTATTTTTAAAATTAAAAACTGAATTTAACTGAATTACAAAGGAAAATAATGAATAACAAATAGAAAGCGTATAAAAAATTAGTAATTCAAAAATGAACAATTTTTTTAATAATTAAATCATGTTTCAAGGTTAATAAAGATAATATTTTTTTTGTTATCAACTAAAATAGCAGACTAATTTATTTTCAGTTACGTTCTTGTGTTATGTAATGATTGTCTTTATTTTTTAATTCAAACAGTTAATACCGTAAAGAACGGGATTCTTATCAGGGCATGATTTCTTTTATACAATCAGAAACTACATCTTCTACGGTAACACTAACAAATATAAACTACAGAGCTGTCCTGCACAGCATCAAATGTTTTGAAATATTTCGAAAATATTTCAAATGTTTTATACTGTGTGGGGCTCACCTGCTTGCTTGTACTCCAACACATGCTCGGCTCGCTAATGTATCTTTAAAATAGTAAAATATTTTAGTAATATTACATTACTATTTTGATGTTAATTACTTTTAAATCATGCTGTAGCACAACATGAAATATTTTTGCTGGCTAGGTGCATTATTTGGCGATATTTTGGTGGTGCTCGACAAAACATCGCACTGAACAATATAAACAATCTCAGTAAGAATCTCCTTGAATCCATCAATGTGTTTTTGAGGTTATTTCAAAGAAATCATAGAAATAATTGTTTCGAATACGTCAGAAGAATGATAGTTGAGGTCATTTTTAGTCACTATATGCATTTTTTGAGGTTAATTTCATATCTTTCGGCCAAAAATTGTACTGAATAAGATTAAAAATCAGTACCAAGGAAGTTATTGGTGAGTGATAAATTTTTAAGGTTACTTTGAAGATGACGTGGTGAAATTATAGTTTAAGATGGTAATAAAAAGATTACAAGAGTCTTTTTGGTCGAAAAACGATTTTTTTAAAGCTTATTCTCGTATTTTATGGATACATATGATATAAATCTGACTGAATATCGATATTTATGAGATTTTTTTGGTCGCTGAACGTGTATTTGGTGTTATTTTTATGATCAGGATGCAATAGAGCCTCTAAAATGCTATAAATCTATAAAATGTTCAGCTTTTTGATATTTTAGGTACTTTCCACCATTCCTACGAAAATCTTCAAATAATATGAATGATAGATTTTATGAAAAATAAAGTTTGTAAGAGTCAAAAATAAGTGTGCATTCATACCGTTAATGTACAGGCCATTTTGAAATTTTCAAATTTATTTTTAGGTCATGTTTGAGACTCGTAAGGTTTTATATAGTCACTAAATATATGCTTTTTATCGTCCTCTTTTACCTCGATTTCGAATTTTAAAGATCCATTACGAATTCACCTAATTTTAGCAAAAAAATCGAAAAATAGTTTTAGGGAAATCCGACTTAAGGCCATTTTTACATGCTTATTCAGCTATACTGTTTAGAAATAAAATAGAAGTGCTTGTACAAATGTATTATTATATAAAAAATTTTTACTATCTACAATTTAAAATTTTATTTGTTCTTGATTTGTACTTATTGTAAGTTGAAACCATATTTTTTTGCTATCATAGTTTTGTCATTAAACAGACTCTTGAAATAAAAAATTACTTGACCAATAAAAAAGAACAAATAGTGTTTTGTGGTTGAACTAATTCGAGAAATCCGTCAAATATTTCTTAATTCTTCCTTTTCTTGTTGGTTACAATAGCTACATTACATTTTTTTCAAAACTTTTAAAATGTTTCGTTTGTCTGAAAGAAAACGAATATCTCTTCTAATGATGAGGGGTTGGGGTGATCTGCAAAGGTCATATACTAATGTTGCTAATCTCTTTAATGCAACATTTTAAAACGGCGATGGCGAAACTTCTTTGTCTAAATCCACAGTTTCAATGATCTGAAGACGTTTTAAAGAAACGGGGTCTATTAAAAGTCGTGCTGTTACTGGAAGACCACAAACAGCAACAAATGAAGAAAAATCTTTGGATGTTTTACTGTCTTTTGTGGGAAATCCACTCTTGAATCATCTCGATTAGTAGCTTTGCACCAGGATATCGATCAATAATCTGTTCTTAAAATTTTGAAGGTAAACGAATTTCACCCTTACAAAATAAAATTTGTGCAAGAATTGAATGAGGATGATCCTGATCGCCAGATTAAATTTTGTGAGACGATGATGGAAATGATAACTGAAAATCCAATATTTTTACAAAATATTGTTTTTTTAGACGAAGCGAGATTTCAATTAAATGGCAAAGTCAGTCGTCATAACTTTAGATATTGGTCCGATACAAATCCTCATTGGATGAGAGAAAGTCACACACAATATCCTTAAAAATTGAACGTGTGGACAGGAATGGAAAGTGATACAATAATAGGTCCCCTTTTTATCGAAGGAAATGTGAACGCTGAAAGTTATAAACAACTTTTGCGAAATCATATTCTTTCAGCTATACAGGCCTTAAGAGGAGATGATTTTTAAAATACATGGTTTCAGCAAGATGGCGCTCATTACGGTGTCAATGTCAGACAATACCTAAATGAGACATTTTTTGAAAGATGGATAGGTAGAAGAGGTACCGTTGAGTGGGCTCCAAGATCTCCAGACTTAACACCTTTGGACTATTTTTTGTGGGGGTACTTAAAAGATCAGGTATACAGAAATAATCCGGAAAACCTTGAAGAATTAAGACGTAGAATAGTTCAAGAAATTAATGCCATTTCAAGACAAATGATCCAAGATGCAATTAAATCATTTTACAATAGAATTGGTTACTGTCAGCAAGCAAATAGAGAAAAATTTGAACATCTGTTGTAAATTTATTCACGTGAGAAGCAAGGGGAACTCACTGTAAAAAAGGACCCTGGAGTGAGAGGTAAGGGGAATTCACTGTAAAAAAGCACCCCGGAGTGAGAGGCAAGGGGAACTCACTGTAAAAATGCACCCCAAAGGGAACAGATTCCTTATACGTCCACGTCGTTGTTCCTGGGTAGCGCTAAAAGGAGGATTAGGGATTATGCTATCTCCGGACTTGAATTGTTCGCACACGTACAATTTTCCGCTTTTTTCGGATACCGCATCGAAAATAGGGCTTCAAAAATGAGGTTGACCTTGAAATAACTTTGAAAATGAGGTTCAAGGTCAAATCCAAGGTTACCATCTGATTCCTTATTCAAAATTACCTAGGGTGTGCCTTCTGTTTGTTTTGTTTTACCATAAAAATTGCAAAATTTCCAGGGGTTTTCATACTTTTTTCTCACCCTGTATATGGAAACAAATATATATGTGTGAATAAGACCGGTTATGTGATTTTTCGGCCAATACGAAGTTGTTATCCTATGTAAAAATAATATCTATGTAATACTAAAGTAGTCCAGAAAAATATAGGGTCCAAAAAAATTAGGCCCAAAAATATAGGAACTAAAAAATGAAGGACCTAAAAATATACGGGGCCCAAAATATATAGGACCCAAAAAAATATAGGATCCAAAAAATGTGGGACTCAAAAAAATACGGAACCTAAAAAAATATATGTTCTAAAAAAATATAGGACCCAAAACATTATAGGTCCCAAAAAATATAAGGCCCAAAAAATAATAAGGGCCGAAAACATAAGACCCAATCTAAAATAGCTACTCTTATTAGGAAAAATAATGTCCTTCTAGAAAACTGAACCGAAGAACAGGAGAACCAAAAGGTATACCTCTTTGACATAATATAAGATTATCATATATAAATAATATACAAATTCCAAGAAAAAATTCTTTTGCATTGGGAATTCACTTATGGAAATTGAAACACGCATTCACCGATGAAATGCTTAGTACTATATTTGAAATTTCAAGATTTTTTCTAGAAAGATATTTTAAATTGATAAGAACATAAGAACAACATTAATAGAAACATTTGTAACTAAAAATTTTGGGTACGATTAAGTAGAGAAGAGCTTTTAAAAAATCAAACATTTATTTTTAAAAGATTATTCCCAGAAAGTAAAAATGGTCAAAAATTTATTTTATGAAAGTAATAATATTTACTTATATTATTTTACTTGTTTGATTAATTTCTTTGTTGCAAATTTTAAATATTGCAGAATTTTATGCTGCAATATGATTTATTTTGAAGATGTGAAAATCCTACAAATAATATTGAAAGCTATTCATTTATTTTACACGTATAGAGTATACGAAATAAGAGTTTAATTTTGTCTTATAAACGGAATTCTACTATATTTTATTAAAATGATTCAGAACATGAAGAAATATGTTAAAGAAATTCTTTAATCCTCTCTTTTCAAACTCATCCTAACTGCCGTTTCTTAGTGCATAGGACACGAAAAGATTGATGTTTTAAAACTTTGAATTCTTATAAAGAACCAATGTGGATTTGTATACGTTAACTTATTTTTTTCTTTTAGATAAAATGAAGAAATAGATATTATCAACTCACATTACAGTTTGTACGAATATATTGCCTACGTGTTATATAAAAAAGTATTTATTTTTCATTTAGTATTTATTACTTTATGACAAAAATAGTTATTATTTTAAAATATGGTACTAGTTTAGATATAAGTTTATAAATTTTCTTTTTTATCTTACTTTTAAAATGATTCGTTTGCAAGAAATATCACGTAACAATAACTTGAAATTTCATGGATTAATAACATGATTTTTCTCTTCGTGTAATAAGTTATATAGCTTCTAACTGAAAATTAAAAAAACAGTTCCTAAAGATAAATACAAATGATTCTCGGAAAAACTAACTTCTGACTTTATTACAAATACAACGTTAAATGCTTTTTAAAGTGACAAACAATTAGATAGTAATGTGTAATATAATTCGCTATTGCAAATACTGATAAAAAAAATTATTCTAAAAGAATTTTACTATTCATTGTTAATTTTAAATAGAATCTAACATATCTCTTTTTATTTCAACATTCTTCATCAATGGTTTCTATATAAATTATAATATTACATAATATATAAATGTAAATGATTCTTTTACGAATCTAAACTATGTATTCATAATCAAAAGAAATTCGTTTATAATTTGATATCATTCAAAAATTAAATTGCACTGTATATTAATTTAATTGATTTATTTACTCTCTATACAGCACCCTGGTATAAATCTCACAAAATTAACGCACCATCCAATACATTTAACGCCATTATATACATAATCCACTTATATTTTTTTCATTTGATGTATGTACTTATTGCAGTTTTCTCGTTATTGTTTTTTTTCCTTATTATAATTTTGGTTGCTCAGCTATTTCTCCAAATTCATTTTTCCTATAATATAAGAATTAATTTTAGTTTCAGTATTAATTAGCGTTATTTTGTATTAGCATGAATATAACAATTAAGATTTTATTAAATTACAGAAATTCTACTAGTGTAAGTTTATCTGATACTGATTGACTGAAAAAAAATTACCCTTAAGATACATAAACTAAAAGTTAAAGTTTTTAAAATAAAATTTAAAAAATTCTAATGTTAATGGAAATTTCAGTGACAAAGGAAATTAATTTTAAAACAAACAATACCTGTGCATTAAAATTACATAAATCTGTATGTCTTAAGGTAAAGAGCCATAAATGTGATCTGCATCTTGTCTTTTATATAATAGTAGTCCTAGAATTTAAGATAAAAGAAGAAAAACAATAGCGTCTTTGTTACCTAGAGACAAAAATTATTTTTTAATATTCGCATAAATATTAAATTAGATGTTTAGCTGAGAAAAATAAAATATTTTAAAAACTAAATCCAAACAAAATATGCTTGCTGTGAAAAAGAGATATTATTAAAAAGTCAAGTTTTTTTATTTAGGATCATAAAGAGAAAAAAAAGCTTTTATTTTGTTGATATTTTTAAATATTTTATATGTATTTTTTATGTACTTTAGTCACGTTGATTCAACAACAAATGTAAATTAGGTTAAGGAGAAATAAAGAGATTATAATGTAATAATATACCTGCTTCAATTAATTTATAATCAAAGTTAATTACCTTCTTCTTTTTCTCAGAGAAATGAAAAATCAATTGTGCCACTGCGTTTCAAGTATCTTTCAGGTTTTTAGATGATAGCACTAGAATCATAATAAGTAGATTTTTTAATTTTTGAAATTTCAATTTCATAAATTCAAAAGCTCTTTTTTTATATTATTGTTTATTATTACGTCTCTCATCCAAGTTTTGCTCTTAATTCATAATAGTTTTTCCTATAATTAAAATAATTATCTTCATATATTTTATTTTCATATTTCTAAAATAAACTTGACTTAAATTTAACTTTTTTACACTTAACATACCAATCAACTTTAGATAATTCTTGCTTCTTCTGAATCTTATTATTTATTTACATTTAAACAGCGCTGCATTTAAATCCACGTGCGAGTTTACAGGTTAACTCGCAATTGATCACTAGTCTTGATCTAGTTATTTCAAATTTAAAAATTGCGCTATTCGAACTTAACTATATCATTGACTTCTTGATCTGGTACACTCTAACATAGCATAGTGGTACAAAAAAATAATCGAACTCCAACGTTGTATATTACCTGGGTTCTCTTAGACAGCTTCCAAGTAAATCCGCCAGGATCATGACGGTATCGTATAATCGCGAATAGAGAGTGATGAAGATTGAGAAAACAAATTAATAGTAAACGGAAAATAAAAAAAAAGATAAATTAAAGAAGAAAAAATAGAAAAAAAGAAGAAAAAAAATAGAAAAAAATTATTGAAAAAACAGGAGTGGCAGTCGTGGGAACTGGCCAACAGAAGCTATGCTTCCAGTATATATATATATATATATATATATATATATATATATATATATACATCGAAACTAGGAAGTGTGACATTTGCAAAAATTATAATTAATTTTTTAATGAAAACTTGTTATTTTTCATTCAATGTATTATGTATTTAAAAATAAATTAATAATATAGTTTATTAATAACAATTATTAAAAAATTAAGAAAGATTCATTGATATAAAAAAATGAAGCAGTAAAACTTTCTAGTTTCTCAAATAAAATTTACAGAAATGTACAGTATCAAAATTTCCGGTAAATTTTCGTAAAAAATAATTTTTTAAATAGAAACATAAAATAAAAAATTGAAAAAGAAATTAAATTAAAGATAAAATAACAATTTTGTTTTGTGCTGTAAAATTTTCTTAAGTCATATTTCTATTTTTTTTACCGTATTAAATAGTTTTTAAATTCCTGGAATTTTTTAACTTTCTTCAATTAATTATAAATATTCAAGAAATAAAGATATGTAAGGAGACTAGGGACAATAAATATTTTTTTATTAGAATTATATTTTTTTAACTGAGCAAGTAATATATATATATATATATATATATATATATATATATATATATA
Organism: Anastatus disparis; assembly: GCA_017163975.1. Classification (NCBI taxonomy): domain Eukaryota; kingdom Metazoa; phylum Arthropoda; class Insecta; order Hymenoptera; family Eupelmidae; genus Anastatus; species Anastatus disparis. The sequence goes on along the minus strand of JAFFSR010000044.1, from coordinate 1,302,625 downwards.
TATATGTGTGTATATACACAGTAAGATTACGAGGGAAGTACTTAAATGAAATCAGTAGATGCAAGTGAGAGGGCATAGGGAAAGCTCGTTAACATGAAAACATTTAGAAAAAGAGAAACAGTACCCGCTTTGTGTTTACCTATAACGTTCTAGTATATATAGATACTTTCTTCAAAATTTTACTATATATATATATATATATATATATACACAGTAAAATTTGTATGTATGTAAAATTTGTATATATATATATATATATATATATATATATACAGTAAAATTTGTATGTATGTAAAATTTGTATATATATATATATATATATATATATATATATATATGCAGTAAAATTTCTTAGTGTGTATATATATATACACACTGCAAGCATCAATTGTAGTGCATTCAACGCACATATCCACTTGTGTACATACATTCATATTCTTAAGCGGAATGGGAGAGAGGGAAAGAAAGAAAGAGAAAAAAGAATTTAAGTGTTTGTATGTTGATAGTAATAATGACACCCTGTGCCATATTCGTACGTTCACGCTGGGTGACATTTGGGACTGTCGATTTTTATACATTTAGTGCCCCTGCCGTAACGTCGCGTAAGAAGCATAGCTTCAAAAAGAAAAGAAAAAATAAAAAAAAAGTTAAAAAAGATGGAAATTTGCCTTGTCACGTCCTTGTTTGTGGTTCTGGGTTCGGCAGGTGGATTACCCACCTGGATTTCCACGTAAAAAAATCCATGTGGATTTTATGAAAGCCATGTTGATTTTATAAAACTCTCGTGGACTGTTAAAGAATCCATATGGATTTTATAAAATCTATGTGAATTTTCAAAGAACCCGTATGGATTTGATGAAATCTATGTTAATTTGATGTACTTCTCGTGGATTTTTAAGAGGCTCTTTGAAGATAAAAGAGCTTCTACGATTTAACTGAGAGTATTCTGGTCTTATATATCTGCGACTTCGAAATTTATATGATCGATCACAAAACTTAGAAAAACGCCACCTTGTGACTTACAGTCGAATTGATGATTGATTACGTCGATTCTATTTTGAATCTATAGGCGTTTTTCTAAGTTTTGTGATTCCTCATACAAATTTCAAAGACGCAGATATATAAGGCCAGAATACTTTTAGTTGAATCGTAGAAGCTCTTTGATCTTCAAAGAGCTGAAACTACGAAGTTTACCTCGTTTTCGGTTTTTACTTTGAACGCAAAATAAATATCGAGTTGTTTCCTATCCAAAACATTCATGTGGATTTTCATTTAAATTCACGTGGATATCTAAGTAAAAAGTCTACGTAGAAAAAATCCTTAAAAATCCACGAGAAGTACATAAAATTGACATGGAATTTTATTTAAATTCACATGGATATCCAAGTAAAGAGTCTACGTAGATTACCTAAAAATCCACATGGATTTCTCAATATCTACAAAGATTTCTTAAAAATCCACGAGGAGTACATAAAATTAACACGGAATTCATAAAATCCATGAGGGTTCCTTGAAAGTCCACATAGATTTCATAAAAGCTATATGGATTCTCTAACAGTCCACGAGGATTTTATAGAATCAACATGGCTTTCATAAAATCCACATGGATCTTTTTACGTGGCAATCCACGTGGATAATCTGCGTGGATTCCTATGCGCATCTACATGGAATCCATGTGAAATCCACGTGTATATTAACATAGGTAATCCACGTGGAAATCCAGGTGGATTTTTTCAGTAGGGCCATAATTAGACCTAATTAATAAAAATTATTCATAAACCATTTTTAAGTTGATAAGGATGTGGCCCTAATATGAAAACTATTTAGTATTCTGCATTTTTAAGAGACCTACTAAATGATATCCTGATATTTAAAAAATAATTGCACAAGCATTTTTAAAAAATGAAATAACCATTAGGAATGAAAGGTGGGTTATCAATTAATCCGATAATACAAGTATATGGAGATATGGCCCTGATTTGAAAGTTTTGGCATTTTATAGCTTATAAAAAAAGCTTTTATTTGCACCCTTAAACGCCTTGAAAAAAATTGCACAAAGCATTTTATTTATTTAAAATGAAATATTTTTGGCTATGAATGAGATGCAAACTTCATACTCGTGGGCATCCTCCTTAAGAGTGCTAAATGCAACGATTGGTACTCCACCGCAATTGCTCTCCGCCAATAAAATTAGAGAATTTTCCTCTACAAACTACGCAATGGTTTCTTATTTATTAATATTGAAACCAATAGGAAAATATCCTATGATTATTTTTACACGTGGGAAAACTCTTATATTAGATTAGATTAGATATTGTTTTATTTTGTATTATATTTACAAAAAGAGCGTGTAATACAATAAAATTACAAATAAAGTTAAAATACATAAAATACTTGAAATAGCTTTGCATATATAAAATTAAAATAGTACAGTATGATATCACAGTCATAAAACATAATAAAGATAATAATACTGTAACAATAAGTCAATAAATTAAATAAAAGTGATATCACAGATAGAAAATAAAACACGGATAAATATACGCAGAGAGTATGAATAATATAATTGAAAATCAGTCTTAAATATCTATCAGTCAAAAGAATTACATAAAATCAAGTGTGTCAAGAGTGCAGTCAAAATATCAACAGTATACAGTAAAATACAATCACAAAACAAGGTTAAATGTACAGTAATATACAAGTCAAGCTGATAAAAATATAATCATTCACTCTATACACACACATCCTACAAATACGCCAATAAATACAATCATGCCTTAAATCTATAAAAGGTACATCACATAATAAATTAACACATATGATATAGTCCGAAAATAATACTGTTTAATAGAGGTCGAGTAAATACCTTCTCCGAGTGGCTTTAAACCTGCTGATTGATGGAAAATTTTTAATATCAACAGGTAGGGAGTTCCAAAAATGCGAACCTTGAACTTGAAAGAAATTTCTTCCAGTCTCAGTGCGCGTGAAGGGCACCGCGAGATCTATAATCTCACCCTTAGTGGTCGCTCTGGGTATGTATTTAGTGAAGAGACCCTCTAGATATACAGGAGTATTCATACGTACGATTTTATACATAAGTACAGCCATAAAATACTGTCTACTTGAACCAGTACGTAGCCAACCCAAAGCATGTCTATAGGGAGAGATGTGATCATCCATCCTCACGCCTAATACATATCTCACACATAAACTTTGCATTGTCTGTAGCCGTCTTCTTAACTCCTGCGAAGCATCGAGCCAAACCACTGAGCGGTAATCAAGATGTGGGAACAGCAGGGTGGTTGCGAGTTGTTTACGCAGAGCCCCAGTGGTATACCGACGAAAAAACCGCAGGCTATAAATCACTCTATTGAATTCTTTAGTCATCATATTAATGTGCAGTTCCCACGACAGTTTAAAGTCGAGTACAATACCAAGGCTCGTAATGGTGTCAGAGAAAGGAATACCGATACCGCTCCCCAGGTCAATCGTCCTTGGCTCACCCGAATAAAAATTTTTAATAAAACGATTACTTCCAAAGACGATCGCCTTTATTTTACTAGCATTCAAAGTGAGAGAAATACCAGCAGCCCAGGCCGCCCTCCGTAAAATACGAATCCCCTCATCCACATCATCATAAGGAACTTATGTATAAATTTGATGATCATCCGCATACAGCAGATGCCCAAGGCAACCAGAGTCCAGTGCGTCACGTACGTCATTTATTTAAAGGCAAAACAACAGAGACCCCAGCACCGAATCCTGAGGTACTCCTAGACTGGTTGTTAGCCATTTGTTTCCTACCTGATATATCGGAATTAATCCATCCAAGTGCGACCCTGGAGAACCCAATCAATCTAAGCCTTGCAAGATGTTTGGAGGGAGAGATCGTGTCGAATGCCTTACTTAAGTCAAAAAGTAGTAGTAACATGACAAGTTTTCTGTCTAGACCTGATCTTATATCGTCTGTAAGCTTAACTACAGCAGTCTGCGAAGAATGGTTTTTCCTGAAGCCCACCTGCATAAGATCTAGCAATTTTTCGAATGTAATGTACTCCTGCAGTTGGTCATGGGCGATCTTCTCAAGAACCTTTGAAAGAAAACATAAGATAGCTATAGGCCTAAAATCTTTTAGCTGCTCAGGTGCAACACACTTTTTCAATGGTATAATACGTGCTTGCTTCCAACGGCAAGGGAAGACCCTCCGTGCAAAAGAGGAGTTGAACAGAGTCACAAGATGTTCATCAATAAATGGTAAAGCTTTAACTATCACGCTTTGCGTAATGCCATCCTCACCGCAAGCCTGTGAGGAAAAATGTGAAATTGCAAGAACAACATCATTAAAACTAATTGGTTTAAAGGTAAACCCACTTTCATTGCATTAAGAAAGAATTCTCAATCGCTCTTTACTATCCTCCTACGGCGAGACTGACACCCCAGCAAAGTGCGCATTAAGTTCATCCGGAGTGAATCCATTCAAATCCCCTTGAGGTCTGGATAGCAGTTCTAGGTCTCTCAACTCCTTCCAGACATTACCACCCGCAAGAACATCATACAGTCTTTTGTGAATATAAGCAGTCTTAGCATGATCCGTGCGTTCATCTACCACCCTACGCAACCTTAGAAATTCAAGGAGATACTGCTCGTCCTCTGTTCGTTTGTATCTACGATATGTAGCATCTCTCTTACGCCGAAACTGTGACAATTCTTCATCTATTCATGAAAACTTATTCTTATTAGGCTTGAACGCTTTCAACGGCGCCGAATTCCCGATTGTAGTAGTGAGATAGTCACAGAGGCAACCAAGTGCAGATTCTGGGTCAACTGTATCAGCCATAAACTGCGACGAATCACAGCTGGCAAGTTTCTCTCCCAATGCAGTTGGACAAATATTTTTATAGTTTCTATACATGATAGGTATTTTATCTAGAGTTATAGTGCTACAAGGCAAACAGACGTCAATTAAATTTTGCCGACTGTGTAAGCTCGCCGGTAGGTTCCGTGCATCAAGCACCATGTCGCTGTCATCGATAAAGATCAGGTCAATCCACGTGTGAGATGTAGGAGTATGATGCATAGCACCATGCTGGACTAACTGTAGCGAAAGCTTAGCCGACAGCTTATTCAGAAACTTGGCATCACTGCTCTTTATAAGGAGATCGGCATTCAAGTCCTTCATTATAATTTTATTGCAATAGTCCGAACAAAAATTTCTTAAATAATTAAACAAGTTAGAGTTTCTAATAAACGAAACAGCAGGAGGACGATAAATAACAGAAACTAGCACGGGCTCGGAGCCACCAATTTAAACAGAACAGAAAATATATTCAGGCACCTCCGGCTTACCGCTACTATTACTAGTTTGCGTCTTCGAAGTGGCCAAAATAGTGCATTTTAGATTATCCTTAATATACAAGGCAACTTCTCCACCACGCAAGTTTCTGTCCTGTCCAAACACTTTGTACCCCCTGATCCGAATGACGTCATCCGATACAGATGGACGCAGCCAGGTCTCAGCAACTCCAAATATGTCGTAAGAATGATAACCACTTAGAAGTTCACGCACTTGCCCAATTCGAGCCCTCAAATAGGTCACATTTAGGAAGCACGCGCGCAGTTCACCCCTCCTCCCTGTTCGACTCTCCGAAGAGGACCAGCGCAGTCATTGGGGAGAGGCCCTATCTAAGGATATTGCATGATTTTCAATTAATTTTTAATTTTAGCTCATCCCACTATTGTGGTTTAAATTTATCATTATCAGTAGAACCATTATTTGTTAGAACTTCATCGTGTTTCCCAATATCAGTTACGTTAACATTTTGCTGTACAATACATTTAGATGTAACTAATATTTCATTAAAATCATGTTCATTTTTGAATTTGTGTACTCTCTTCCCTCTATCCCTCTTCACCTTAAATTTACCACCTCTATGCCAAACAATCTTGCAACCTTTTCCATTAGCATACTTTTTAAGATTTTTAAATTTAATATATTTATCTTTTTTAAGATACTCATTTATATATATTTAAGAATGGTGCTTGGTGGTAGAAAAACTGCCGAGAAGGGACGATTCAGATCCGCTGTCGAAAAACCCGTTAATCTACGCCTAGCCATAAATACCTTCTGCGCCAAGTCATCTCCAGAAAGTCTAACCAACAACGAGAACAGAACACACGGACCGCCAACGATCTACGCCCTGCAGGCATCCTGTCCTTATTTTTATTTTCAGAATTAGAGATTTCAATAATATATACAATATTTGAACGTTCAAAAGTCGGAAGTATGGTTTCCAGAACAGCGCAAGCATAATCCTCCAGCCCGACAGTAACCGCAGAGCAGTCCAGTCCGCTGGACATCACCAAGACACTATTCCCAGAACCACACCTCTTCACAGCATGACAGGATGCTTCTCTGCTACTATCTGTATGTGTTTTTACTATTTGTGCATCGTTCGAATCAACAGGTGCTTCAGTGTTTGTGTTATGAGAGCTACTATCTTTACGTTTAAATGATTGTGTTGTATTCGAATTTACAGGCATATCAGTGTTAGTGTCAGTGTTGGTGTTGACTAAGTGTTCGTCCTGGGCCGTGAGATCACTAACGGTCTGCACTACCTCAGCCACCCATAAGTTGAGAAAAATTGCTGTCCACTCCATTGAATTTATTACCTAAAAATGCCTGCATATTATGAAAATTAGTTGTGAGAGATTTGAAAAACTTTTCATGCATGCCATTTAGAGCAGACAACAACTCCCTCTCTAAAGTACCTATCATTCCCCTGAGTTTACGATTCTCCTCTAGCAGCTGCGTCTGACCCGCATGTAAATTCTTAATAATTTAATTTTGACTCTCCATTTTAGTCACGATATCCTGTAGACACTTGTCAATATTTATAATATGGCTCTCAAGAGCCGGAAGTCGATTAAGATCATTTTGAATCAGCTCGAGCCTGCAGGTTAGCGCGCTCTCCAAAGCAGACACAGCTACCTGTACTGAGGAAAAATCAGCACCATCATTACTCTGCTTTAGACCACTATCTTTATCTTTACTAATATTGTTATCCAGGGTGACCAATGCAGCACCACCTCTAAATTTTTCATTAATCAAATTAATACTTATGCTATGTTCTCCTTCAACCACCGCACAACAGCGCGAATTGGTCTTCTTCTTAAACACAGAGTGTCCTTGTGCTTTTGTAATCGGTGCGACAGGTGAGCATCCTCGTGATAGAGTAGAAGCAACATAGTGGCATTGCGTGGTCCAGCACCAGTGCCAGTGAGTGGGGCAACGGGAGAAGCGATATATTGGCCAGCTATACATCTCTTATAATTAATTTCGGACTACCATCGTTATCATGAGGCACGCACTTCATATATTTTACATGGCAGCGCTGCCGGCATGTAAAACACTGCATTAATTTTTTCGACCTTCTTATATTATCAGCGGGAAAACCGCAGATGGCGCAGCAGTCCTTGATGCAGCAGTCCATTTTGTGACATGGTTTAAACTGTTTATGATGTCAAGAGAAGTGAGAGGACCAAGCATGAAGCAGAACTTATGATATAATAGAAAAGGAATAAAAGATAGTAGCAAAAGCAGCGTCAGAGAAATAAAAATAATAATAAAAGCAAAACAAAAATAAAGATAAAAACTGGCCTGTGAAACTCTCCGCCCAAGTATATCACATTTAGAAATAAATATAAAGGAAATAAGTAATATAGTAAAAAAGCAACATAATAAGCTGTTAAAAATTCGCGCGTCAAATATATAAAATCAAAAGCCCAGGTGGAAACGCGCCTTAAGTATGGTAATTCACTTATCCATAGAGTAGATAAGACAGTAGACAAGGTAACCAGTAGATGGAGCTACTAATTACGCACTTGAAAGATTCGCCTAAGAGATAATCAATTTGGCGCCAAAAATATTGTAGGTTATGTAGCAAATACATAACCTATTGGGAAATATGACACCATATATATAGCTAACCAATATGGCGTTAAGTGATCGGGAAATAACATAGAGCCTTATGTAGACTCAAAGCATTTTTATTATTTTAAATAGTAATTAACATGTGGAAGCGCGTTCGGTTTTTGTTCGAGAACCGATTAAAACAATGCGTCACAATGTAACGTATGCATAAACCATAAAGATGCAAGTGCATCCCCCCCTTGCACCACCACTCAACACTTCACCTCACAGTCAAAACAGCAACCAGCAATGCTCCAGCCATTCTTCAACCATCAGCAACAGCAGCGCAAACTACAAAAAAAATGACAATGCTGGGTAGAGCGATGCACAAAGACATAAGAACGTCCAGAGTCCGAGAGATGCAGATGCACAAGTGCAAGCAAGTCACGACAAGCCTTGAGGACCCCCAGCTGGACAATTCTTTGTAAAAAGATTCACTCGGCAGAGTGAAATAAAAAATATTAGAGCACAAAAAGACAGAGCCAAAGCAGCGTGTCAGTCAATACTTACGGGTGGAGAGGGGAGTGTTAGTTATAATAATTTTCTAACGTGTAAAAAAGGAAAGTAGAAAATTAGTACTGTACTATCGTCTGCTTTTAGAAGGTTCATGAGTATTTACCACGCGACGCCACGTGTATATTGCTAAGTTTAGAGTATACATTGATGATAGATGATGAATATCGCGTTTGTTCGTTTAGCATGACTGAATTTGACGTAAAGGGAAAGACATGGAAAACGAAAGTTTCAAGACTCGAAATTGTGATTGTGACTGAGTTTATCTGTCTTTGTTACAATCATCATAAAGCGCACTAGTAGGACAACGAGAAATAAAATAGTTATTGAAAATTTGAAATGCAATAAATTAACGTGTTTGTTTCATGTTTTTGTGTCACATAAATTATACAAATAAATTATATATATATATATATATATATATATATATATATATTAGGGTGTCCCTTATTTCCCAAAGTTGAAAAAACCTTGCTCCCAACCCTTGAATCATTAATATGTCACTAAAAACTAAGAAATATATTGATATATCCCTCTTGAATAGAGTGTAACCAACCGCACTTTTCAAAAAACCATTTTTTCAAATTTTTTTGCTGTTTTTCAGTGTTGTCATTTATTTGACACCCCTAACATTTTTCAATCTCTACCAGACTGTTTAAACAGTTGATTATGCTTATATATAAGCTATTAAAATTCTATTCAGACCCAAAAAAATTTTTTTAGGATAGCTGCAAAGTTGAATTATGGATGAAAAATTAAAAAAATGTACCTAAAATTTAATATTTTTTAATTTTCAATGGCCTTATCGTATAGTTGAGTATTTCGCACTTATATTATATTAAAGTAAAGATGAAGACCTTTAATTTACTTTTTTTTAAATATTTTTAGCTACACTAGAACCAGAGATATCGTCGTTTAAATTTGATAAAGAATTTGAACCATCAAATTAGTTAATATGTTGATTTGAATCTATAAATTTTTTCTGCTTTTTTTGTATAAACATGGATTATAAAGTATCATCAAAAGAAAACTCTTTAGATTTTTATATTTTATGTAAAAAAAGTACATACAATATACATACTTATAAACAATTTTCTGTATTAACGGCATGTCGCAGTTTCCCTTCTCCTGAAAATATTTTCATTCAAAGCTTTTGAATACACGATGCGTCAAATCAAAATCTTCTACTATAGTAAGAAAATTCGTAAGATTAATCCTGAGCGTAGACAACTCAAAGGATTCACTAAAACAGTATGTATAAAATGTTATAAATAAACATTCGATGTATAATATTTTAAGGTTAGGTTTACCGATCGCAATATCTAATTTTCATTTATACACTCCGCAACAAAATTATCGCAACAAAACTTTTCATCGAAAAATTGCCATTTTTCAAATGCTTGGAACTCGGTCAATTTTCATTGTATTGAGATGATTTTTTTTAGTTTCGTAGGGAATCATGTGTACTTTTAGGAAAAAATGATGTCTAATGGCTGCGAGAAAATGCCACATTTCTACGTCTTAATCAGGCCTACCAACTTTTTTTTCTTAAAAAACGTAATAGTTTGCACGTTTGCCTGGATCACCAAAAATTTTTTGATTTTAAATCACAAATACCATCATTAAGTGCATTTTCCAACGAGTATGTGAAAAAAAAATAGACCCTCTACGATTTTTTTTGACCAAGTTATGCCATTTTAAAGATATCCCTATGTTTTAGCTAAATACCGTCAACATCAGCATTACCCGATGCGTACCGGAGGTTGTTGGTCGGACTTACGCATCATTGTGGCCCTGAAAAGGGCCCATTGTGTTAATCGTTTTTTACATTAACGACCCCACGGCTCGTCACTTCCGCAGTATTTTTGACTCCAAACCAGCGATGCCGAAAGTGGCAGAGTCAGAGAGGGAAATTCAAAAATGTATAAGAAAAAAGTATTAAAATAAATAGTTTTCAAAATTTGATAATTAATAAATAATTCTAAAAAACAAAGTTACTATAACAAAATAATTTTTTTTCTATTTTTTACATTTTTTTGAATTCAACAAAATTTTTTAAATTAAAAAAAATGTAAATAATAAAAGAAAATCAATTTTGCTATAGTAACTTTGTTTTTTTTTAATTTCCCTCTCTGACTCTGCCACTCTCGGCATCGTTGCTCCAAACCCTATGCGCCCGAGACCTTTAATACCGTGTAATGCCACCTCGCTGACGAATTACCTCTCCTAAATGTTCTTGCGAAAATATCAGGTTACATTTTAAAAAATTTGTGTCCCGGGAACTATCTTGAACCCCCATAAACAAAGAAACCATATTGATATTCGTTATTTTTTTTTTTTAAATCAACCTATGAAAAACGTAATTTTACTTAAAATTACACCACTACGTTTTCGGTACATTTAACATTGCATCTTCACACTTACTGTAAAATTATCAACTCTACCAACAAATCAATTAAAAAAAATAAAGTGGAAGTTTAAGGAGGCATGCTGCCTAAGAGTGAAAGCGAAGGATCATTCAACATTATACACAAAGTACATAGGAACTAAAAATTATAATAACATATTCTTCATTAAAATGCCTCGGCTTACTGAAATCCAATCTGCTCAAATTGTTGCTCTGCTAGAAGTGGGACTGTGTCAAAGCAATATATTCAGAAGAATGGAGATTCATCGCTCAACGGTGTCACGTGTTTTTAGTCGGTATGAAGAAACAGGTTCTTATCGCCGGAGGCCTGGTCAAGGTCGACATAGGACTACTACGAATCGAGAGGATCGCCACATTGTTAATGAAACTCTGCGCAATCCAAGGCAGGTTGCGCGATGAATTGGGAAGAATGCTTTACCAGGCAGACGAATTAGCGCTCAGACGATAAGAAGACGCCTTCACGAAAGGGGTTTGGGATTACGAATCCGTGATAGAGTGCCTAATTTATCAGCAGTTCACCGAAGAGCTCGTCTAAATTACGCCCGGAATTATCGACACTGGACACCTAGAAAATGGAGACATGTGTTTTTTACAGATAAATCTTGATTTTGTCTTTGTCGAAACGATGCTAGGATTCGAATTTTGCGCCGTAGACGAGAACGTTTCGCACCAAATCACGTTGATCCAACTCGAGCATTTGATAGAGGATCCGTTATGGTATGGGGTGGAATATCAATGAACCATTGATCAGACTTAGTGATTATCCCATCCTCAGGATTAACAGTTGGACGTTACATGAACGAAGTTTTACGCCCTCACATAATTCGCATAAGTCGGCAAATGGGCCATAATTTCATCTTGATGCAGGATAATGCACGTCCCCATACTGCAAAGGTAACTCGTACTTACTTGGAAGAAAACAACGTAGAGGTATTGCCTCATCCTGCTAATAGCCCAGATCTCAATCCTATAGAGCATGTGTGGGACATGATAAGCAGGCGATTACGTAAGTTAGAGAGACCTCCTGCTAACCTCCAAGAGCTTGAGAGAATTCCTAATCAAATTTAACAAGAGATACCTTAAGATTCAATAAGAGCATGCATTAATATGCAACAGCTTTTATACGGAGAAGGTTTTGCATCATAAACGATGGTGCGCTTTTAAAACGGGCCACACGGTGGCTCGCACCAACGATAAATATCGATGCGTGTCTAAACAAGCATGGAATTTTTCGATGCGGCGCGCCACCTCGCGCACTGTATTTCGACTTATGCACGAGAAAAAGTGATGCATGAATTATGAAATGCGAAGCAGTATGCGCGATTTACGATGCAAAACGCATCCCTTTTTCTAGTGCGTCGCGAATCATGTTTGTTGAGGCAAAACTCTCTCGGTGTAGGAGAAGTTATTCGTCAGCGAGGTGGCAATACACGGTATTAAAGATCTCAGGCGCATAGGGTTTGGAGTCAAAAAATACTGCGGAAGTGACGAGCCGCGGGGTCCCTAATGTAAGAAACGGTTCACACGATGGGCCCTTTTTAGGGCCACAATGATGCGTAAGTCCGACCAACAACCTCCTCGCGATACGCATCGGGTAATGCTGATGTTGGCGGTATTTAGCTAAAACATTGGGATATCTTTAAAATGGCATAACTCGGTCAAAAAAAACGTAGAGGGTCTATTTTTTTTCAAATGCTCGTTGTAAAATGTACTTAATGATGGTGTTTGTGTTTTTTTAAAAAAAAATTTTTGTAATCCAGGCAAACGTGCAAACTATTGCTTTTTTTAAGAAAAAAAGTTGGTAGGCCTGATTAAGACGTAGAAATGTGGCATTATCTCGCAGCTATTGGACATCATTTTTTCCTAAAAGTACACATGATTCCCTACGAAACTAAAAAAAATCATCTCAATACAATGAAAATTGACCGAGTTCCAAGCATTTGAAAAATGGCAATTTTTCGATGAAAAGTTTTGTTGCGATAATTTTGTTGCGGAGTGTATAAATGAAAATTAGATATTGCGATCGGTAAACCTAACCTCAAAATATTATACATCGAATGTTTATTTATAACATTTTATACATACTGTTTTAGTGAATCCTTTGAGTTGTCTACGCTCAGGATTAATCTTACGAATTTTCTTACTATAGTAGAAGATTTTGATTTGACGCATCGTGTATTCAAAAGCTTTGAATGAAAATATTTTCAGGAGAAGGGAAACTGCGACATGCCGTTAATACAGAAAATTGTTTATAAGTATGTATATTGTATGTACTTTTTTTACATAAAATATAAAAATCTAAAGAGTTTTCTTTTGATGATACTTTATAATCCATGTTTATACAAAAAAAGCAGAAAAAATTTATAGATTCAAATCAACATATTAACTAATTTGATGGTTCAAATTCTTTATCAAATTTAAACGACGATATCTCTGGTTCTAGTGTAGCTAAAAATATTTAAAAAAAAGTAAATTAAAGGTCTTCATCTTTACTTTAATATAATATAAGTGCGAAATACTCAACTATACGATAAGGCCATTGAAAATTAAAAAATATTAAATTTTAGATACATTTTTTTAATTTTTCATCCATAATTCGACTTTGCAGCTATCCTAAAAAAATTTTTTTGGGTCTGAATAAAATTTTAATAGCTTATATATAAGCATAATCAACTGTTTAAACAGTCTGGTAGAGATTGAAAAATGTTAGGGGTGTCAAATAAATGACAACACTGAAAAACAGCAAAAAAATTTGAAAAAATGGTTTTTTGAAAAGTGCGGTTGGTTACACTCTATTCAAAAGGGATATATCAATATATTTCTTAGTTTTTAGTGACACATTAATGATTTAAGGGTTGGGAGCAAGGTTTTTTCAACTTTGGGAAGTAAGGGACACCCTAATATATATATTTATAATTTATTCGTGCTTTAAATGAAAATTTTCAGAACAGAAACCATGTATACGCATAAAAAAATTGCTTTTTAATTTTTTTATTTTACGTCAATTACTACATGGATTTGCTGTAAAATTTGCATTGATATTATTTGCGATTGCCAAAAGAAGGAAAACTTTCGAAAAATTCTTTTCTTGATTTAGTTTTAATTATAGAGCATTTTGAAAAATTAAAAAAATATGTTTATTTTCAATTTTTTTTCTATTTTACGTAAATTACTCGATAGATTTGCTCAAAAATTTATATACTCGTTATTCCCTACTGTTAGAAGTAAAGAAGCTTTCAAAAACTGATTTTGTTATAGTTACGAATTCAGAGCATTTAAAAGATTCGGCAAAAAATTTTTATTTTATATATTTATTTAGCCAATTAGATCTCGAAAATTACTCGATGGATTGATTCAAATTTTGGATACAATTTTTTTGTTTAACTAGAGGGGGAAGCTATTGAACATTGGTTTTTTTAGAGTAACTTTAATTTTAAAAACGTTTAAAAAATCAAAAAAAATTTGATTTTTAATTTTTTTTATTTAGTCTCAATTGCTCCATGAATTAGCTTTGAAATTTGTATAAAAATTATTTGCGACTGCCAAAAAAAGGAAAACATAAAAACTGATGTTTTTGGTGTAGTTTCAATATTCGAGCATTATGCAAACATTTTAACATATTTGCATTTTCCATTTTTTTTATTCCATATAACTACTCGATAGATTTGCTTAAATTTATATACAAGCTACTTGCTAGTGTAATAAGAAATTTTTTCTGTGTTGTGGGTTTCATCTCGTTAAAAAAAAATAAATAAATTCAAATTATTAAAACTAAATAATAATCTAGTAGAAAACATTGTGCCAAAGCCATTGGTAGCGTTTTTAAAGTGTTTCACAAATTATATTTTTCTAAATATTTATCCTATTTCGTTTATTAGAAACTCTGATTTGTTGATTGATTTGAGAAATTTTTGTTCGAACTATTCCCATAAAATTATAATGGGGGACTTGAATGCCGATCTCCTTAAAGAGGGCAGTGATGCCAAGTTTCTTAGTAAGCTGTCGGCTGAGCTTTCGTTACAGTTGGTCCAGCACGGTGCTACGCATCATACTCCGACGTCTCACACGTGGATTGACCTGATCTTTGTTGATGACATCGACGTGGTGCTTGATGCACGGAACCTACCGGCGAGTTTTCACAGTCGGCATAATTTGATTGACGTCTGTTTGCCTTGCAACACTATAACTTTATATCAAAAACCTATCATGTATAGAAACTATAAAAATATTTGTCCAACTGCATTGGGAGAGAAACTTGCCGGCTGTGATTGGTCGCCGCTTATGACTGACACAGTTGACCTTGAATCTGCACTTGGTTGCCTCTGTGACAATCTCACTGCTGCAATCGAGAATTTGGCGCCGTTGAAAGCGCTCGAGCCTAATAAGAATAAGTTTCTATGGGTAGATGAAGAATTGTCACGGATGCGGCGTAAGAGAGATGCTAAATATCGTAGATACAAACGGACAGAGGACAAGCAGTATCTCCTTGAATTTTTGTGGTTGCGTAGGGTGGTAGACAAACGCACGGACCATGCTAAGACTGCTTATATTCACAATAGACTGTTTGATGCTCTGGCGGGTGGTAATGTCTGGAAGGAGTTGAGAGACCTGGGACTGCTATCTAGACCTCAAGGGGATTTGAATGGATTCACTCCGGATGAGCTTAATGCGCACTTTGCTGGGGTGTTAGTCTCGCCGCAGGAGGATAGTGAAGAGCGATTGAGAATTCTTTCTCAATGCAATGAAAGTGGGTTTACCTTTAAACCAATTAGTTTTAATGATGTTGTTCTCGCAATTTCACATTTTTCCTCACAGGCTTGCGGTGAGGATGGCATTCCGCAAAGCGTGATAGTTAAAGCTTTACCATTTATTGGTGAACATCTTGTGACTCTGTTCCACTCCTCTTTTGCACTGGGGGTCTTCCCTTGCCGTCGGAAGCAAGCACGTATTATACCATTGAAAAAGTGTGCTGCACCTAAGCAACCAAAAGATTTTAGGCCTATAGCCATCTTATGTTCTCTTTCAAAGGTTCTTGAGAAGATCGCCCGTGACCAACTGCAGGAGTACATTAAATCCAAAAAATAGCTCGATCCTATGCAGACGGGCTTCAGGAAAAACCATTCTACGCAGACTGCTGTACCTAAGCTTACAGACGATATAAGGTCAGGTCTAGACAGGAAACTTGTCACGTCACTGCTACTTTTTGACTTTAGTAAGGCATTCGACACGATCTCTCCCCCCAAACTTCTTGCGAGGCTTAGATCGATGGGGTTCTTCAGGGCCGCACTCGGATGGATTAACTCCTATTTATCAGGTAGGAAGCAAATGGTTTCCACACATTTAAAGGAGGAATCGAATTGGCTAACAACCAATCTAGGAGTACCTCAGGGTTTGGTGCTGGGGCCTCTGTTGTTTTGCCTTCACATAAATGACGTACGTGACACACTGGACTCTGGTTGCGTCAGGCATCTGCTGTATGCGGATGATCTTCAAATTCATACACAGGTCCCTTATGATGATGTGAACGAGGGGATTCGTATTTTACAGAGGGCGGCCAGGGTGGTATCGGGGTGGGCTGCTGGTGTTTCTCTCACTTTGATTGCTAGTAAAACAAAAGCGATCGTCTTTGGAAGTAATCGTTTTATTAAAAATTTTTATTCGGGTGAGCTAAGGACGATTGACCTGGGCAGCGGTATCAGTATTCCTTTCTCTGACACCGTTACGAGCCTTGGTGTTGTACTCGACTCTAAACTGTCGTGGGAACCGCATATTAATATGTTGACTGGGGCTCTGCGTAAACAACTCGCAACCACCCTGCTGTTCCCACATCTTGATTACCGCTCAGTGGTTTGGCTCGATGCTTCGCAGGAGTTACGAAGATGGCTACAGACAATGCAAAGTTCATGTGTGAGATATGTATTAGGCGTGAGGATGGATAATCACATCTCTCCCTATAGACATGCTTTGGGTTGGCTACGTACTGATTCGAGGAGACAGTATTTTATGGCTGTACTTATGTACAAAATCTTACGTATGAATACTCCCGAATATCTAGTGGGTCTCTTCACTAGATATATACCCCGAGCGACCACTAGGGGTGAGATTAAAGATCTTGCGGTGCCCTTCATGTGCACTGATACTGGAAGAAATTCCTTTCAAGTTCAAGGTGCGCCTTTTTGGAACTCCCTACCTGCTGATATAAAAAATCTTCCATCAATCAGGTTTAAAGCCGCTTTGAGGAGGTTTTTACTCGACCTCGATTAAACAGTTTTATTTTCGGACTATATCATATGTTTTAATTTATTATGTGATGTACCCTTTATAGATTTAAGGTATGATTGTATTTATTGGCGTGAATGTAGGATGTGTGTGCATAGAGTGAATGATTATATTTTTATCAGATTGACTTTTATATTACTGTACATTCAACTTTGCTGTGATTTTAACTTACTGTATACAGCTGATATTTCGACTGCGCTCTTTACACGCTTGATTTTATGTATTTCTTTTAACTGATAGATATTGAGACTGATTTTTAACTATATTATTTATACTTTTTGCGTGTATTCATTCGTGTTATCTGTGATATCACTTTTATTTAATTTATTGACTTACTATTACAGTATTATTATCTCTATTATGTTTTATGACTGTGATATTATACTGTACTATTTTGATTTTATATATGCAAGGCTATTTAAAGTATTTCATGTATTTTTTCAACTTTATTTGTAATTTTACACGCTTTTTTGTAATTATAATACAAAATAAACAATATCTAATCTAATCTAATCTATATAGCGGATGCATATTCATATTCATATATATATATATGCATACATAAAGTATAATCTTTAATTTATTAATAAATGATTTCAATTTTATGAACGTTTATAGTGAGAAACATAAAGAAAGAAAGCTTATAAGCTTTTGTATACGTCTAAATAAAAAGAACTTATTATTTGTTTACCTACAAGTTTTTTTGGAATTTATTTTCTAAAGATCGGACACTTGTAATTAGTTGTTATTCTTCTTTTATTTTACAATGACATGTTCAAATAAATGAAAAAATTTTCAATATTTTTGAAATGTCTATTTGTTAAAGTGTTATTATAAATAACTACAATTATTTACAAGTTATTGAAAGATTAATAATTAAATTAGGATTAACAATAATAATTATTATAATATTAATTATAATAATAACGATAATATTAATGATACACGGAGAGAAATGTATCATTAAATATTAGAATAATCTTTATACAAATTTTACTATACTGTATACTAACGAGGAGACAAACTTGATTTATATTAAATTTTAGTATATAGTATAGCAAAATTTCAAATCATCATATTTTACTATACTACATATCAAAATTTTACTATACTGCATTTCAAATTTTACTATGCTGTATAACAAATTTTACTAATTCATAATTTTAGAATACAGTATTATAAAATTTATTATTTTCAAATTTTACTATATTATATATTAAATTTTTTTAATACTATATATTAAATTTTATGAATACATTTTTTTTTAAATTATAAAATAAAAATTGTCTTTTAATGTCTGCTTATACTTAAGACCTTTGTTCGTTTATTTATATTAAGTAACGGAAGATTTATTTGCTGATATAGTCTGATTGGAAATCACTTTTCGCTCATTTTTAATAGCTCTTTCTAAGTTGATTACGCCTAACCTAATTTACACAAATCGCAAGCTAATACATGTGTCAAAGCCTAACATCGCATTATTACTATCCCTGAAACATTTATAAATGTAGTGGTTTAAAATTTTCTTATATAATAACTGAATAGCGATCTCACCACTTGCGAGTTGGATTTTACGAATCGCCATCTACCGACAGATACGAATGATAGCTTATAAAAATTAAAATGAAAAGATTTCAAGGAATAATAAAATAAAGAACAAGATTTTATTAAAGGTTTTTTATTAAGAGTAAATTATAGTTAAATTATTCAAAAATTCCAATTTTTAATGATTTTATTATTTTATAAATAAGATTATATCCATGTTTTTCGTACATAAAAGAAACCATCTGATAACATTGTCATATGAGATATTATACAGCTGTGAATATCTTTTTCTGATAACGTAGAGTATATGAAATTATCAAAGTCGTAGATTTTATATGCTTGTAGATGATCATTATAATAACAATCATCTAATTTGTGAGTTATGAATGTATATTTAGATTTTATTAGTATGATTTCATATACTTTATGAAATTCAGCACCAGATTCAGTAAAAATTATTAGAATATAATTTTTTTCAATTTTTTTACCAATGTATTTCACTGATTTTACACTTACTATATTATCTGATGCTGAAATATCAAGTAAATGAATATAACGCTGATAACACTCAAAAGTAGTTATAGACTTTATTTTTAATGATTTTGGCACAAAAATATTACTTAACGACTTTTTAATCAAAAATCGACAATTGAGCAAAAGCTGATGTTTTATAGCAATCGTCCTATTAATATTAACACGACTCGATGTAGATTTAGAGATTTGTTTAGCTTCTTGGTTTTTACTTTCAAATCGCATACAAGAAATTTTCCATAAAGGACCGAATTGAAACATGTTACGAGCATAATGCAGCAAAAAATGATGCTTTGGCTTAAAATGGTTAGGAAATGATTGTTTCAATTGGTCCAAATATTCAAAAATAATGGTTTGTAAATAAACGTGAGTTACATAGCTTACACTTGTACTAGAAACTATAATTACTATTTCTCTCAAAGTTAAAAATAATTCCCAGTATTTATTATCTATTGGAACTAATTCTCCTATTATTAAATTTAAATTTTCTACCAAGCACAACATTTCTGACGAAGACATTACTATACAACCTTTTTTTATAGAACTTTCTTTTAATTGTGGTGGTTTGTTAATATTATAATTTGCTCCGTAATCGAAACCTTGTAGTCTTAAATTTAATTCTTCCAATGTAAACAATTTCATATTATAAATCAAATGATTTAAAATCAGTGCGATATCGTAGCGACAAATGCCCTCTAAGAGGTCGTGCATAACATCAACAGCGATATTTGTTGTCGAATGAAAGTGATTGATTTCATGTAAAACACATCTTTCTTTTAATCCAGTTTTTTGTGGATCATTTAATTCTAACAAGCTTTCATAATTTTCTTTTGTACGTAAAACACAATCTTTTTCGAGAAAAATCTTATCTTTATCTGCTTGTTGAATTAAACAATGCTGACAAAATACTCGAGCTAAAAAGCTTTCACTCAATCCTACGATGCTATGCACACCTAAATTATCACCAACGAACAATATTAGTTCAAAAAAGATTTTTTTAGGTCCTGAAGGTAAGTCAATTTCGATACCTGAATCATTCAAATAATTTAATTCGTCAATGGCTTTTCTGAAAATTATCTTATTTTTCAAGACTTGTCGATCAATTGTATTGAAAAGTATAAATAAAAATATATTTTCAATTTTTGATTGATATTGTAAAGGAATTACAGGTATTTGTATATAAACTGCGCCTGATTTGGCTACCCCTTTTTGTGTGCCTAATGGATTATTGTTTTCATAGTCATCGTAATACATGACCATAGGAAAAACTGTCCTATCACTGAAATTTTTTGATCTTTCTCGCCAGTAATTCCCCTGAATAATATTTGTTATTATATTTTGATTTGATTCTAAAGCTTTTATGTACGATATGGTTTCATTGTACATATCAGGTAACTCAAAAAATAATTTTAACACGTTGCGTAATTTAATAAATTGAGCATTCACAGGAACATGAATTAATTGTATCACATTGTTTTTTCTTTTGTACTCTACTCTTTCACCAATAGTATAACTTTCTGGTCGTACAAAAGTCTTTAATGACTCATATTGAGTAAAACGCTTTTGTTCAGTATCAAAATTCCTCGAGCATGTAGAAATATTAGAAAAAAATACATTAACATCATCTAATTTTTCATCATTAATTTCAAATGAACAAACATTTTTTTTTATCGTATTTAAAATTGTTGATAACAGAGTATTTGTTTCTTGTATAATAAAGTCAACATGCTTACGAGGAATAGTGGTTTTTGTATATAAACTAGCTGTAAAATGTAACCACGCATCATTAACAATACTTTTATATTCATGAGGTGACTCATCTATAAGTGACATATCATTTGACCGCTCACTCATATTTTCCTCGTATATTATTGACTCGTCATCGTCACTTTCGTTTAAACTAAAATCTAAAAAAGTCTTTTCAATTACGTTATAAGTTGAATCTGGTAATGGAATGTTTTGATTATATACAAATGTATTTTCGTGTCTGACTGACGTATCTGTATCTTTATATGTTATAGACTTTTCTTCTGAACTACATTTTAATTTTAAATGTTTTTGTATAACGTGTTTTTTGAACGATTTAAATTGCGAATAAATTCTATTACATTTATGAAAAAAACATTGAAAATTAGTTTCCAAATTATGTACCGATACAATATGATCGAATAATAGAGAGCAATTATCATACGTACTCGTACAGAATAAACAAAACATTTCCATTATTACAAATTTACTGACTCAAAATAACTCTAACGTGGCCAAGAATTACATTTGTCTGAATATTTAATACATCTGACGGCAACTCAATACTTGTAAATATTCTTTGTAATAAAGTCCAGATTGTTACAGTATTCTCGGGATATTTGCAATTCAAACTAAAAAATACGGCTAATGCCAACTTGATTGCTTTTATAACAGAATTAACTGTGTACAATTGGTCGTTAACTGCAACATAAAATCTTTCTATATTTGTTAAACACCCAACAGCGACAATTAAAGGCTGAAACGTTTGTTTATTTGTTAATAATCTTTTTCTCAAATCGTTAAGTCTTGGCTGTACATCATTGGCAGTCTGAAAATTATTATTATATTAAAAAATTTACTTAATCATAATTTAAATTTACTTGATCATAATTTCATTAATGATTACCTGAACATGCAATATAAAAGATTCCCTTCTTTCTTCTAATGATAATCGGTATGGTCTTTCAGAAGCATTATCATCACTCTTCTTTCGTTTTCCACTTCGTTTAGATGGGATCAAATATGGTAATAAATAAAATATGATGAAATTCTGTTTTTCTAAAATGAAATAGGATAACAAATAAGCAAGAATATAAATGTGCTTTAATTCACGTTAAGTTACGCAAAGGATATACAATATATTTAGATACCATCTATTAGATCACCAGATTTTAAAGTTTGCAAAAGTGCAAGATCGTAGACAGAGCTAATTTTTACTGTGGCCAAGTGTTCAATAATACAATCTCGAATTAAGTTCCATTTTTCTGCTTCAATAAAAGTTATGTTGGGATGTAGTTTTACAAAATCTAAAAAGAACTGTTACATGCATTACATGCATTAGTTTAATATTTAGGTAGAAATTAAGAGCAAGGCACATATCTCTTTGCTTTTCTAATCAAAGTATAGTTTTTTTCAGAAACTGATAGTTGTAGAAAAAAATAATGAGAAAGACGTATCTTCTATTATGATGAGAAGCAATATTTACTTTGATATAGAAAAATTTATTTTATCACTTCATTTTCAAGAAAATTTTAAAAAGCAAAATGGTTCATCCTGAATAAATTAATTCTTTGATTAAAAAAGAACAGAGATATACGATCTGCTCTTAAAGGAGTCATTGGTTATATATCCCTCATGGCGTATATCCCTTTCAAAAAAAATTTAAAATAAAATCTAACTTTATTGTAAGAAACACTTAATTAATTAAAATTATAATATAATGTACTCACCATTTGATTTCCTGCTTCAATTTTGAGGCATGGGAATTTATCGATATATTCGTGAATTTGTAAATCATTTAAAAGCATCTGCCTTGTCTCAAAGGTGTCTCTCCATTTTTCTTTTACTTCTTCCCAAGGATCCAAGTTAGATTTTAACCAATTTAATTTTTCAATATCTAGAAAGAATACAATGTCCATTCATCTCTATTTGAAACATATGAAAGAAAAAATCACACAAAATATCTTACCAGCTTCACTAACGACATGTGAAACAATTTCTTTGTTTCTTTTTCTTAAAAGATCAGCTCTTCTTAAACAATCTTTTGCATAATTATAATGATTCCACAGTTTTCCACCTGCTAAGCTTCTAAATTTTCCTTCTTGGATGAATGGAATGTAATACGTCGCTGCAGACTCTCCTTCAAAAATGTAAGCTATTTCATTAGCTAATATTTCAAATCTCTCACGTGTGATTCTACAAAATATAAAATATATAATAACTTATCTAATGTAATATTGTATATGATAAAAGATAAGTAAAACTTACATAAATTTCTCCAATTTTTGGGTTTTGTTGATATCTTTTAAGAGCCAATCCCTTTCTCTTGAAATTAACAATCGTACAAGTTTTGACCGAATTCTTCTAGGTAACAACCCTTTGCTCTTCCTACTTTTCTCATAAGCTTTTAGAATTTCCTTTCCCGCTGTATTTTTCTTCATATAGTTAAGGAGTCCCTGCATTTATAAAAAAAAATAATCAATTATTTTAATCAAAATTTAAAAACTCAATAGGACTTACAATATTATACTGTAGTACATTTCAATTAAATATAAAAATTATGCTTACAGTGCTAATGTAATTGTTGTCTACAGAAGGAACATCGTCAGCTGATTGGTTATTTCTATCACCGTTTACTCCGATTCTAACCTCTACAACTTGTTCACCGTTGGCTATAACCTTCTCGGTTTCTCTCAAAGCACCTTCATCTTTTTCTGATTCCTCCTCCTGAAGTTCTATGTCTTCCTCCTCATACGCGTTGAAATGGCTTTCCAAGTTATTCTGTAATGCATTTTATAATATGAATTTTTATTCAAGCGTATAACGAAATGTGAAGAATAATAACTCATTAATTAATATTCTGTAGAAAATTTTTTTGCTAGATATTTTAAATTTAAATATAGAAAGATACAGCGAGTTTGGTAGTATAAGAATTTTATTTTAAATTGTTAAATGAATAGACACCTAGTAATGTATACATCGCGACATCAAAATAATAAATGAAATATTTTTAATTAACAAAAACAAATAATATTATTTAAGTCGACTTAATTTACATTTATTAAAAACCTAAAAAATTTCAATCGGTTGTTATAGGCAAGAGGAAAGAGGAAATGGAAATGTTAAAATGTTAAGCAGGTTACCTTATACTTTATATATATATATATATATATATATATATATATATATATATATATATATATATATATAATATACCATGCAATTTCATTTATTCAGAATAAGTAAACACAACCAAATTTTCTGCTAAGCAACACCTCTTACCTCCGATCCCATCTCCTTGACATTCTGATAAATAAAAAAAGCACATGTTGCAAATTTTGATATTATACAATGGGTTATATCAACGATTCTTTTAAAACGTAACCTATTATTTGAGGTTAGTTTTTTATCGTTGACGGATCGTGAATTTTTTTACACTCATCATATAACTAAACAAATTTTAAAAAGAAAAGTCAATACTTACGGTTTCTTTCAGGGATGATTAAAAAGTCTTAGACACTTTTTATTTCTAAACAAAAGTCCCAGCGTTAATAACTGCTGCACTGCAACTCTAACTGTAACGACACATGTTCAAACGCGGGTAGTTTTTCTCGAGCTGACTAATTAGGACGGTCATTAAACGCGGTCATTATGGTCTCAGTGTATCATTTTCTGTTATTTATAATTTTTACTATACTGTATTGCAATTTTTTTATGCCTGTATATTATTAACTCGTAGTTATATAGTAAATTTTCATAGAAATATATTAAATTCCTTCATAAGTCGAGTTTGTCTCCCCATTAATAAAAAATATAGTAATATTTAATTATATATTTTTCCCCGTGTAACAATAATAAGTATAATAATAACAAAAAAGCAAAAAATACCTAAATACTGAAGCAGCTTTGATTTTTGAATTTCTATATTTTCCAGTTATTTAACAGTATAGTTATCCAAATTCTAACTAACTATTCTAAAATAAAATAATAGGACTTAAATAAAATAAGATCTTAATAGGATCCCTATGTCATCTATTCAGGGATTAAATTGTAATAATAATTAAGTACGTAAATATGACAGAATTTGCGTACATGATATTTCATGGCAGTATGAATACAATTTTTCTCTTTAAATAATATACGTTTCATCACAAGCTTATTTTTTATTGATGATGATAATTTTACTACAATTGATCGTGTAATGTTTAGACGCATTTCGTGCATAAGATAAAGACCCCAAAACGCGATCAGTACCCAAAGCATGATCAAGAATAAATAAGTTAATTACTGAAAATGTAAGAAAAGAATAACAAGTATAAAATCAGTACATTTAAATTAAATATTTTAAAATAAAATTATGAAATTTATTTTTAAATGCCATTTTAAACGTATATAGATAAATGCAAATTTCAGTTATCAACTTTTAAAAATCCTTTCACATTAAATTTATGTATATAAAGAATTTATTTTTGCATTCATTTTAAAGCTAAGACCTGTTTTTATGATAATGTAAGAGAATGAAATCATTATTATTCTTTTTCTGTTATTTTTATTCAATTTGACCTAATTTTCTCAAAGAGTGATTGCGTTTTTGGAGTCTTAACCTTACGCAATATGATTTATTGAAGAAAACTAAAAAAAATGAATATTATTGATCACTGGTGGATCCAGAGGGGGACGATCGAACTCCGGCCCCCTACAAAGATTCGGAATTGAAACTAACGTTATTGAAATAACAATATAAGAATCTAATAAAATCACATTTATTAATAAAATCAATTATTTTTAAACCTTAATTGATTATTTAATAAAATCAAATGAAAAATATAAAAACCAGCATAAGTATGAAAATCAATTATAATTTAAAAATTAAGGATTTCACAATAATGTCAATGAAACATGGTCAAGCCAAGCATGTGAAAATTTGTATTATTGTTAATTTTCTAATAATGATTATCGCAGTATATAACTGATGAGATCATGTGAATATTTCGGAATCCAAAAATTAAAAAAATTTCTTTTTTTGTTGATATCAAATAAAATAAATAATTAGCCTAATTTGAAAGTATTCCCTATTAAAAAAGTTCGTGCTGATTCTGTACTGATTTTACACTGAACTCAGTATGTGATTCGTACTGTATAGACGTAGAATCAACATGATATTCACATAAAATCCGTACTGAGCGAACTCTGAAAAAAGTCTCAAAACGCAATGCGAATAACGTACGAAATTTGTACTAATAAGGTTAAAAAACTATACGAAATTCGTGTAAAATCAGTATAAAATCTGCGAATGCATATTTAGGTATATATTCAGTAAACCTACTCAGCATGTAATCAGTAAAAAATCAGTACACCGTTTGTACAATTTTGAAGCCCAGTCTGTACTTAATTTTATTAAAATAAATGTTTAATTGGTATTGATTGACCGTAAAATCTGTACAAATTCCCAAATTAGGCATTAGAATGTAGAATAATCAAATAAACTCAGTACAAATTCAGTATGAAAATAGTACGTAATTGGTACAAAATTATAACTGATTTCATACACAAACTTCTTACAATACGTGATTAATTCATACAGAAATAGCATAAATTCTATGCGAAATTTTAGACTAGGGTTCAGACAGAATGATTATAATATCTCAATACGAATTCAATACGAAAACAGTACGTAATTTGTCCAAAAAACTGAACAAAATTCGTTCAAAATCTTACGGCAATACTTGGTTTATCAATACTGAATTTGAATAAAATACGTACAGGATTCGAGATCAAGCAATAAAATATGGAATAATTAGGTAAAGTTGATGTAAATTCAGTACGAAAACAGTACGTAATTGATACTAAATTATAACTGATTTCACAAGCAATCTTTTTAAAATACGTGATTGATTCATACTGAAATCGCATAAATTCTATGCGAAATTTTAGACTAGGGTTCAGACAGAATGATTATAATATCTCAATACGAATTCAATACGAAAACAGTACGTAATTTGTCCAAAACTGAACAAAATTCGTTAAAAATCTTACGGCAATACGTGTTTTATCAGTACTGAATTTGAATAAAATACGTACAAGATTCGAGATCAAGCAATAAAATATGGAATATTTAGGTAAAGTTGATGTAAATTCAGTACGAAAACAGTACGTAATTGATACAAAATTGTAACTGATTTCACAGACATTCTTTTTACAATACGTGATTAATTCATACTGAAATAGCATAAATTCTATGCGAAATTTTAGACTAGGGTTCAGACAGAATGATTATAATATCTCAATACGAATTCAATACGAAAACAGTACGTAATTTGTCCAAAAAACTGAACAAAATTCGTTCAAAATCTTACGGCAATACGTGGTTTATCAATACTGAATTTGAATAAAATACGTACAGGATTCGAGATCAAGCAATAAAATATGGAATAATTAGGTAAAGTTGATGTAAATTCAGTACGAAAACAGTACGTAATTGATACTAAATTATAACTGATTTCACAAGCAATCTTTTTAAAATACGTGATTGATTCATACTGAAATCGCATAAATTCTATGCGAAATTTTAGACTAGGGTTCAGACAGAATGATTATAATATCTCAATACGAATTCAATACGAAAACAGTACGTAATTTGTCCAAAAAACTGAACAAAATTCGTTCAAAATCTTACGGCAATATGTGTTTTATCAGTACTGAATTTGAATAAAATACGTACAAGATTCGAGATCAAGCAATAAAATATGGAATATTTAGGTAAAGTTGATGTAAATTCAGTACGAAAACAGTACGTAATTGATACAAAATTGTAACTGATTTCACAGACATTCTTTTTACAATACGTGATTAATTCATACTGAAATCGCATAAATTTTATGCGAAATTTTAGACTAGGGTTCAGACAGAATGATTATAATATCTCAATACGAATTCAATACGAAAACAGTACGTAATTTGTCCAAAAAACTGAACAAAATTCGTTCGAAATCTTACGGCAATACGTGGTTTATCAGTACTGAATTTGAATAAAATACGTACAGGATTCGAGATCAAGCAATAAAACATGGAATAATTAGGTGAACTTGATACAAATTCAGTACGAAAACAGTACATAATCGATAGAAAATTATTAGTACAAATTTCGTACGTTATTCGCATTGCGTTTTGAGACTTTTTTCAGAGTTCGCTCAGTACGGATTTTATATGAATATTATGCAGAGGGGCGATTCAACCTATGCTACATATGTATGTATCACGGTGATATGTATGTACGTTCGAACGTAAGTTGGTAGCACTGCTAAGACAAGTCGTCGCGCGCATTGAATCGTCTGTCGAACCGTCAAGACCTCAAGTCTCCGTTTCCATGTACCCTGGTAGAAAATTCAGGATAAAAATATGCTCAGTAAATTAACAGTTAGCGATATCTCGTCGCGACGCAGTCGCGATAAATAACCGATATATCGTAAAGAACGTAGTTCCTGATCAGGGCGTAATTTCTGATCATTATTTATTATAAATCATAATCTTTAAGATTTTAGTAGGAAAAACCTTTTTTTAATTTATGAAGAAAAGTAGATTGAGCGTAAGAAATGCTTCGTTTGTGTGAAAAAGAAATATACT
This sequence comes from Anastatus disparis, assembly GCA_017163975.1. Taxonomy (NCBI): domain Eukaryota; kingdom Metazoa; phylum Arthropoda; class Insecta; order Hymenoptera; family Eupelmidae; genus Anastatus; species Anastatus disparis. The sequence continues at coordinate 1,273,991 of JAFFSR010000044.1, read as the reverse complement.
TTTACTTTTTTACATGTAAATATGTGATCAGGAATACCTCTTAGGTGATCAGAAATTACGTCCTTCACGGTATACGCGATAAAATATTGAAGACATTAATTACAATTTCATATATTAGATAAAGAACATAACCCTAAAAACAATTAATTAAAACCTTTTTTTGATATTATTTTTTGCACCCGAAATTTGTTATTTAACCATTTATAATTATATTTTTTAATTAATTTTATATTTTGAAAATAAATTATCATCGAAAAAAATCTTGCGTGAAGTGGGCTCGAAACCAGATACCTCGTGCTAAGCGTGAACGCGTTACCGACTGCGCCATGATGACATGCTGTCAATGAATTTTCGAATCGTCTACATATGTTACAGAACTACTTTCAATTTAGTCGAAAATTTTGAGGTTATGATTAAATTTACAGATCATCGACTCGACATTATTATTTGAAAAAGTAAAATTTATTATGTGCATAATAAAATTTATTATTTTATTCATCATTTCTTTTTCCATTCAGGGTATTACATTTTCTAAATTATTATTTATTATATATTATAGATAAAATATAATTAGAAGGTTGACGATATCCTCCCGATGCCATCGGGATAATTGATGAACCGATGTTAGGGTTTATCGCGATATCGATCAGCATAAGATCGCGACGGCCGGTATTATATACTGAATATATGCTTAACGTTTCTACCAGGGTAGATACAATTTTTGCGCGCGACGACTTGTCTTAGCAGTGCTACCAACTTACGTTCGAACGTACATACATATCACCGTGATACATACATATGTAGCATAGGTTGAATCGCCCCTCTGATTCTACGTCTATACAGTACGAATCACATACTGAGTTCAGTGTAAAATCAGTACAGAATCAGCACGAACTTTTTTAATAGGGTTATTCAATCAATGCAAGATAATACAATGTATGGGATATTTAAAAATGTTAAATTTTCAACTCAAGAACTTTTTTAACTTTCAAAAATTTGTGAATGATCTATTTTCTCTTTTTTATATGTAAAAATTCTCTATTTCAAGATAAATATTGTGGTATTTTTCAAATAGCAAGCGATAGACGAATATGGATTCCTATTATTTTCAGAAACATGAACAGAATTAATTACTAAAATTAATTAACTATTCTGTTAAATTCTAGTGAAATATATTGCTTTAGTATACTATGCGTAGTATTAAATAAAAGGAGTTAATAATTGACAAAAAATAAATACAAAACCCAGGAACATAGAAATTAATACAGTAATAGATTTTCTCATTTACGCAGTTGATACGCATAATGCCAAACGTTAAGTTACATTTCTCGCGTGCTGCTCGCCAGTTCTTGTTTTATTGAGTTTTTTGTTAGAAAAAAATTTTTTTTTGCATTGTTTTTGAGAAAGGTTTGTAACGCTGAAATAAGAAGTTATGTTGATATTTTCATGTTTGTTACTTTTTTTTAACAACAATGGAATAGAATTTTCATTTAACACAGGGCGTGTACAGTGGGTACTTTAGTCAACGAAGATAGATACTAATAGAAGCGCAGAACCCCAAGGCGCTTTGAAGCTAAAAATATGTAGTAGGTACCCCGATCACGCGCGGCGTTAACGTCGCTTTCAGTAGGTAAATGACAACGACCGATCGGTTAATGAGCGGCAGTTATCTTTGCTGTTTATTCCGATAATATTTGGAAACTGTAATAAAATTAAAAAAGTATGATTAAACCGAATATAATTATTTGAAAATAAATTAAGAGAATTAAATAATAAAAAACAATTTAAGTTAAACTTAAATTGTTATTCTTAAACCCCAAAGGGCGAACAATTCATATATAACATTCTTTATATAATGTTTGTAATCACCGATGGCGTAATGGATAAGTCGCTCGCGCGACAATCCTTTTGACGTCGGTTCAAATCCCGTTCAGATTTTTTTTTTTTCTTTTACAAGTGTAAAAAAATATTATAGTATATTCATAAAATCAAGAGTATTAAAAATTTTAATTTTAATGAAATGAAATTTTTTTTTATATTTATAATAATAATAATAACTTTATTATATTATTAGACTATAATTTTTTTTTTTTTAAATGCGTACAATTTCCAAAGTGAACAAAATAAAATGAAAAAAATTTTTAAGATAAATAATATGTAAGTGAAAATTTTTTTTTAACAATAAAATTATTCAAAAAAGAATATTTTAGCACATTTTTACGTTTTTATAATTATTATAGACAGTTTAAATTTATAAGATGAATAATAGTCCTTTTAATTATTTAAAATTAAATGTTAAAATAAAAAATTAAACATTCTCTTCGTAAGATTTTAAAGTAAAAGTTATTCGAAACTAGATTTCACTCACTTATTATTTATCTTAAAAATTTTTTTAATTTTATTTTGTTCACTTTAGAAATTATATGCATTCAAAAAAAAATAATTATAGTCTAATAATAACATTAAATATAAAAAAAATCAATTTCGTTAAAATTAAAATTTTTAATACTCTTGATTTTATGAATATACTATAATATTTTTTTTACACTTGCTAAAGAAAAAAAAAATCTGAACGGGATTTAAACCGACGTCAAAAGAATTGTCGCGCGAGCGACTTATCCATTACGCCATCGGTGATTACAAACATTATATAAAGAATGTTATATATGAATCGTTCGCCCTTTGGGGTTTAAGAATAACAATTTAAGTTTAACTTAAATTGTTTTTTATTATTTAATTCTCTTAATTTATTTTCAAATAATTATATTCGGTTTAATCATACTTTTTTAATTTTATTACAGTTTCCAAATATTATCGGAATAAACAGCAAAGATAACTGCCGCTCATTAACCGATCGGTCGTTGTCATTTACCTACTGAAAGCGACGTTAACGCCGCGCGTGATCGGGGTACCTACTACATATTTTTAGCTTCAAAGCGCCTTGGGGTTCTGCGCTTCTATTAGTATCTATCTTCGATGTATATTAAGCTACGGAATCCACTTCATAGGGCCACATTCGGAATAGTGCCATATTTTGTCGCTAATTTGTCGCTAATTTGTTGCTCTATCCCGGATTTTGTCGCTCCAGCCGTTTCCGAGAAACAATAGCTACCGTAGCTTAATATTAAGCTACGGCATCCATTACAGTAACTCAGGAACGGCTAGAGTTAGCAACTCCATTCTGGTTGCATAATTTGTCGCTTGTTTGTCGCTCTAAGATAGAATAGTTCGTAAGTCCCAAAACCTGACCAAGACACGGATATGGCCGTTGGGCCCGAGTGAAAATGGAAACTTTTTTTCTTTGTGTATCTAAAAAGTCATGCGATGTTTGATAATTTGTTGCTAATTTGTCGCTGACATTTAATCCAACACTGGATTTTGTCGCTTCAGCCGTTTCCGAGAAACAATGGCTACCGTAGCTTAATATTAAGCTACGGCATCCACTGCAGTAACTCAGGAACGGCTAGGGTTAGCAACTCCATTCTGGTTGCATAATTTGTCGCTTTTTTGTCGCTCTAAGATTGGATAGTCCATGAGTCCCAAAACCTGACCCAGACCCGGATATGGCCATTGGGACCGAGTGAAAATGGAAACTTTTTTTCTTAGTGTATCTAATAAGTCATGCGATGTTTCTAATACTAAAGTAGCTATAGAAAATTTGTCACCTTCAATATCTTAACATCAGAGCAGAAAGAAAATTCTTCATGTGAAATGGATTTTAATTGAATTTACATGCATTTGGAAATTTGTCGCTCATGATATTTAAATAAATTTGAACTTTTAATTCAATAAAAATATGATTTTAATTCAACAAAAGCTACAAGGATTTTGTCGCTCTAAAAATCTATGGTTCCTAGCACGCTAAAATAATTTTTATGGAAATTTTTGTGATTGAAATGCATCTAGGAATTAGTCGCTGTTGAAATTTGAAAAAATTAACATTTTAAACGCAATATAAAGATGATTCTGATACTACAGGAGCTTCAAGGATTTTGTCGCTCTGAAAATTTATGGTTGCTAGCACTATAAAATGATTTTTATACAAATTTTGTGATTTTCATGCATCTGGGAATTTGTCGCTCTTGAGATTGTTAACAATCAGAACTCTAAAAACCATAAAAAGATATTTCTGATATCACAGAAGCTGCAAAGAATTTGTGTCTTCTTAATTTATAGCATCCAAGCACATAGGAAATACTTTTATGCAAGTTTTTTGAATTGGAATGAATTAGAGAGTAAGTCGCTTGTGACATTTGTAACTATTAAGACTTTGAATGTAATTAAAAGATGTTTGTCACTTTACTGAAGCTTTAAGGATTTAGTCGCTCTAGTAATTCTCTTAAAATTTAAAAAAATTAACACTTAAAAGGCAATATCAAAATGATTCTGATACTACAGGAGCTTCAAGGATTTTGTCGCTCTAAAAATTTATGGTTGCTGGCACCATAAAATGATTTTTATACAAATTTTGTAATTTTTATGCATCTGGGAATTTGTCGCTCTTGAAATTTGAAAAAATTGAAACTTTGAACGCAATATAAGGATGATTCTGATACTACAGGAGCTTCAAGGATTTTGTCGCTCTGAAAATTTATGGTTGCTAGCACTATAAAATGATTTTTATACAAATTTTGTGATTTTCATGCATCTGAGAATTTGTCGCTCTTGAGATTGTTAACAATCAGAACTCTAAAAACTATAAAAAGATATTTCTAATATCACAGAAGCTGCAAAGAATTTGTTGCTTCTTAATTTATAGCATCCAAGAACATAGGAAATACTTTTATGCAAGTTTTTTGAATTGGAATGAATTAAAGAGTAAGTCGCTTGTGACATTTGTAACTATTAAGACTTTGAATGCAATTAAAAGATGTTTGTCACTTTACTGAAGCTTTAAGGATTTAGTCGCTCTAGTAATTCTTTAATCAGCTAACTCTAAATATTTTTTTTATATCATTTCTTCAATTCACATGCGTTTGGGAATTTCTCGCTCATGATATTTAAATAAATTTAAACTTTCAACTCAATAAAAATATGATTTTAATTCAACAGAAACTACAAGGATCTTGTCGCTCTAAAAATCTATGGTTGCTAGCACGCTAAAATAATTTTTATGAAAATTTTTGTTATTAAAATGCATCTAGGAATTTGTCGCTCTTGAAATTTGAAAAAATTAACACTTTAAACGCAATATAAAGATGATTCTGATACTACAGGAGCTTCAAGGATTTTGTCGCTCTAAAAATTTATGGTTGCTAGCACTATAAAATGATTTTTATACAAATTTTGTGATTTTCATGCATCTGGAAATTTTTCGCTCTTGAGATTGTTAGCCATCAGACCTTTAAAAACAATAAAAAGATATTTCTAATATCACAGAAGCTGTAAGGGATTTGTTGCTTCTTAATTTATGGCATCCAAGTACATAGGAAAAGTTTTTATACAAGTTTATTGAATTGGAATGAATTAGAGAGTAAGTCGCTTGTGACATTTGTAACTATTAAGACTTTGAATGCAAAAGTGGTCATTAACTGTCATTAAAATAAAATAAAAATTTGGAGACGGGAAAAAATTTGCTATTTCATAAAGATCGTCAAATTTGATTGATGGCGTTACACAAGGAAAGAGAAGAAAAATTATTTTCACATCTACATATAGTGGGGTTCAATAAAAAAGAGCCACCCTTGAGAAAAAAAGTACTAATTAAAAAATTTTGTATCTCAACAAATAAGGGTCGTACAGAACTCTATGACCACTCATTTTAAATGTATTTGTAAGGACTTTTTAATGGTGTATTGGTAATTTAATTTTGAGTACTTGTCTGGGAAATATTACGACTTAAAAATAGAAAAAAAAAATTTTTTCATTCGCCTGTGTTTAAATTTGAATCATTTTTCGGAAAATGGTGGTAGAAAAATTTTACACGGCTACTTTTAAAGGTATTTTGCTTATTTTGAACATTATATTTTATTTTTTTTCTAGGTTCAAAATTGACCATTTTGGGTTAAAAAAAAAGGGTCTTTTTTATTTTTCCGATATCTGCTTGATGAGAGGAGATATAGAAAAATGCCAGATGAAAAAAAGTGTATTTTTGTATGTAGAATAACTTTAAATTTTCTAAAAATTTTTTGTGCATTTTAATTTTTTCGATATTGTTGCGGTATTCTCATATACATGTATACCATACTCTTATATATATGTATAAGAGTACTGCAACAATATAAAAAAAAATTAAAATGCAAAAAAAATTTTGATAAAATTTAAGGTTATTCTACATACAAAAATACACTTCCTTTTTTCAACAAAAATCAATAAATCTCGGTCAATTTTGAACCTAGAAAAAAAAAAATATAAATTTTAAGTTAAGCAAAATACCTCTAAAACTGCCCGTGTAAAATTTTTCTACCATCATTTTCCGAAAAATAATTTAAATTTAAACACAGGCGAATAAAAAAATTTTTTTTCTCTCTATTTTTAAGTCGTAATATTTCCCACAAGTACTTTAAATTAAATTGCCAATACACCATTGAAAAGTCCTTATAAATACGTTTAAAATGAGTGGTAGTAGAGTTCTGTACGACCATTATTTGTTGAGATACAAAATTTTTTAATTAGTACTTTTTTTTCTCAAGGGTGGCTCTTTTTTATTGGACCCCGCTTTTTAAATATATATATATATAGATAGATAGATATTATTTTATTTTGTATAAGAGTACAAAAACGTGTAATACAATTTGTAAATACAAAAACAATAAATATTGCACAAAATGCTATAAAAAATAATAAATGTAAATATTGCACAATTAATATCACAGTCAGTCACTAAACCTAATAATACTAAATAAGTAAGTCACAAACAAAAATAAATAAAAATGATATCACAAAGTAATCATAAAATACACGCAATATAAATAAAAATAATCATATAAATAAAAATCAGTCTTACAATATCTATCAGTCACAGTATTAAAATTTTTAAAAAAATTAAATTTAATACATAATAAAATAAAATAACAAGCGTACGCAATAGTATGAAAGGCAGTCAAAAATTAAATCAAATAAAAATTCTCACTCACCAACCATTTAGCCAACACTCATACAACAAATACACTTACACCTTAAACCTATATACAGGACGTTACAAAAATAAATTAAATAAATTAACATAAATATATAGTAAAAAAAAATAAATCTAGGTCGAGCAAGCTATCACCGCTGCTTTGAACCTGCTGAGAGATGGAAGATATTTAATCTCAGCAGGCAGGGAGTTCCAAAAATGCGCACCTTGAACTTGGAAGGAATTCCTTCCAGTCTCAGTGCGCATAAAGGGCACCGCAAGATCCTTACCCTACTGAAAAAAACCAAATGATTAATCACTTGATTAATCACATGATTTTTCACTTGATTAATTACATGATTTTTCACCTGATAAATCACCTGATTTTATGACATGATTTTATAGGTGATTAATCACGTGAAAAATCATGTGATTAATCATATGAAAAATCATGTGTGAAAAATCATGTGATTAATCAAGTGAAAAATCATGTGATTAATCATATGAAAAATCATGTGATTAATCAAGTGAAATATCAAGTGATTAGTCAGATGAAAAATCAGGAGATGAATGAAATAGAAAATCAAGTGTCTAATTAGGTGATTAATCACTTAATTAATCATGTGATTACACAATTAATAAACTAATTAGTCATGTCATTAATCGGGTAACCAATGTACGTTACATGTGCTTTGTTCACGAAAACACTAACGACCTTCATCGTTAATTATCATCGCAATGATATCATAAATACAGCGACATCAAATAAAGTTGAAAAATAAAATTATTACATTACAAATATTTTCAGCAACACAAAAAAAATGTAGGTAGGTTACCCGATTAATGACATGAAGGTCGTTAGTGTTTTCGTGAACAAAGCACATGTAACGATGGATTCGTAATCTCGTCCTGGACGTTTATTAGTAGCACCAATGTACGTTACATGTGCTTTGTTCACGAAAACACTAACAACCTTCATCGTTAATTATCATCGCAATGATATCATAAATACAGCGACATCAAATAAAGTTGAAAAATAAAATTATTACATTACAAATATTTTCAGCAACACAAAAAAAATGTAGGTAGGTTACCCGATTAATGACATGAAGGTCGTTAGTGTTTTCGTGAACAAAGCACATGTAACGATGGATTCGTAATCTCGTCCTGGACGTTTATTAGTAGCACCAATGTATGTTACATGTGCTTTGTTCACGAAAACACTAACGACCTTCATCGTTAATTATCATCGCAATGATATCATAAATACAGCGACATCAAATAAAGTTGAAAAATAAAATTATTACATTACAAATATTTTCAGCAACACAAAAAAAATGTAGGTAGGTTACCCGATTAATGACATGACTAATTAGTTTATTAATTGTGTAATCACATGATTAATTAAGTGATTAATCACCTAATTAGACACTTGATTTTCTATTTCATTCATCTCCTGATTTTTCATCTAACTAATCACTTGATATTTTACTTGATTTTTCACTTGATTTTTCACTTGATTAATCACATGATTTTTCACTTGATTAATCACATGATTTTTCACACATGATTTTTCATATGATTAATCACATGATTTTTCACGTGATTAATCACCTATAAAATCATGTCATAAAATCAGGTGATTTATCAGGTGAAAAATCATGTGATTAATCAAGTGAAAAATCATGTGATTAATCAAGTGATTAATCACTTGGTTTTTTTCAGTAGGGTAGTCTCTCCCCTAGTAGCCGCCCTAGGTACACGTCTAGTAAAGAGACTCACTAGATGCTCCGGAGTATTTATGCGCACGATTTTATACATAAGCACAGCCAAAAAATACTGTCTCCTCGAATCAGTGCGCAGCCAACCCAACACGGTTCTATAAGGAGAGACATGATCACCCATTCTCAAACCCATTACATATCTCACACATGAATTTTGTAATCTCTGTATTCGTCTTCTCAACTCCTGAGAAGCATCGAGCAGAACTACCGAACAATTGTCAAGATGTCAAAACAGCAGGGCGGTTGCTATCCCCTTGAGGTCCGGATAAGAGTCCCAGCTCTCTCAACTCCTTCCAGACATTACCACCTGCAAGAGCCTCGAACACTCTGTTATGATAATATTCACTTCTTGCACGCTCAATCTGCTCGTCCAACGACTTACGTGAAATTAAAAATTCTGAAAAATATTTATTGTCGTTTGTCCGAATGTATCGCCTATATGTGGCATCCCTCCTTCGCTGCATCTGTGACAACTCTCCATCCATCCATGGTGGCTTCTTTTTCGTACATTTAAATATTTTCACTGGTGCTAAGTCTTCAATAGCAGCAGTAAGATTATCACAAATGCAGTCAAGTGCAGACTCAGGATCCACTATATCAGTTGTCAATTTGGACCAATCATAGCCGGCCAATTTCTCCAATAATAATTTTCCACTAATATTTTTATAATTTCGATACTTAATTGGATCTTGCACTAAACTGCTAGCATTGTAGGCTATAGAAACTTCAATTAAATTGTGCCGACTATGAAAGTTCGCAGGTACGTTACGTGCGTCCAGTATGGTGTCATTGTCATCTACAAAAATCAGGTCAATCCATGTGCGCGACGATGGAGTTATATGCGTGGCACCGTGCTGGACCAACTGAAGCGAAAGCTCAGCGGACAGTTAACTAAGAAACTTCGCATCACTGCTTTCTCGCAGGAGATTGGCATTCAGATCTCCCATTATAATCTTAAAAGAAAAATCGGGAGTCAAACTTACTAATTTATTAATTAGATCCGAATCTTTTGTAAAGGAAATGACAGGAGGACGGTAAATGACGGAAACCAACATAGATTCAGAGTTGCCTGCTTTAACAGAACAAAAAATGTATTCAGGCACTTCAGGCTTGCCACTGGCAGTTATAGTTGTGGTATTCGAAAAAGCTAATATCTCCCATTTCAAACTATCTTTGACGTAAAGAGCAACCCCTCCTCCATGAAGGTTTCTATCCTGTCTAAAAATTTTATACCCTTTAACCTGAATGACGTCATCCGAGACAGTCGGACCCAGCCAGGTCTCAGCCACTCCAAACAGATCATAAGAATGGTCGTCACATAGGAGCTAACGCACCTGTCCAATGTGAGCCCCCAAAGAAGTCACATTCAAAAAGCCCGCTCGCAGTGCACCCCTTCTCCCTTTTCGACTCACCGAGGAGATCTGGCTTAGTCATTGGGAGAGAGTTCATTATTATTTAACTTACTTTTAATAACAGGACATTCATCATTGGGAGCTATCTTAACAACATTGTCAACCTTATTTAAACATCCACTAATCACACACGATTTGTCAGCAATAAAATTTTTGTCTACAATAACATTATTTGAATTACTTAAAATTTGATCTATATCATCTTTAGTAGCAAATGTGTATGCTCTCTCCCCTCTCGCCCGTCTTGTCAGAAATCTGCCACTTCTATGCCAAACAAATTTAATACCTTCAACCTTAGCATAATTCTTGAGATCTTTGAAATTCTTATATGTATCTTTTTGAAGGTATTCATTAATAAAAACCTTATAATGGTTTTTTATGACAGACAGACTGGCAAAACGAGAAAGATCAATGTCTGCCGTTGAGAAACTAGTGATTTTTCTTTTTTCATTTAATATTTTTTGAACCAGACTGGCCTCGGAGAGTCTGACCAGCAGCGAGTGAGCACCCCCCGGACCGTCCCTGATCACGCCGCTTCTAGATTCAGACGATGTTAAATATACAACCGACAAAATGTGTGACTGCATCAAATCCGGAAATATGGTACCGAGGACAGCACAAACATAATCCTCCTATCGAACATTAGCCGCTAAGCAGTCCAGTTCACTGGAGACCACCAATGAGCCACCCTCGATACCACAATTTTGTGTATTGTGAGGATTATCCTTTGCTATTTCTGTGTTGATAATTTGTGTGTTGACGTCTGCTGTTTCCTTCGAATTCGTGTCAGTGTGTGAGACATTTTCACGCTCTTCTACACGCTCCTGCACACTGAGATCAGAGACGGTCTGCACCACGCATGCCAACCCCACCCCAAGTTCTGAAAAATTCTTGTTCACTCCATTAAATTCAGCTTGTATAGCAGATTGAAGGCTATTAATTTTAGAATTTAAATTTGAATCAGTCTTATCATACTTCTCAATTAGAGTGGACAATTTATTTTCCAAACTACTGACTATCTCCCTTAATTTAATATTTTCATCAAGCAGCCTTGCCTGCATTACTTCAAAATTCTTTATTACTTTGTCCTGATTTTTAAGTTTATCTAAGATGCCTCGCAAGCCATCATCAATACCCATTATGCTACTCTCAACACTCCGGATCCGATTGAAAGCGCCTAAGACTGAGTCAAGCTTACGAGACAAATTTTCTTCAATTTCAAACAAAGCAGCTTGAGAAATGGAGATGTCAGCATTACTATTCAATTTTCCATTGTTATTTGTTAAATTCATTGTTTTATCATTTTTAATATTGGCAGCGGGGGCAACATGCGCAGCGCCACCTTTATTATGCGCCGGTTGAATTAAATTGTTATTATTTAAAGTGTTACTTAAGCTAATCTTCTTATTTTTTGCCGCGCCACTAGCCTTCTGATGTTCCTTGGTTATTGATTGCCCCTGTATGACGATAACCGGTGGTACTTGCGTGTCAGTTCTCGATGGAGTCGATGTGCTGAGGGGCGACTTCTTCTCTGCCTTACCGACATCAAGTAGTTGACTATTATTAATGCTAGCATCACGAGCATGTGAACTGGAGGGGGTGCCTCTCTCATTCTTTGTCTTTGTCTTCACACATTTGTTGCAGGTATAGTGGTAACCTGTGCCTACTAATTGTATGCGTGTCATACATTTAGCATGACAGCGCTGACGACAAGTCGAGCAATTATACAATCTCTTTGTTCCACATATGTCAGATGACGGCTGCTTACATATGGCACATCGATCCATGATAGCGACCTCTTGCGGCAAATTTGAAAAATTTCGTCGCTTGGCGTGTTCTGAAAACCACCAAAATACTGCCTTCCCTCCAAAAACATTCAATTTGTCACTAACCTCAAAAAAGCCCACCGGTCCAGAAAAACTCACATCAGCAAAGCAAGAACAGCATCACTGCTCACAAACTTGAAATAGACACTGTCTTGCATTAAGGCGCCTGCAAGTACCCTGAAACAAAAACGCCCGAAGGCAGCTTGCGGCAGAAAAAAGTCAAAAAAGTACAGAGCGTCTCAAAGCACGTCTGGCGCTACTTACGTCATATATATATATATATATATATATATATATATATATATATTTATATATAAAGAAGGTGTGACAATTTTTGTTATTACAATTACTTCTTTTTTACTTGATCTACTATTAATTTTCAATAACAATAATAATAGATTGATATATTACTAATAATACTAGTTCATAGTAATAAAAATCTCCACTTTTACAAAAATTATGGATAAACTCTGTCATCATGGAAAGACTGTATTTATTGGTTGAAATGAAACAATATCGCCGAATAGAGCGAAGTTATAAATTTAAAAGTTTCATAATGTATATAAATTTATTTTTTCATACTCAGAGCGTAAAATTCAATTTCTTATGTCTATTCTTAGGGGCTAAAATAGCTCTTTTTTACCCTAGGGCAAAAAAGTAATTTTCTGATAAGCGTGATTGATTTTTACCCTATTTTCAATAAGAAATTTACTTTTCGTGTCCTAGAGCTGTACTGAATGGTAGATGAGTCGATGTATAAATTGAGTAATGGGTACGTGATTCAATGAATTCATGGGTGGATTCATGGGGCGATGAAACGACAACTCAATGGTTCGATGGGTGGATCAATAAATATGACGATGGGTCAATGGGCGGATAAATAATTATGTAGATGGGTCGATAAATAAATATGTCGATAGGTTGATGAATCGATGAGTTGATAGACTGATGAGTGGATAGATGAATTGGTCGATGAGTTGATGGACGGATAGATGATTTTGTTAATGGATTGATGGGTGGATAGATGATTTTGTTGATGGATTGATGGGCGGATAGATGAACTTGTTGATGGACTGATGGGCAGAGTCTTACTTTCACATTTTCATTTTGATTTTATGATCTATTAATGATGTTACTTTATGTATTATTAATGAATTTATATTCAATGTGGTTTAATTGGACGCCCTTCGTGTATGAAAAAGTAATATGTTATCCACGGAAGTAAAGGTATTTTTGCCCTTGTCTTTATTGTCGTCCTCACTTCGCTCGGGCAAGAATCACCTATTTTACTACCTCGGTTAACAATGTACTATTATTATAAAAAAAAATTTACAATCTTAAAAAGCAAGTTTTTGGATATTTAGAAATATTTATATTGTTTTAATTGAAAATAATTTTCTTTTAGTTGAGAAATTATTTCATTACATAAATTTTATACAAATATATATATATATATATATATATATATATATATATATATATATAATCCCAACTTGGGCGTACGAAGGATTTATATGAGCGAGACTAATGTTTTTGGCTTGAGCAGTAGTCGGTCGAGAGCTTTAGCCAGAGACTGACTGCTGTTCAAGCTATAAAACATTATTCGAGGTCATATGCATTCTTCGTTAGCCCAAGTTGGGTAGATGATTTTATGTTACCGTAGGTCGTATGAGGGGCTATAAATAGATTAAATACAAATAAAAAACATCATGATAAAATATCCAATTTTAGACTATTTATTTAAAGAATTCTCATGAGTAAGGAACTGAGCGGTGCCGCTATACTTCTGCTTATGCGACAGAGAGAGAGACGACGAGGAATTGCGGAAACGATCGAGCGACGCCGACGAAGAATTATAGCTCTTATAGAGTTCAACTTGTTTGTTTACTTTTCACTGCGCTCTTTTTTATCTGTCTTTGTCTTACTATAGCAGGGTGGAGAAGGTTTGCCTTCTTGTAGCAGCGCGCTGACTCTACTACCCTTCAAAAACATATTTTAGTGTATTCTTCCGAACGCTGTTCAACAACCCTGTAGAATATTAGCCAATACACTTGAATGCAGTGTGGCGTATGCAATAATATTCCATAATACAGAGTATTTTAAAGTTGTATACTCCATTGTATAGTGTATTGCTAACTGAATATACTTTAGCTATAAACAGGGCGGTATAACACTCCAATACCCATTTAGCTAGCTCCATGGGTATTCTACCGAATACGACATACTATTAAATAAATATATATATATTTATGTCCTCGTAGGCCGTATTCGTGTCAGTATGTAAAGAGCATGCTAAATTTGTATTGGCATCCCATATGTCTCAGACGCGCTCCTCGACTTTTTACAAGATTTATATGTCTTCCTGAGACATATTGAGACTCAATATGTCTCAGGAGAAATCAATATGGCATCACCGATCCTACTATGTTTCGTTCAATATGTCAAAGAGCAATCATATTGAACGTAGGTTAGTGAAAAAAAAATGACTCGCGCTTCGACAGCAGCTATACTCATTACAAAATGTCAATCTAAGAAACAAAAGAAAAAATCAATAGAACTAAAATTTTATTTTAAAAGTATTCAAAAAAAGATTAATATTTTCAACTAATAAGTTATAGTTCCTCATACGGCCTACTTCGGACATAAAATCATCTATGTCCTTTGGCCGTTTATTCAGGTGGAATCTGAATCTCGAACAATGTTTGCCGCTTGAGCAGAAATCTACCTCGGGCGCGCTTCGCGCGCCCTCGGCAATTTCAGCTCAAGCGACAAATATTGTCCTCGATTCATATTCCACCTGAATACGGCCAAAGGACATATATAACTAATATATATATATTTATGTCATAACAGGCCGTATTCTGTGGAATACCTATAGCCCATACTAAATTTGTATATGCATTGCACACGTTCATGCTAATATTCCGACGATATTATCTCTGTCAATACTCCCTTAGGAAGTATTGACAGAGCTATACTCCCTAAGGAAATATTAGACAGTTGAATATCGTCAAGATATCGCTCAGCATGGTCTTACATTACGTTAGTAACATCGATACATAGGTTAGTGAAAACAAGAGTATGTAATCAGATACGTAAATGCTCATACAAATTCTTATTAAATTTTAACTTTAAAGAATGTTTTGTTTGAAAAAATTTTAAAAGTTAAGCAATTCATTGTAAAAATTAATTACTTATGTTTAAAAAAGTATAAATCATTAATTTTAAAAAATCATTTTTATAGTTCCTCATACGGCCTTAAACGACATAAATTTATCTACGTGACTTAGGAGTACGAAGTATTCTGATTCCTGGCTTGACTACAGTGCTTGTTGCTTGAGCAGCAGTCCGTCTCGAGCGCGCTTCGCGTGCCCTCGACCGTCTACCACTCGAGGGATAACCGCTTCAGTCCCACCTGTATTCATCCTTCTTACTCCCAAGTTACATGTATATATATATAAGTTATTTATGTCCTTTGACCGTATTCAGGTGGACAATGAATCGAGGACCATGTTTGTCGTTTCAGCTGAGATTTAAGCTGAAGGTAATTTCGCGTCCGAGGTATTGAAGATATAGTATCGGAATAATCTTTTCATGGCGTTGAGAGTTTTACTGTTTTTAAATATCATGAGCGACAAATTCCCAGAGGCATCTAAGTTAAAAAACTAGCATAAAAAATTATTTGAAATGACCCGATTAAAGAATTACGAGGACGACAAACTCTTTTAAGCCACAGTAATGTCAGAAACATCTTTTAATTGCACTCAAAGTTATAATAGCTTCAAATATCAAAAGCGACCAACTCTCTAAATCATCTCAATTCAAGAAACATGCATAAAAATATTTCCAATGTGCTTGAATTTAAAGATTTTTGAAGCAACAAATTATTTGTAGCTACTGTAGTATCAGAAACATCTTATTATTGCTTTTAAAGTCATGGTTTGTTTAAATATCATAAGCAACAAATTTCCAGAGCATTTAGGTTCAAAAACTTATAAAAAAAAATATTTAAAGTTAGCTGATTAAAAAATTACTAGAGCGGAAAATTCTTCAAGCTTCAGTAAGGTCACAAACATCTTTTAATTAAAATCAAAGTCTTAATAATTACAAATGTCAAAAGTGACTAACTCTCTAATTTATTCCTATTTAAAAAACTTGCATAAGACCATTTCCCATGTGCTTTGATGCTATAAAGTAAGAAGCAACAAAATCCTCGCAGCTTCTGAGATATCAGAAATATCTTTTATTTATTTTCAAAGGTCTGATAATTAACAATTTCAAGAGCGACAGATTCCCAGATTCATGAAAATCACAAAATTTGCATTAAAATTATTGTATAGTGCTAGCAACCATGAATTTTTAAAGCAACAAAATCCTTGAAGCTTCTGCAGTATTAGAATCATCTTTATATTGCGTTTAAAAAGTTAATTTGTTCGAATATAATGAGCGACAAATTCCCAGACGCATTTATAATCGAAAACTTATATAAAAAAATATTTAGAGTTGGCCAATTAAAGAATTACAAGAGCGACAAATTCTTCAAGCCTCAGGTGACAAACATCTTTTAATTGCATTCTAAATCTTAATAGTCACAAATGTCACAAGCGACTAACTCTCCAATTTATTCCAATTCAAAAAACTTGTATAAAAGCTTTTCCTATGTACTTGGATGCTATTAATTAAGGAGCGACAAATGTTTTACAGCTTCTGTAATATTAGAAATATCTTTTTATTGTTTTGAAAGGTCTGATGGTTAATTATCTCAAGAGCGACAAATTTCCAGATGCATGAAAATCACAAAATTTGTATAAAAATAATTTTATAGAGCAAGGAACCGCAGATTTTAGGAGCGAAAAAATCCTTGAAGCTTCTGTTGTATCAGAATCATATTTTTATTGCGTTTAGAGTTATGATATGTCCAAATATCATGAGCGACAAATTCCCAGAGTATTTAGGTTCAAAGACTTATATAAAAAAATATTCAGAGTCGGCTGATTAAAAAATTACTAGAGCGACAAAATTCTTAAAGCTTCAGTAAGGTGACAAATATCTTTTAATTGCATTCAAAGTTTTAATAGTTACAATTGTTACAAGCGACTAACTCTCTAATTCATTCCAATTCAAAAAACTTGCATAAAAGTATTTCCTATGTACCTGGATGCTATTAATTAAGGAGCAACGAATCTTTTACAGCTTCTGTAATATTAGAAATATCTTTTTATTGTTTTTAAAGGTCTGATGGTTAACAATCTCAAGAACAACAAATTCCCAGATGCATGAAAATCACAAAATTTGTATAAAAATCATTTTATAGTGCTAGCAACCATAAATTTTTAGAGCTACAAAATCTTTGAAGCTCCTTTTAGTATCAGAATCATCTTTATATTGCGTTTAAAGTGTTAATTTTTTCTAATTTGAAGAGCGACAAATTCCTAGATGCATTTCAATCACAAAAATTTCCATAAAAATTATTTTAGCGTGCTAGGAACCATAGATTTTTAGAGCGACAAAATCCTTGTAGCTTCTGTTGAATTAATATCATATTTTTATTGAATTAAAAGTTTAAATTTATTTAAATATCATGAGCGACAAATTCCCAAACGCATGTAAATTGAAGAACTGATATAAAAAAATATTCAGAGTTGGCTGATTAAAGAATTACTAGAGCGACAAAATTCTTAAAGCTTAAGTCAGGTGACAAACATCTTTTAATTGCATTCAAAGTCTTAATAGTTACAAATGTCACAAGCGACTAACTCTCTAATTCATTCCGATTCAAAAAACTTGCATAAAAGTATTTCCTATGTGCTTGGATGCTATAAATTAAGAAGACACAAATTCTTTGCAGCTTCTGTGATATCAGAAATGTATTTTGATGGTTTTTAAAGTTCTGATGGTTAACAATCTTAAGAGCGACAAATTCCCAGATGCATGAAAATCACAAAATTTGTATAAAAATCATTTTATAGTGCTAGGAACCATAAATTTTTAGAGCGACAAAATCCTCGAAGCTCCTGTAGTATCAGAATTATCTTTATATTGCGTTTAAAGTATTAATTTTTTCAAATTTTAAGAGCGACAAATTCCTAAATGCATTTCAATCACGAAAATTTGCATAAAAATCATTTTGGCGTACTAGGAACCATATATTTTTAGAGTAACAAAATACTTGTAGCTTTAATAAAAACTGTTTGAATTTATCTAAATATCATGAGCGACAAATTTTCAGACGTATCTGAATCCAAAAACAAAAAAAAAATTTATTTAGAGTGTCTAGTTAAAAGAATCACTAGAGCAACAAAGTCCTTCAAGCCTCAGTAAGATCAAAAACATCTTTTAATTGCGCTCACAGTCTCAATTGTTTTAACTATCAAGAACGACTTATTCCCAAATGCATCCCAATTAAAATCCATCTCACATAAAGAATTTTCTTTCTGCTCTGATGTTAAGATATTGAAGGTGACAAATTTTCTATAGCTACTTTAGTATTAGAAACATCGCATGACTTATTTGATACACTAAGAAAAAAAGTTTCCATTTTCACTCGGTCCCAATGGCCATATCCGGGTCTGGGTCAGGTTTTGGGACTCATGGACTATCCAATCTTAGAGCGACAAAAAAGCGACAAATTATGCAACCAGAATGGAGTTGCTAGCCTTAGCCGTTCCTGAGTTACTGCAGTGGATGCCGTAGCTTAATATTAAGCTATGGTAGCCATTGTTTCTGGAAACGGCTGAAGCGACAAAATCCAGTGTTGGATTAAATGTCAGCGACAAATTAGCAACAAATTATCAAACATCGCATGACTTTTTAGATACACAAAGAAAAAAAGTTTCCATTTTCACTCGGGCCCAATGGCTATATCCGGGTCTGGGTCAGGTTTTGGGACTCATGGACTATCCAATCTTAGAGCGACAAAAAAGCGACAAATTATGCAACCAGAATGGAGTTGCTAGCCTTAGCCGTTCCTGAGTTACTGCAGTGGATGCCGTAGCTTAATATTAAGCTACGGTAGCCATTGTTTCTCGGAAACGGCTGGAGCGACAAAATCCAGTGTTGGATTAAATGTCAGCGACCAATTAGCAACAAATTATCAAACATCGCATGACTTTTTAGATACACAAAGAAAAAAAGTTTCCATTTTCACTCAGGCCCAATGGCCATATCCGGGTCTGGGTCAGGTTTTGGGACTTACGAACTATCCTATCTTAGAGCGACAAAAAAGCGACAAATTATGCAACCAGAATGGAGTTGCTAACCCTAGCCGTTCCTGAGTTACTGTAGTGGATGCCGTAGCTTAATATTAAGCTACGGTAGCCATTGTTTCTCGGAAACGGCTGGAGCGACAAAATCCAGTGTTGGATTAAATGTCAGCGACCAATTAGCAACAAATTATCAAACGTCGCATGACTTTTTAGATACACAAAGAAAAAAAGTTTCCATTTTCACTCAGGCCCAATGGCCATATCCGGGTCTGGGTCAGGTTTTGGGACTTACGAACTATCCTATCTTAGAGCGACAAAAAAGCGACAAATTATGCAACCAGAATGGAGTTGCTAACCCTAGCCGTTCCTGAGTTACTGTAGTGGATGCCGTAGCTTAATATTAAGCTACGGTAGCCATTGTTTCTCGGAAACGGCTGGAGCGACAAAATCCGGGATAGAGCAACAAATTAGCGACAAATTAGCGTTAAAATATGGTACTATTCCGAATGTGGTCCTATGAAGTGGATTTCGTAGCTTAATATACATCTATCTTCGTTGCTTTAGTCTCTCTCAGCGAACAGTAAAGTACCCACTGTACACTGCCTGTATCAAAAAATAGTATATACACCACGGGAGTAAATGAAAAATGTTTTTAATCGTATGTTTGTCACCTTTACCTCCGACTGGGATGACAATTTACGTACGGTTTAAGAAATTTTTCGTTTTTATTCTCTAGATAAATAATATATTATTTCTCGGTGCGCAAAGCTTGTTTTGCGCTTGCATGCATAAAAATGCGCGTCAAAAAACAATCTTTTGCAAAAGTTGTACGAGAGGATTCTGTTCAATACTCAAGGGAGAATATTTATTTTCGATACGAGTGTGAGAAAGTGATTTCAATCTGGTGTAGACGTTTCCGCCCAAGAAACTTTTCATCCGAGCGAAGCACGGATAAAAAGTCCACACCAAGTTGAAATCACTTTCTTTCTTCAGAATCAATAGTATATTTTTTACTGGATTAGGAAAAGGTTTATTTTGGAAACACGGAGTTTATGAGCCAAGCCGAAGGCGAGGACTGTACCGAGGTTCCAAAAGAACCCTCTGCTGATCAGGTGACAAATATCATTTTGTCTGAGAGCCACAAAAGAATAACGAATTTGCAATTTCGAGGTCAAAAATCAAAAAACAAAATTTTTTCGTATGGTATAAAAAATATTGTTTTTTAACACGAATTTTTACATAAGCGTGCCCCAAAACAAGCTTTGCGCACATTGTAAGAAAAATTTCTGTTCGATACTGGAGCGAGAAACGGGTTTCAATAATTTTGTTAACTTTTCACCCTCCCTTCGTTCGGACGCAAACGTCTGTGCGAGGTTTAGATCACTTTCTCCCACTCGTATCGGTAATAACCATTCCTTGCGTATAAATACTCATATAAATAATTTTATTCGCACTAAAAACTTAATTAGACAAGGACTTACGTCAAGTCAAAACGATAGTTTTTAATTCGAATCTATAAAACTGCTTCTCTATTGCCATTATCATTAGTAGAAAGAGAACCCGCACCCTCCCCTCCTACCAATAAAGATTCTTGAACCACCACAATGTAACGCACTTTTTTAAACCACAAGCTGATTCTTGGTCGCTTCTGGAATCCGAACGACCTCGTGTAAAAAAGTACGTTTTTCACAATACTTTACTAAATGTTTTTATATAAAATTTTTTTTTTTTAAGCTTCTAACAAAAATAATACTTTTCAAAAGTATAATAAATTGCACCAGAGCCTCTTTTGCAAAAACAAGTTACACCACTTGTTGGAGAGGTGCATGGATTAGAGAGGCTATAATGATCGATGAACATTTTTTATTATGTGAATTAGCACTTATTTTTTAATAATACCAATATCATTAATGTAATTAACAATTATTATTTACTACAATGATTATTTTTACAAAAATTTATAATCAGTAGTATCCTTTTTACGCGATATAGCTAGCATAGAGGTGGTAAATTTATAGTGAGGAGGGAGAGAGGGGAGAGAGTACACAGATTTGAAAGTGAACATGACTCTAATAAAATATTAGATAAATCTAAATGTATTGTACAAAAAAATGTTAACGTAACTGATATTGGGAGACACGATGAAGTTCTAACAAATGATGGTTCTACTGATAACGATAAATTGAAACCTCACAATAGTGGGATGAGCTCGAATCAAGAATTAATTAAAAATCATGCAATATCCTTAGATAGCCCTAACAACACAAAAACGTTTCAAAAATGTTTTTTAAACATTTTCTGGTAAACTTATATACGTTTGTGAATTTCGACAAAAATACCTATTTAAAACGTTTTTAAAACGTAAATTATGTCCGCATATTTTAGATTCTCAAGAGCAATGTAACGTTTATGAAAGGTTTAAGAAACGTTTAGAAAATGTTTTCTTGATGAAAATTTACGCAAGCTCAAATATCCAAACGTTTCCTTAACGTTTAAAAAACGTTTTATTTGGTATAATTTTTTCTCTATATAATAATTTTTGAGAATGATGAAATAAAACGTTTAAGAAACTTTTTAGAAACGTTTAGACATATAAGCCAACGTAAATTTTCACCGAGAAGATGTATTCTAAATGTTTCTTAAACGTTTTTAAAACGTTTTAAATATGTATTTTTGTAAAAATTTACGAACGTATGTGAGTTTACCAGAAAACGTTTTTAAAACATTTTGTGCTGTTAGGGAAAGCCTCTCCCCAATGACTGCGCTGGTCCTCTTCGGAGAGTCGAACAGGGAGGAGGGGTGAACTGCGTGCGTGCTTCCTGAATGTGACCTTTTTAAGGGCTCTTATTGGGCAAGTGCGTGAACTTCTAAGTGGTTATCATTCTTACGACATATTTAGAATTTGCTGAGACCTGGCTGGGTCCGTCTGTATCGGATGACTTCATTCTGGTCGGGGGGTACAAAGTGTTTAGACAAGACAAAAGCTTGCGTGGTGAAGGAGTTGCCTTGTATATTGAAGATAATCTAAAATGCACTATTTTGGCCACTTCGGAGACGCAAACTAGTAATAGTAGCGGTAAGCCGAAGGTGCCTGAATATATTTTCTGTACTCTGCAAGTTGGTGGCACCGAGCCCGTGCAAGTTTCTGTTATTCATCGTACTCCTGCTGTTTCGTTTATTAGAAACTCTAACTTGTTGAACGATTGATGAAATTTTTGTTAGGACTATTCCCATAAAATTATAATGGGGGACTTGAATGCCGATCTCCTTAAAGAGGGCAGTGATGCCAAGTTTCTTAGTAAGCTGTCGGCTGAGCTTTCGTTACAGTTGGTCCAGCACGGTGCTACGCATACTACTACGACGTCTCACACGTGGATTGACCTGATCTTTGTCGATGGCAACGACGTGATGTTTGATGCACGGAACCTACTGGCGAGCTTACGAAGTCGGCATAATTTAATTGACTTCTGTTTGCCTTGCAGCACTATAACTTTAAATCAAAAACCTATCATGTATAGAAACTATAAAAATATTTGTCCAACTGCATTGGGAGAGAAACTTGCCGGCTGTGATTGGTCGCCGCTTATGACTGACACAGTTGACCCTGAATCTGCACTTGGTTGCCTCTGTGACACTTTCACTACTGCAATCGCGAATTTGGCGCTGATGAAAGCATTCAAGCCTAATAAGAATAAGTTTCCATGGATAGATGAGGAATTGTCACAGATGCGGCGTGAGAGAGATGCTACATATCGTAGATACAAAAAGACAGAGGACAAGCAGTATCTCCTTGAATTTTAGCAGTTGCGTAGAGTGATAGACGAACGCACGGACCATGCTAAGACTGTTTATATTCACAATAGACTGTTTAATGCTCTTACAAGTGGTAATGTTTAGAAGGAGTTGAGAGACTTGGGACTGCTATCCCGACCTCAAGGGGATTCGAATGGATTAACTCCAGATGAGCTTAATGCGCACTTTGCTAGGGTGTCAGTCTTGCCGCAAGAGGATAGTAAAGAGCGATTGAGAATTCTTTCTTAATGCAATGAAAGTGGGTTTACCTTTAAACCAATTAGTTTTAATGATGTTGTTCTTGCAATTTCACATTTTTCCTCACAGGCTTGTAGTAAGGATAGCATTCTGCAAAGCGTGATAGTTAAAGCTTTACCATTTATTGGAAAATATCTTGTGACTCTGTTCAATTCCTCTTATGCGAGAGGGGGTCTTCCCTTGCCGTTGGAAGCAAGGACGTATTATACCATTGAAAAAGTGTGCTGCGCCTAAGCAGCCAAAAGATTTTAGGTCTATAGCTATCTTATGTTTTCTTCCAAAGGTTCTTGAGAAGATCGCCCATGGCCAACTGCAGGAGTACATTACATATAAAAAAGCTTACGGACGATATAAGGTCAGGTCTAGACAGAAAACTTGTCACGTTACTACTACTTTTTGACTTTAGTAAGGCATTCGACACGATCTCTTTCTCTAAACTTCTTGCGAGGCGTAGATCGATGAAGTTCTCCAGGGCCATACTCGGATGGATTAACTCCTATTTATCAGGTAGAAAACAAATGGTTTTTACGCATTTAAAGGAGGAATCGAATTGGCTAACAACCAACCTAGGAGTACCTCAGGGTTCGGTGCTGGGGCCTTTGTTGTTTTGCCTTAACATAAATGACGTACGTGACGCACTGGACTCTGGTTGCGTCGGGCATCTGCTGTATGCAAATGATCTTTGAATTCATACACAGGTTCCTTATGATGATGTGGATGAGGGGATCCGTATTTTACAGGGCGGTGTCAGGGTGGGCTGCTAGTATTTCTCTCACTTTGAATGCTAGTAAAACAAAGGCGATCGTCTTTGGAAGTAATCGTTTTATTAAAAATTTTTATTCGAATGAGCGAAAGATGATTGACCTGGGGAGCGGTATCGGTATTCCTTTCTCTGACACCGTTACGAGCCTTGGTGTTGTACTCGACTCTAAACTATCGTGGGAACCGCACATCAATATGATGACTAAAAAATTCAATAGAGTGATTTACAGTCTGAGTTTTTTCCGCTGGTACACCACTGAGGCACTGCCTAAACAGCTCGCAACCACCCTGCTGTCCCCACATCTTGATAACCGCTCAGTGGTTTTGCTCGATGCTTCGCAGGAGTTACGAAGATGGCTACAGACAATGCAAAGTTCATGTGTGAGATATGTATTAGGAGTGAGGATTGGTAATCATATCTCTCCCTATAGACATGCTTTGGGTTAGCTACGTACTGTTTCAAGGAGATAGTATTTTATGGCTGTGCTTATGTACAAAATCGTACGAATGAATACTCCCGAATATCTAGCGGGTCTCTTCACTAAATATATACCCAGAGCGACCACTAAGGGTGAGATTAAAGATCTCGCCCTTCATGCGCACTGAGACTGGAAGAAATTCCTTTTAAGTTCAAGGTTCGCATTTTTGGAACTCCTTACCTGCTGATATTAAAAATCTTACATCAACCAGCAGGTTTAAAGTCGCTTTGAGAAGGTATTTACTCGACCTCTATTAAACAGTATTATTTTCGGACTACATCATATGTGTTAATTTATTATGTTATGTACTTTTTATAGATTTAAGGCATGATTTTATTTATTGGCGTGATTGTAGGATGTGTGTGCATAGAGTGAATGATGATATTTTTTTATCAGCTTGACTTGTATATTACTGTACATTCAACCTTGTTCTGTGATTTTAATTTACTGCATACTGCTGATATTTTGACTGCGTTCTTTACACACTTGATTTTATGTAATTCTTTTGACTGATAGATATTTAAAACTGATTTTTAATTATATTATTTATACTCTTTGCGTGTATTTATTCGTGTTATCTGTGATATCACTTTTATTTAATTTATTGACTTACTATTACAGTATTATCATCTCTATTATATTTTATGGCTGTGATATATTGTACTATTTCAATTTTATATATGCAAGGCTATTTCAAGTATTTTATGTATTTTAGCTTTATTTGTAATTTTACACGCTCTTTTTGTAATTATAATACAAAATAAAACAATATCCAATCTAATCCAATATAAGTTTTGTATTACATTATAAATTTCCGAATAAATACGAATTCAATCATTGAGTTGTTCATCACCGTCCGTAAAGTGCAAATTATCATTTCGTATAATGATAATTGTCATAAATAGAGCACTTACAGCAGTTAGAGACGCATCTTAATCCTTTGAAACCCTCCTTGCGCGAAATTTCCACGCAATACTTGTATTGTATATTCCTTGCGCGATATTTGAACGCAATACTTATGTTGTATATTCCTTGCGCGATATTTGAACGCAATACCTATGTTGTATATTCCTTGCGCGATATTTGAACGCAATACCTATGTTGTATATTCCTTGCGCGATATTTCAACGCAATACCTATGTTGTATATTCCTAGCGCGATATTTTAACGCAAGACCGATGTTGTATATTCCTTGCGTGATATTTTAACGCAATACCTATATGGCTGATTCCATTTCAAATCGAACAGTCAGTATACACTCAAGTCACCAATTACTGCGCTAATGGAGTATGTGTATTTTTTTATTTTGCTGAAATATCAAAATTGCATCAGATATGCACTTTTGAAAATTGCATACAAAAACTAAATGTTAAAACTGAAAATGTTGAGAATAACTTTAGAGGGCTATCGTTTTACCAATTTTCAATGAATTTTGGTAAACCTTATTTTGTTTTATTATGTTTTAAGCCCTCTTTAATTCAGTGCAAGAAATTTCAAAAAAGACTAAAAAATGACTAAGATATGTACATTTTACCAAAAACGCACTTTTTATGCACATGCATTTTTCTCGAAAAACCCATTTTTTTTGCTGAAATTTTTTGTGCTTATAGAGGACCAAATTGCCTATCTAATGGTACTTGGTTGATCCCGTACTTATTTGTTTGAAGCGAGAAAAAAAATTCACAAATTTTATTGGTGAAAAATTTTTGTATATACGTTCGGAAATTTTAAGCAATGTAGGTTTAAACACTATCCTTCTTTTAGCATTACCCAGGAACAACGACGTGGACGTAGAAGGTTTCTGTTCCCTTCGAGGTGCTTTTTTAAAGTGAGTTCCCCTTGCCTCTCACTGTTGGGATATGTCAAAAATATAATTATAAATAATTACTTTTTTTTATTTTTGCCCTTATTATTTTTAGTTCTAAGTGTAGCCTTACGACGTATGACTTTTTTTTTCTTGTCTTTCACTTTAGTCAGTGCATGTATAGCTGTTCTGCCAACAAATATATGCGATTTCAATTCCCCAAGTTGTTTTAACCACATATGACTTTTTTGAATCCCATTATATTTAGGAACTGTACTCCATTCAATATTTTTTTCTTTTCTAAATTTTTCAATCTCATTTATTGGTAATAATATGATTTTGATTGCACTGGTGTACTTTTGAACCCAATTTATAAAATCGTCAACATTTTGTATTGATTCTTCATGAACTCTTTTTAAGTTATGTGAAGTAGCATAATGCTTTAGAGGCCCACCTATTCCATCAACGGCTCCTTTCCCATGACTAGTCGCAGAAAATAACCATTTTATTTGATAAGAAAAATGTTTGAATTCATGTAGCTGAAAACGATTTTTAAATTGGCTTGCAGCTCCATCTGATATAATAGTGACTTTAGTAACTAAATCATTTTTCATAAGATCGATAATTTTATTTATTGCTAATAGCGCATATGCAGTATCATGCTTTTTGTCGTCACTAACGATCGCAAAACTTTGCGTTATCTCTCCTTAGTAACAGACTGCAGTAAAAATAGAAATTTGGTTATTTACCCAATGATTTCCTTGAACCGCTTTATTATTTATTACAGACCAATTTTCTGCAAAATCAACGTGGATAATTAACTTAGTAGGATCAGCTTTACCTTCTTCTTTTTCTTTTTTTATAGCTTCACGTTAAATATTTTTTATGTATACGTGAGTACTTGCTTTTAGTGCGCAGATTGAAAATTTTTCTTTACTAGCTACATTCATGCGCGCAAAGCGCGCAACAAATTTATACTCCAGGGTCAACTATGGATATAATAACATCTATAAGTATGATAAGTAATTTTAATAAACGCAATTATTTTAGTAGCAATTTTATTGTTTTTAAAAAAATGATGAGTGGTCATCTATCAAATATTAATTTTAAATAAAAACTAAAATTATGAACCTTAAAGCCAAACAGTACGAAGTGCCTTTAATATGTCATCAAAAAATAAAAAAATTAAATTAAAAGAAATTTTTAATATAATTTTTTACATACATAATTTTCAATATTTATATTAGTTTTTTGGCATGTAGGATATAAGATCAAACTCTAGATACCGCAGCATACAACTGACCATGATCAAAAACTTCTCTTCATCAATCAATAATTATATTATTCTTTTAAACAGCTAACAACAGCTAAAATTTTTTTTAAGCAACTGAATAAACTAATAGCAGTATCTGTTTCAATTTTTCTTTATTTACAACATATAAGTGATTTGAAACATAATAGAGACAAATCTGCGTTGGTTACACACTGTAAAAATTCTAGCCATAGCTTTGATACAAACATAGGAACCTCAAACATATTAGACATTGAATGCAACTATCAAAAAAGATTGCTATCAGAAATGATACATATTAAAAAATATGAAAATTGCAATAATACACGACACTCAAAAATTAAACAACGTATATAATAAATACATAGTTGAATTATTAAAAAGAAATTAATTTTTTTGATAAAACGGTTTTAAGAATAAATTATTTACAATAAAACGCAATAATTGTTAAATTAGATTAAATATAATTAAATCAAATTCATTCATGTGAGTCAAAATCTTGAATCAAATACCAAGTACATAAAAGAAAACACTTGCTAGTCACTTTGTACATACGTAACTCACCTAAATTACCTATGTTAAAGATTTGTATAACCAAAGAAAATAGACGCTTATAGAAGGATTCTTCTGGGTTACATTTTTCGTCCTAAAGCCTGGGTAACACTTCAACATTGTTTGTATATCTATACATATGAAAAATGTGCTATATATATGATTTATATAGATATAAAAATACATGGGATTTGATGGCGTCCCCAAGTAGCTGGGTAACAGAACCAACTCATTTTTGGCAGAAATTTCCCATGTACGCTTCTATCAGCGTCTATATTCGTTGAAATAACTTATACTTCATAATGTCACGTAGATCATGACGACGCATATTAGATTGCGTAAATTTTTATTATTAATAGAAATATCTATTATTATACATTTTACAAAACAAAAATAGTTATGTAATACCACATGTTTAATACTTGTAAGTTTCATTTTTTATTTTTATTGTTACGCCTAAAATGTATTGTTTTAGGTGATGTTTTTTTAATGTATTGTTGATGAATTTAGAAATTTTTAATCATTAAGAAACTGTTATCAGTTGTTATTAAATTTTATGTTTTAGCACCTGAAGTGGCCTCTCTAAAAAATAGAGGAGAAAAGTCGTTTTTTCTCTTATAGAAATAAAGAAAAATTGAAACAACTGCTGCTATTAGTTTATTCACAGTTAGAAATATCAAAGACAAAGTCTGTTAAAACCAGTTAATAGACAAAAATGTGTGTTACTTTAACAAACAAAATGTCTTTAAAGGATTTAACAAACAAATGTCTGTTAAAATTTTACTTATAAATTACAGACATTGTCTGTCAATGTACTAAAACTTTTTTTGGTCTTGTTTTCCGTACACATACATACACGTTTTATATATATTTTTATTTTTTAAATTCACGTTTAAGGAGTCTCATGTGCTAGCTATAGTTTGCTATAGTTTGTTGTTCATAATAATCAAAAGTTTAAAAAATTCTTCAATATTTTGAAAAACATTAATTTATACCTGGAAAAAAATCTCTGCAAATTTTTAGTTAGACTTATCGACTGATTTTATTATTTATGCTCACTTAAAGTTTATCTTTTTACTACTATGAGATACAAAACACGCGGACTTCGAGTGAGCACATATAAATAAATTAGTTGATAAGACTACTTGAAAATTTGTAGAAATTTTTTCTAGGTATAAATTAATTTTTATCAAAATTTTGAAGAGTTCTTTAAACTTTTAATTTTTATGAACAACAAACTATAGCTGACATATAGAGACTCCTTAAATTAATAAATGTACAAGAACTCAAGAAATATTAGAAAGAACGTTTTTTATTATATCTTATACAATATTATATTCGTTTATAATATGATATTCGTTGTCTAATGAATAGCTTTCGTGACATTTACAATGATATAATTTTAATAATTATTAACAATTTTTATAAACAAATTATAATAATACGTTTTTTCGAAAAAAAAAAAAAAAATTATGATATTTTTCAAGTCATTTTGAGTAAAAAAGGTTCTCATGAACATATTGCTAAAATGAACTGAATCGGCAAAAAAAAATCGCAGTTTGAAAAAACGCGATTTTTCAAAACTTTGACAGCCTATAGCTCAGCTTCTACTGATTTCATTTTAACTCACAATAGCTTAAATTGTTGGTTAAAATATAAACTTAAAGATTACAGTAGTTAGCGACCGTATTTATAAAAAATCGCGTTTTTCAAACTTTGCAATTTGTTTTCTGCCGATTCAGTGCATTTTAGCAATATGTTCATGAGAACCTTTTTTACTCAAAATAAACTAAAAAAATATGATAAAATTTTTTTTTAAGTGCATTTTTATAATTTGTTTATGAAAATTGTTAATAATTATTAAATGCGCCATTTTCAGACATTCTACCCAAAAAATTCGGATTCAGCAGGTCAAAAATACATAAAAAAACCTGGGTAGAATTGAGGACCTCGATCGACCAAGACTTATGTAGTTTGCCCCTGGACTATCTATTTTAGTCGTTTGTTACGGACATTTTCAGAATCAACTGACATAAAGTCTGTTAAATCGTCACATCCTTGTTTGTTACTTCAACAGACAATTTAGTAACAGAAAATAAAAGTTAACAGACTACACAATTGTTTTTAACCGTGTTCAGTTCCTTAAAACAATAATTATATTATCAAACGTTTGTCCACGTAATTTACTAATCGTCATAGCAAAAGATAATTCACATGAAAATTACGTTCTTTTAAATGTAAAAGGAATATTCATTTTCACAATATAATCTACTACGGTTTGGAAAAATATTATCTTATACCACCCGTCAAAATTTTACATTTTAATAAATGATTAGAAAATTCTAAAATTTGCAATCTCGCACTATTGCATGAACCTTTATTAATACTTATATTTCTTATAAGCATTACAATAAATTTTTCTCTCAAATGTAATTTACTGGAAGGATTAAAAGAATTTAAATATTCTAGAAGAAACATTTCATCTGATTCATTATTGATTTTCATCACTATCAATTTCCGAGTTTTAAAATAATGTATGAAAATAATATAAATTTTGCAATAAAGAATCAAAAAGTTTTTCACAAAAAAACATTTTATTTTTTACTTGCATTAAATTTTGTTTCAACTCATTCATATAAAATTGTTTTCACTAATTATTATATGCGTTACATCTTTAGTTTGGATAGCATTAAATTAAATTAAATATTGCAGTAAATTAAATTTTTAAATACTATTATTGGTAATAAGAGTTTAAAAATCCCTCATTATTTAAAATTACAAAAGCATCTTTTTCATCTTTATATATTTAATGACTATTAAATAAATGACTTTACTTAGCTACTTCATAACCGCATTATAGGTAATAATAAATATATCTATTACATTTATTTGAACTTAAGCATTTACAAAAACGCTGCCAAGTGCTTTGGTGTAATGCTTTCTCATAGAGCTCATTATGTTAGAGTATTTTGATTTCGTTTTGCTTTCTCAAAAAAAATTATTGTATCGGTGAAAAAATTTTTTCTATTTTTTCGTTAATTTGTACATATTTAGACTCCGGGAGTCAAAAAAAGTGGTTTCAAATAAAAATTTTTTCAAAATTTTCAAAATGCTCTAAAATTAAAACTGCGCTAAGAAAATTAGTTTTTAAAAATGTTTTTCTTCTGACAGTAGCGGATAACTTGCATGCGAATTTTGGGGCAAATCTATAGAGTAATTTACGTAAAATAAAAGAAAAATGAATTTTTTTTCTTCAAATTTTACAAAATTATCTAAAATTAAAACCACGCTAAGAAAATCAATTTGGGTGGGGCTCGAACATTAGAATGTTTTTTATTTAATGAATATTTATTTAGAGTGCCACAATTACGAATAGCGTATTCCATAATTTAGAATAAAGTAATAATGAATTTTCATGATTTCAAAAAGCAGTAGTGATAATCTCAAATTATTCGATTAAAATATTTAGAGTTCTTTCGAAATCTTGATATAATTTATTCTAAATTTAGACGTACATTTATTTTGCTACTTCTTATTTCGATAAAGTGAATATTCTAAAATGCTTTACTCGCATTAGTTATTTTCGTTACTTCAGTCGCTGAAAATACGAAAATTCTAAAATGAATAAATGAACAGTCTTGATATGCACATAATTTATATGAACTTCTAAATAAATGTTAATTAAATAAAAAACATTCTAATGTTCGAGCCCCACCCATCAGTTTTCAGAAGTTTTTCTTTTGGTAGTTGCAAATAATTTCCAAGCAAATTTTAGAGCAAATCCATCGAGTACTTAAAGTAAAATACAAAAAAAAATTAAAAATTAGAATTGAAAAAAAATGTTTTAAATTGTTCTAAAATTAAAACTATGCCAAGAAAACCAGTTTTCAATAGCTTCCGTACCAGTTAGACAAAAAAATAAATTGTATGCAAAATTTGAAGGAAATCTGTCGAGTACTTTTCGAGATCTAATTGACGTAATGAGTACATACACACACACATACATACAGACATTTTCTGCCCTACAAAAAAAAATCAGGTGAGAGATCATCACATGAGATTTTGGCATGATAAATCACCTAAGAAATCAGGTGATTTCTCGCCTGATTTTTTTAACAGGGTGGAAACCACTTTTTTCCACGAGTCTGAATATGTAAAAATTAATAAAAAAATAGAACAAATTTTTTTATTGATACAATGTTTTCTTTATAAGAAAGTAGAAGTGTATTAAAATATATTTATGACTCATAAATCTTAAGACATGATACACATACAACATTATTTCATTTTAAATAGTGTTATTAAATAAACAAAATCAAGTTTTTAACTAATCAAAAGGATTTTAAGCATCAGATAAGGGTTTTTAAAACTATTCATGGATCAAACTTTTTTATTTAATGTATATTTAAGCTAAAAAAGAAGTTTTATTAGTTAATATTATAATAACAAAAAATTATCAATTACATTTAAATCTGATTTTTTTCAGACTGAAACTCAGGTCTGATAGCTCAAATAACTACAGTTGAGTAGAAAGTGCATAGGCGCCCAAGTTATTTCAGCTTATGTCTGTATATTATAAAATAACCCATATGTATAAGTAAACTAATCAGTTAAATATATTATATTAAATATTAATTCATTTTATATTATAAAATATAACACACCTATATTAGTAAATATTCAAATTTTTATTAAAAATATAGTCATATGGCTTGTTTGTCAACTGTAATGCAAATTTTATATATACAAATATATAAAAAGGATGCTTACTATAGTTATAATTTTATCAGCATGTTAATTATTTTTAAGCTTTATTCATTAAAACATAAATTGTTTTTCCATTTTTAATTTCATGTATTAATATTTAGTTAAATAGTAATGTATATAATAAAATAACTCACTCGTATAAGCAAACTATTCAGTTAAATACATTATATTAAATATTAATTCATCGTATATCATAAAATAGCACACTTATATAAAATGAATAAGTAAATTATTCAAATTTTCATTAAAAATAGACATATAGCTTGTTCGTCAACTGTAATACAAATTTTATATGTTAATCTATAACAAAGCTGCCTATCGTAGTCATACTTTTATCAGTGTGTAAATTATTTTCAAACTACATTTACTGAAAACACACATTTTATACTTCTATTTATTTATGTATTAATATTTAATATAATAAGTTTAACTAAATAGTATTGTATATTATGAAATAGCACACTCGTATAAGTAGATTCTTTAAATTTTCATTAAAAATAGACATACAGTTTGTTCGTCAATTGTATCATCCATTGTTATCAGTAAATTTTGATCTTGATTTATTCTAACCTTATTTTTTTTATTAAAATGTGCATAAATTTATCTTTAAAACATTAGTTAAATATATTACTTTTTTTTGGTACTTTGATGATTTTTAATCTGAGTAATAGAAATATAGAATAATAAAACTTTCATAACCTCAAACCTTCATAACCTCAAACCTTCATTAATTGCTGTTACTATACTTATTTTTAAATGAAAAACAATTAAAAATATATACATATTGTACCTGCATTAAGCAATACTTATGCAATAAAGGAATAAATTACTTATCTGAATTGTTATATTATTTGATGTCTTTACAATTTTACTGGAATTTTTAAATAAAAGGTAGTCACCTAGCTTGTGCTCATAGTTATATATTTTATCATTAAACTATACATTAGTTATATACATAAATAATATTGCTGGGTTTGAAATAAAATATTCTTATTCTATTTTGATTGAGTTACTTCTATTATATTTAAAAAACAATGCCTAGAAATTAATTTTTATTAATTTAAAAAATCTAAACCCTTTAAAATTTAATTTTTGGCGCCTATTCTATATCGACCAATCAGGATTCGATCTTTAGATGCTTCAACATGGCGGCTCATCATTTTTTTAAGAAGGAAAAACTGATACGCTTACTGTTTGTTTGATAAGATTACCATTATCCCACAAAGCAAACGTAATTTCATCTTCACAATTTTCTTTCAGTTTTAACAATTTTAATGTGATACCCTCACTACCGAGGCAATAATTGCATTCTTGCAAGAAACACGAATCAGATGGTTCAGAACACAACATTGCGTTAGTTATTTCTGAACGAATTAAATCTAATTCAGAATTATTATCGCCTCTAAAACGAATTAAACTTGTAAGAAACAGTTCAAAATTTTCGCAATGCACACAAAGACAAGTTTCCTTCACAGGGCTTGTTAAGACGAAACTTGGTCTTAGACTATAGAATTTCGATTTTCCTATTTGTAAGTTTGTATTTTCTTGTCTTAATTGACTATATGTTTCTTTTAAGCTTCAAGTAAGAAATCGTTCAACTTTTTTAGTTTTTGTATTATTAACTTTAACAGTAACAACATCAAATTTATTTGGACTTTGTCTACTACAATTAAAATCATCATTTAAAAAATATTCCATAGCGATATTTTTTGTATTTTCATCAATAGTATGACCAGTATATGAATCTGGCTCCGAATAAACTCCTTTATTTTTCACGAGATTTCTTGATTTATTTATCATACACTCGCTTATATTCGGGAATAGTGAGCAAATTTTTATTTTGCTTAATTTTGAAGGTAGTAGAGTTAGAAGTTTTATTTTCTCCGAAACAGAAGAACATTTTTCTAAAGCCGATTTAAAATTTTCTACAAATTCGTTCCAATAGTTTTCAGTCGAACTTTTGTCCGATTCTATTGATTCGACTGAAATGCCATACGCATCCTCTAATTTACTTCCGACAGTAGCAGAAAAAGCTGAATTTAAAAATTTTTTCTTTTTAGATACGTAATTTTTTGTTAAATTTTTAGGTATTGCAGTTTTTATTTTTAGCGGTGAGACGCATTGAGGTAAAATTGTATTAATACTCTCGTTCAATTCCTGTATTCGTTCGGGTGTCTTGGGGATAAAATCATCATGTTTTCCGCTAAAAAGTTCAGTGATTTCATTTTCAGATGTAGATTCAAGATCACTTAAAATCATTTTTGATATGCGTTCATGGCAATTTTTGCATACATTAGTAGAGGGCAGTATATTTAAATCTGGATAAAGCTGTGCCAAATTAATGGCCAAATCTTCCAACGGTCTAAAACGTAAATTTCTGCTTTTATAAACTACCTTCTTATGCATTTGAAAAAGATCGGGACATCGAATTCTTGTAGAAGAGTGAATTTCGGACATCGTAACTGCGGAGTTTTGTTTACTTTTTCACAAGTCCGAAAAGTACCTTTCAAAGCGGACGTAAAAATAACTAGCTTGTATATAACAATTCTAATATGCTGTTTTGGTTACGCGAGGTATTTGTCCGCGAATGAGCCTCCTATTGTCTGTACATCGAAACATACATAATATAGATATACATGAATAGAATTATTATTTTCCATTTTTTAATATTTATTTTTATATTACGAATTTTTATATATATATATATGTATATATATATATATATCACTATTGATGATATATACATTCATACAAAGGTAAACAAATAATGAGCGGAGCATGCGACAGCGTTGGAATGAACATTGCTTAAGACTTTCGAACGTATATACAAAAATTTTTCACCAATAAAATTTGTGAATTTTTTTTCTCGCTTCAAACAAATAAGTACGGGATCAACCAAGTACCATTAGATAGGCAATTTGGTCCTCTATGAGCACAAAAAATTTCAGCAAAAAAAAAATGGGTTTTTCGAGAAAAATGCATGTGCATAAAAAGTGCGTTTTTTGGTAAAATGTACATATCTTAGTCATTTTTTAGTCTTTTTTGAAATTCCTTGCACTGAATTAAAGAGGGCTTAAAACATAATAAAACAAAATAAGGTTTACCAAAATTCATTGAAAATTGGTAAAACGATAGCCCTCTAAAGTTATTCTCAGCATTTTCAGTTTTAACATTTAGTTTTTGTATGCAATTTTCAAAAGTGCATATCTGATGCAATTTTGATATTTCAGCAAAATAAAAAAATACGTATACCCTTATTTTTAGGGTAGAATAACATACTCCATTAGCGCAGTAATTGGTGACTTGAGTGTATACTGACTGTTCGATTTGAAATGGAATCAGCCATATTGTATGTTCTTTGCGCGATATTTCAACGCAACGCCTGATAAACTGAATATTCTTTTTATTTTATAGTCATTTGTTTCCATTATTTCTCTTGTTTAGATTTTTTTTATCATCTCATTAAGAGTTTGCTTTTCATCATTCTTTTCTAATGATCTTTTTTGAGATTCTTTTTTCTTTTCTCTCTCAACTTTAGCTTTTCCTTGTGCTTCCTTGATATATTCAGGATCTCGTATAGGCATATGCCTTTTTCGACGACTGTCAATGATTTCAGGAAGTAAGCAATCTCTGTAGAATTGAGTTACTGTAAATAACATGTTCTGAATAGAATCCTCATTTCTTTCAATCCTTATTATTTTCATATCCACCAGAATAAAAATTACAAATAAACAATAAAGCTTCCCATTAACGCAATTTGATAATAATAATCATAATTTTCTTTTAAATGCGCGTTGTCGTCTACAAAGGGTACCCCCCGTTAAGATAGTCAATTTTGCCCCGTCCCTGAAATTTTTGTTTGACCTTGTAACTTTGTTTAGGATTTAGGTTTGACCTTAGAACTTTATTTATGAATTTAATTATGCAATCACGTCAGAAAAATAAGATTTACAAATATCTGCATCATATTTTTGCACGAATCCACATTTTAGATTAGGTATTTAAACACTTCTTTCATGATTTTGTTGATATTTCACTACTTTATATGTGATAAAATCTTTCAAATATTATATTGCTTTAATAAAAGAAAATATTTTGGTAAATATATTCTTTCACAGGTACAGCTATATTAAGTACGGTCAAAATATCAACTTAAGATTACATATGAATTTATATTTCGTAAGAAAAACCTATCAATACAAACATTATCATCATGATTTAATAATATGAACCTTAACTTTAACATTTTTAACACTATGTAATCTAAATCTGCACTTAAGTAACACTTTTGCGAGAGCTATATGGTCTATTTTTACACTGTGTAAAATAAATGTGAGCATGCGAGTACATTGAAATCTTGTTTACATATCTCATATTAATATTACAATATTAAATATATTTTTGTTAAAAAGTGCATATTATTCACAATTATTTTATAACATTTGCAATCGTTTTAAAGATCATAAATAAAGATTGCACTTATGTCATGTATTGTATTATATTATCTCCATTGACATAGGTACGAATCCAGTAACGTACGTCAAGTAACAATTGTTAGGCTGGAAGTTATAGTCTTTACTCAGTCCTCAGATATCTATCTATGTTCTTACTCTTTTTCCATAAGAAGAACAAGGATAGAATATTTGAGAACTGAGTAATAACTACAACTTCTAGCCTTAGACTTGAGTTGGATCTATGATTTTGAGCCATTAAAAAACTTTATGGCCCGAATTCATAGTCGTGTCTTGAGTATTAAGTATGACTCAATACTTGAGTTTCATTATTTGAGTGTCAGCTGTTACTTCAATTGAGTGCTACATGAAGAGGTTATCACAGTTAGTTATGAAACAAAATCACACAAATTAAATAGTCGTCGGTAAGGATGTAACACTCAATTGAAGTAACAGCTGATATTTAAGTAACGATACTTAATTTTCAAGTCATACTTAATACTCACGACACGACTATAAATTCGGGCCTAAGCTCGGGCCAAAGAAAAGTAACATGTATAATATTTTGTAGATAGAATAACGAATATTACTATAAAAAATATAATCCCATATTTATTAATTTTATATATTAGGTAAAGATTTATTTCTAACGAAATTGTAGTTTAAAACGATAATATTATTTCATGGGCTATATTACAATATTATGACAACATTGTATAATAAAAATTGATTCGATATTAAATGGTTCGTTACAATTATTATTGTAGATGTTTAAGAAGATCTTTCGATAAAACATTAGGGCAAAATATTCGAATTATAATTTGTATGTGGTTAAGATAATAAATCCAAAACGTTTGATAATATATAGGGCTATTACACGCTAGAAAAAAAAAACAGAAACAAATATAAGAAATACATTGTTCCTATATATATGAGAAATAAACGCGTCGTTCTTAGCAACAACTTGCTATTCCTCATATATATAGATATAGAAGTAATGTATTTCTTATATCTGTTCCTGTTCTTTTTCTAGCGTGTAATAGCCCTATATTATCAAAGGTTTGAGATTATCTATCTTAATTGTGTGATTTTGTTTCATAACTAACCGTAATAACCTCGTAATGTAGCACTCAATTGAAGTAATAGCTGATACTCGAGTAATGAAACTTAAGTTTTAAGTCATACTTAATACTCAAGACACGACTATGAATTCGGGTCATAATGTTTTTAATGGCTTGAAATCATAGACCCAACTCAAGTCTAAGGCTAGAAGTTGTAGTTACTCAGTTATCAAATATTCTATCCTTGTTCTTCTTATGGAAAAAGAGTAAGAACATAGATAGATATCTGAGAACTGAGTAAAGACTATAACTTCCAGCCTAACAATTGTTACTTGACGTACGTTACTGGATTCGTACCTATGTCAATGGAGATAATATAATACAATACATGACATAAGTGCAAACTTTATTTATGATCTTTAAGACGATTGCAAATGTCATAAAATAATTGTGAATAATATGCACTTTTTAACAAAAATATATTTAATATTGTAATATTAATATGAGATATGTAAACAAGATTTCAATGTACTCGCATGCTCACATTTATTTTACACAGTGTAAAAATAGACCATATAGCTCTCGCAAAAGTGTGACTTAAGTGCAGATTTAGATTACATAGTGTTAAAAATTATTAAATCATGATGATAATGTTTGTATTGATAGGTTTTTCTTACGAAATATAAATTCATATGTAATCTCAAGTTGATATTTTGACCGTACCTAATATAGCTGTACCTGTGAAAGAACATATTTACCAAAATATTTTCTTTTATTAAAGCAATATAATATTTGAAAGATTTTATCACATATAAAGTAGTGAAATATCAACAAAATCATGAAAGAAGTGTTTAAATACCTAATCTAAAATGTGGATTCGTGCAAAAATATGATGCAGATATTTGAAAATCTTATTTTTCTGACGTGATTGCATAATTAAATTCATAAATAAAGTTCTAGAATACGATTTCATAATATAAATAATAATACAAAGTCGGCAAACGAGTTACAATCAGCCAAAAACGTCGAAAAATGAGTTTTTTGCTTTTTTAACTATGGCGCACCAACAGGAAATATCTGGAAAAATTCAGGCAAGTAATTTTAAACAAAATACAAGTTTTTTTGCAAGAATTGGCCCTGTACCGCATTTTTCGTGAAAATAGGAAGGGTGACAATTTTTTTTCATCTTTTTAGGTTATATAACATCATCAAATCTTTATGAAAAAATTCTACGTGATTTCTCACCATTTAAGCTATAAGCACGATTTTCTTGGGGTTTTTTTACTGACTAGATGCGGAGAAAAAAAATAAATAGTGAAAAAGTCATTTTTTCCATGCTGTGGACAGGGGGAGGGGGGTCGTGGTCTGCAAATATGACAAAAACTATTTTTTTTTCATCCAAATCAAAGTTACAAGGTCAAACAAAAATTTCAGGGACAGGGCAAAATTGACTATCTTAACGGGGGGTACCCTTTAAATTCTTTGCCTATATACAATTTCTTGTTCCTGATAGCATCTTCTGCATGTAAATGTTTTGCTGTGTAAGGACTTTTAATTTTGACGATTCTGTTTTCACCTTCCAATGCACCAGGTGTACCTGCTATTCCCAGAATTTTGTTATCGATAAATAATCCACATGGTCGTATATCGTATCCTTGCCCACACAGCATGGAAGATTTCACTGAAATATTTCGAATTATTCCACTGGAATATTTCAATGGAAGCTCCCATGCAGATTATTGGAAGTCTCCACGGAATATTTTAAAATATTCCA
Organism: Anastatus disparis; assembly: GCA_017163975.1. Taxonomy (NCBI): domain Eukaryota; kingdom Metazoa; phylum Arthropoda; class Insecta; order Hymenoptera; family Eupelmidae; genus Anastatus; species Anastatus disparis. The sequence goes on along the minus strand of JAFFSR010000044.1, from coordinate 1,233,716 downwards.
CTGAAATTTTCCATTGAAAGCTTCCATGGATATTTCAGGAATATTTCAAAGGAATGTTCAAAAAGTTTTCTCGAAATATTCCATGAAATATTCACGGAAGATTTCTGAAATATTTCATGAAATATTTCATGGAAGATTCCAGGAAGGTTTCATAAGCATTTCGCTGGAAGATTCCGAAAAGCTTTTAAATCGTACAGCAGAATATTACATAAATATGCCATAAATATTGCACGAAATATTTCACGTAAAGATTTCAGTTATCTTTCGGTGAAAGATTTCAGGAAGATTCCGTAAACATTTCACTGAAAAATTTCGACAAACTTTAAAATCGTACAGCGGAATATTACATAAATTTTCCATAAATATCCCACGAAATATTTCACGTAAAGATTTCAGTAATCTTCTGTTGAAATATTTGATGAAAGATTTTAGGAAGATTCCATAAAAATTTCGCTGAAAGATTTCGATGAACTTTAAAATCGTACAGCGGAAAATTACATAAATCTTTTATAAATATTCTACGAAATATTTCACGCAAAGATTACAGTAATATTCCATTAAAATATTCCATGAAAGATTTCAGAAAGATTCCATAAACGTTTCATTGGAAGATTTCGAAAAACTTTGAAATCGTACAGCGGAATATTACATAAATCTTCCAAAAATATTCCACGAAATATTTCACAAAAAGATTAAAGTAATCTTTCAGTGGAATGTTGCATGAAAGATTCTAGCATGATTCCATGAAGTTTTCATTGAAGGTTACGCGGAACGTTACGGGAGGTTTCCAGTGACGCCGATAGGGGGATGTTCGTTAAATTGGAGTTTTATCCCCAAGTGGTTGGAAGATACCACACTTACTATATAAGCGAAAGGCTATCAGCGCTTTGATGTGTACAGTCGAAGCGAATATGTAAATGCAATTTTATAACTAAATGTTTATGTATGCGTATATGTATTGATGTATAAGTTTAATGTGTTATTATATAATATATATACTATCCCCTCACAGCATTTCACATCTTCCAAAAATCTTCCAGGAACATTTCATGAAAGATTTCATGAAACCTTCTATGGAAATATTCTTGAAATCTCTTAAGAATATTCTTGAAATATTCCAATGTAGGAAGAATCAAAGACATACGAATATTAAAGGAATATTTCATGAAAGATTCCCGAAATATTCCAAATCTTCCGTGCCAACATTCTGCGAATCTTGCATAAATATTTTACGATAGATTTCTAAAATCTTTCAGAAATATTTCATGGAATATTTTATGAAAGATTCCTTAAATCTTTCGTGCATATTCCATGAAAGGTTCATGAAATGTTTCAAATCTTACGTTCCAATATTCCGGATATCTTTCATGGATGTTCTAACGGAATATTTCATGCAATATTCCTGCAAGATTCCTGAAATATTTCAATGAAAGATCTGAGATGTTCTAAATCTTCCAATGAAGTATTCTTGGAATCTTCCAACAATATTCCATGGAATATTCCAATGTAGGAAGAATCAAGGACATACGAATATTACAGGAATATTCCATGAAAGATTCCTAAAATATTTCAAATTTTTCATGCCAATATTCCAGGAAGCTTCCATAAATATTCCATGCTGTGTGGGTGATCCCTTAAAATTTGTTTAGCTACAACTTCCATTGCGATCCCGTGATTTAATGCAATCATACAATATATTGGAGACTAATGATGCACACGAAGTTTCTGGACGTCTTTTACAAATTTTACCCATTTTCGAAGCAGTAACTAACCATTTTCTCAATGTTCTCCATTCACTGCATGTACTTTGATCTCTCGTGCGGAGTTCTATTTCGTCCTTTTGAAGCTGCTAATCAGACAATATTCGATAATGTTGATGACGAAGTACTTTATATTCTTCTTCTGGTAAATCAACTTGATAAGCATGAATACCATAATTTTTATCAACTGTAGTAAATTTTTTCTTTATTCTTTTTTCAGTACAATCACTTTTTCTGAAGTTCCTAAGTTGATTTAATTTTGCTCTTTCTTGTTGAATATTTTGTGCAATTATTGGTACTTCTTTGCTATTAGCTTCACATACTAGACCTACAGTTTCCGGCGTATTATATGATATGACACCGGGAATGATAAGAATCTTTTTTTGCAAAATGTATACGCTTTGCTCCAATAGTTTTTGCTATTAGCGCATTGAAACTCTCTGATTTGTTTGTAGTAACATTATGTAGTAAGCTTTTGGCATTTCTCACAGCTCGGAAAACACTACTTTTAATGTCATCAAAGAGATTATTTTGTCGCAAAAGTGACACAACACTTTCCGAAAATAATTTGTCTCCACTAAAAAAAATCTCATCAATTGTATTAAATGTCCAAGTTGACGGATTTCTTATGGTACTCGTTGCAATACTAAAAGCAGACATTGCTATGCACTGTAATCCTCTAGTTTCATTTGAAAAACTGTCATGACCTTGATAAACTGAACCTCTTAAAATAAATTCATTTTGTGTCAATTGTATTGCAGATTGATCTGTAGTTGCATCCAATTCTTTCTTAGTTATCATTTCTTTGTTCTGGTACATCTGCACAATAGGTAATGGTTCTACTGGCATGTTTGTCTCGTTAACTTTAGTATGAACTACTGATTTATTGCTGAAACCATCAATAATAATGTCTTCAACGACATTATTATACTTTCTTCGCTACAACTATTAACATCTTTGAAAGACTCAGATGTTTTTTCACCAGTAGAAGTTGTCGGTGTTTTGTTCGCTTTTCTGCTGCAATAAAAAATAAAAAATAAAAAAAATTAAACCGCTGAGTTATATATACGGGAAAAAAATGTATTGAAAAATGAAAAGTCTACATGATAATTTTATTAAAATATTTTAATATAGTTTATCGCTAAATATTTTAAATTAATAAATTTGTAGTATATTTATATATTAAGCGTGTTTTATGTAAAGAAATATTTATAACTAATAAAATATTGTCTTATAAAAATACAATTATTTTGTCTATTGTGAAGTTATTTCAATAAGAAAAACATAAAATAACAACAGAAATCGTTATAAATCAATTATATTACAATTAAGAGCAATAAAAAATTAGTCATAGTTTCAAATATGAAATGAATAAATAGATAATTAAATTATAAAATAATTCAGTATTATGATTAATGTTATTATTACTGAAAAAATTTTTTTGATTAACATCAAATAACTACCAATTAATTATTAGTCATTCAAATGGAATAATAAATTGAGACAAATAAATTTTTAACAAGCCCAAATTGAAAATCATACTACTTATTTACAAGGAAAACTAAAAATTAAAAGTATATTTGAGGCTTTATTTCACATTCAAGAAGGTGCGAACCTATGAATTTGGTTTTATAAGGTTTTACAACTTTTTGTTCATCGCAACTATACAGTACCGCTTAAAAGTTTGATAACACTATGTAAAAAAAAAATAGTTTGGAAAAAATGATCATATCTTGGAAAAAAAGTGTCGTAGAAAAATTTAAAAAAAAACGATTTTAAAGTACTCCTCAAGAGTTTTAAAAACGCTGTATTATATTATATTCAAAGTTTTTTATGGTATTAAAAAATTACTTGAAAATAAACATTTTTTGCCAATTTTTTAAATTTTAAATTCGCTCACACCGTTTTTCGAGTATGAGATAAAAAAATATGAAAAAAATATATTTTAAAGTACTCTGAAAGAGCTTTAGTTTGCATTTTTTTTTATTTTCTACAATGATTTTTCGTCAAATTATAAAGTTTTAAAGTTGGGCATTTTTGGTGTTTTTTGCAGAAAAATGGTCAATTTTCTGAAAAAAAAACACCAAAAATGACTATCTTTAAAGCTTTATAACTTGACGAAAAATAATTGTAGAAAATTAAAAAAAAATGCAAATTAAAGCCCTTTTAGAGTACTTTAAAATATATTTTTTTTCAGATTTTTTTATTTCATACTCGGAAAATGGTGTGAGCAGATCTAAAATTTAAAAAATCAGAAAAAAATGTTTATTTTTAAGTAATTTTTTTAATACCATAAAAAAACTTTGAAAATAATATAATACAGCGTTTTTAAAGCTCTTAAGAAGTACTTTAAAATCGTTTTTTTTTAAATTTTTCTACGTCTCTTTTTTTCCAAGATATGATCATTTTTTCCAAACTATTTTTTTTTTACATAGTGTTATCAAACTTTTGAGCGGTACTGTATAGTTGCGATGAACAAAAAGTTGTAAAACCTTATAAAACCAAATTCAACAATAATATTTAATATTATTTGTAATATCGTTGTATGTTCTATTAAGGGCACAAAACACCTTTTCCCTCTGCTAGTAAATAAAGATATGTATTAATTACATTTAATTAAATTCTTCGTAAATAGAAATAATATTTGAATGTAGACTAAAATTCCTTTATTTTAAGCTTTTATATGCTCATTTTGCTTTTGCTGTAGTCCCATAATCATTCGATGAATTCTTGTTCTTATAATGGCTCCACCGTAAGATTTGAGCTGAACCGCTGGATGGATCTGACTTTTTCAAACTGATTTAACTTTAGTATTAGCATCATTTTCGCGTGAATGAGGGAATTCCTGAAACGCAAAAATTTTTTACTTTTCAACAAAAAATATTAATTTATTAAATAAATTTTTATTTTTTCACCTTATTTTTGGATTTTTTAACAACTTCTTGTCATTCGATTTCAAAACCCTTCATTCACGCGAGAATGATGCTAATACTGAAGTTAAATCAGTTTGGAAAAGTCAAATCCATCCAGCGGTTCAGCTCAAATTTTACGGGGTAGCGCCTAAAATTTTTAAAATTCAATATTTGAGAAAAACAGCTTTAAAGTTTTTAATTATTATATCTTAAAATTATCAATGCTATACTTATCTTTCATAAAATAATTCTTTTCTGGTATTTCTTATTTATATTAGCTAACAATATAAAAAAGAGATACCAGACAAGAGAACCTTGTTATCGACTGGATAAAGCTGAAATGCAAAAAGATATGTTATTAAAATAATCAATAAAAATAATCTTTCTTATTATAAGATATTTTGTCAGTACTCACCCTTATTCACCAATGAAACTATGTATTTGTTGTAAGAATCAACAAATACATAGTTACTTGTTACTCTGATGGTTGTTAGAATCACTCGTACTAACCTTCAATCAGTTGAAAACTAAGAAATAATATTTAATATGGAGTAATCATTTTATATTTTATAATTCAAATTCAAAATTAAGAAATAAAATCTAGATTTAAAATTTATATTTTGATTAATATTAATATTTATAAATAGAATTTATATCTAAATATGTAATAATAATTAGAATTTTTTTTTAGAATAACTTTTTCTTCCACAATTTAAAACAAATAATATAAACTTTTATCCAACCAATGGGAAGTAAGGCCTTTGTAAATCAATAAGATCCAAAAATCATTTTAAAAAAATTGTTACGTTTCGTCGGTATGGTTTCCGACCTCTTCAGACTAAAAAGACGTAATTAAAATTTATTAAACAAAACAAATTAAATATACACAAAAATAGTTTTCACTTTACAGTACATACCTAACTTAAAATTAATTCATACACTAAACTAGTTACATGAGAATTACTCATATTGTCGAACTAAGAACTGATACAAGTTGTTGTCTATTTATATTGAAAATCAGAAAGACAGTTAGATATTTGTTTATAAACAGAAGGCAAATACATTATGTCTGTTTTTAAATTTATCGCATTTTTATTTCCGTTTATATATAACATTTCGGATATCTTACGCTTTTTGTTGTTACATTCTTTATCTAAAATTATTGTATTTGACCAATCAAATTCATGAGAGCATTTTTTCATGTGTTCACCCACAACTGTATTTTTATTGATAGACTTTTTATGTTCATTTAATCTTGTTTTTAATGATCTCTTTGATTCCCCAATATAACAAGCTGAACAAGATTTACAGTTAAATTTATAAACAATACCAGTGATATCATCTTTCTTAAGCTTATCTTTACCAATTTTGATAATGTGGTCAAGTTTTTATTAACTAATGGTATAGTATTTATGTTAAATTTTTTTAACGATTTTTTGCATTGGTTATATAATCGAGGAACAAAAGGAATCGCTATTGTACATATTGAGTCAGAAAAATTACTTAGTTTTGATTTTTCATTAACATTATTGTATTTATAATTTTGTAATCTTTTGTTTATGCATGATATAATGAATTTTTTTGGATAATCATTTTGTTGCAATAACTTTTTAATTAAATTAATATTCTTTTCTTGAAATCGTTTGTCTGAAAGTAAAACTGCTCTATCGGTTAAATTGTAAACAATATTACGTTTTAATTCTATGGTATGAAAAGATTTAAAGTTCAGTAAACGAGAGGAATTTGTTGATTTTTGAAACCAATCAGTTATTAAATAATTATTTTCTCTAATTAAAGTTAAATCTAAAAAGTTAATTTTATTGTTTTTTCCATCTCATGCGTAAATCCAATACATTTGTCATAATTATTAAAAATATTCAATACAGTTGTGAGATCATCTTTATGAATACAAGTTATTATGTCGTCAACATATCTATAATAAAAGATCGGTTTTATATTATGTTCAAATTTTAAAATGCTAAGACACTCGCTCTCTAAATCGTCCATTACTATATTCGCAAATAATGGTGAAATGGGAGAACCCATAGGAGTGCCATAAATTTGTTGATAAGTCACATTATTAAAAGTAAAAAATGTATTATTAAATAAAAACTTAGTAATACTGATAACATCACAAAACGGAATTTTACATTTATTATGAATTGACTCTACACGTCTTTCTAGACTTTTCATTACGAGTTCATATGATACATTTGTATACAAAGAAGTAACATCTAAAGAAATTAAACAAAAGTCTTTCGGAATTATAATGTCTCTAATTTTATGTACAAAATTTAAACTGTTATCAATGTTAGAATTCGGAATATTAAATGTCTTTTTTAAATTATCATATAAAGATTTTGCTAAATTATGAATGGGACTACCAATAGTAGAAATGATTGGTCTAAGAGGAATGTTAATTTTATGTATCTTTGGTAGTCCATACGCACGAGGTAACACAGTGTTTGTTTGTGTTAATTCCATATCTTTATATAATCTGTCAAGAGATTCTAAATTATTTAGAATCTTCATAAATTTATATACTTCTTTCTGTATGGTAGCTAACGGACATTTATTACAAACTTTGTATGTGTCACCATTAGACAATAAAACGTTCATTTTCGCAATATAATCAGATAAATTCATACAAACGGTCAAATTTCCTTTATCGGCTCTAGTAAAAAGTAAATTATTTTCGTTTTCTTTTACAAATTTTTTGGTAAACAATAAATCATTATTAAACTTTTTCTCTTCTACTGACAATTGAAGTCTATTTTTTAAATTATATTTAATATTTCTAACAATTGTTGATCTAACATTGTTTATAATATTTGAATCAACATTATTTAAAAATCCTAATTTAAATTCTACATTCTTTATTATGTCTATTGAATCGAGTTTGTTTATATTTGATTTGACGTTAAACTTAGGACCTAGAGAAACAATATTAGTTACTTCTATTGGCAATGAAAAATCTGAAATATATAATTAGAATTATACACTTACATGAATTTAATATGCACCCGGTGTATAGAAATCCATCACACCTATTCGTACTTTTCTTTTCAGAGTATGTGCTTCTTTCGAATGAGACTAAGTTGATCACTCTACATTGAATTATCTTCTATCATTCAAAGTCCTGACCCATTCGACAGATACATTTCCAACTTCGATGTTCAATTTCTCCAACATCTTGAGAAAGTTATATCAAGATCAGCACTATTTGGGGAAGTCGATTCAAGTTATTTTTTAACAGCTTTAGATGTAGAACCTTTTGCCACTTTTCGTATACTTTTGTTATTTAACAACTTATAGCACTGAACTCTGACTGGGCAACTGGCTTTGATAAATCTATTAAACTACAAAAACTAGACAAACTTGCAAGTCCATGGCCAAGTACACGAACAGCAAGAACATTATATCTGTTAACTTTATACGTATTGTTCATAGCACTTTCTCTCTTGTTAGAGTTTACAGTTGCTTATTCATCACAAAAATCACAAATCATATTAATTTTGAATCCTTATCCTCCAAAAGAGGTTTCAATAAATTTCATCTTATGATGGCACACATTGCAACACAATTTTTCCAACATAGAAGATAGAACGTTGGTATAAACATTTCTATCATTTGCCCTGAAACTTGAAAATTCTATCCTTTTCAGTTTAGAAAAAGAAGCAGAGGGTCTACTTCTCTTAGCTTCAGAAGAATTTTTTTCACTTCTACAAAGAAATTTCCTTGGCCTCTTTTTAGATTTTTCTGTAGATCGTTTTCTATCTTGATGTTGGTTATGAAATCTGCCTCTGGTATCTCTTTCATTATTTTACATTTTTGAGGTTCGTATTCTTAATGTCAGTTTAAGCTTTTTACACTTCAAATACACTTTCTATTAAGATAAAAGTAGAATTTCAGGCGCACATAAAAAATATGAAATAACTCGCGAACGTGTAATTTACTAAAAATTAATAATTTTACGTAAATTAAACCACAAAACCTACTAATAATTTTTTAAATGCACTTTAAGTAAACAAACTCACTGCAAACTGACTAAACAAATAGCTGAGACTGACTGTCATGTAGCGAAATGATACGAGCAGAAAGCGCGAACGCGCGAAATTCAAATTGATAAAAAATTACACGAATAGCTATGTGCCACTCGTTTCCTTACAAAATCAAAACGGAATAAAATATGGATGTAAAACTTTTCAGAACTTAAATCAAGATAAATATTTTGTTAAAATTAAAAAAATAAACTCTTTTAAAAAAAAGGGCTTTTAGGTTTAATTGAAAACAATTAAACCTAAAAAAAATCAATAAAAATTAAAAAAATTCAATTTGAAATAATTCTTAACATTTTTTTAATTTGTAAAAATCATATCATTATAGACTTAATAAATAAAAACAAAATTAAATCTCTTAAAAAAAACTTTTTAGAGATTAATTAATGATTCATGAATTATTGAATCAAGTAATAAAAAAATAAGTTCTCATAGTGTTTTAATAAGATTAGCTAAAAATTTGAGAAAAATCTCAAAATAGCTAAATTAACAAAAAAATCAATTAAAAGTTTATTCTACTAATTTCTTCATGAAAACAAAACTAAATGAGATAAAGTAAAAAAACTTGTTGGAGCTTATTCTACAGTAAATTTTCTATAAAAATAGCAATAAACCCAAATTCGATGGTGGGACCGAAAAAAAGGTGTTTTGTGCCCTTAATACAAATTTTTTTGACCATAATCAAAACAGTTAAAGGTCATGACAGCTAAACATGCATAAACCATAACCATAAGGAACAAGAAGGAACAAGGGCGCTGTTGTCGTTGGGTGTAGTTGAGCATATCGTCGGGTGGGAGGAAAAAGATCGTAATTCAGCCAAGCTCAAAAACGTAACAACTTGGCTTCGGCAACTAAGAAGTTATAATTCAGCTTAGCGTATGAAAAAATTGTAACTCGGGTTTGGCCATAAAAACGTTATAACTTTTATGCTTAAATATAGGAGTTATAACGTTTATTTATAATTACTACTTTTTTGAGCGCTAAGTTGAATTAGAACGTAGAAACCAAGTTGTTACGTTTTTAAGAGTTTAGCTGAGTTCTGATGTTTTCCCGCCAACCCGACGATATGTTTACTGGTTCTAGCCTACTGTATGTGACTGGAAATTAAATATTCTCATTATTTTATTTTCAGAACAAGAAAATAACTATATCGACATAAGTGTTTTTGAAATTTTTAAATGATTTTATATTTCATAATAAACTAATTGATTGTCATTAAATAATTTTTATAAGTAAAGAATTAAAATAATTTTGATTTTTTATCCTTTTTTTATTTTACGTGAAGTACTCGATAGATATGTTCCAAAATTTGAACGATCTACTGATTTGCTTTTTCATTTATCAAATAAGCTTTTTTTTCATTATATTATTATTTTTTTTTAATGCTAAATTTAATTATGAAACTTTATTAAGATGAGCTTTATAAAAACATTAGGAATTATTACTGGTAAATCATTTTTTATATTAGAATTATATTTAAAAAAATAAAGTCTAATTACTCGAACTTAAAGAACTCTAAAGCACTGCGCTAAGGCAGTTGACAGCGTTTTTTATTTTATTTTTTTCGCGCATATACTCTCACTTATTCAACAGAAACGTGACTTACCATTATATCTAAGCAAATTGGTTGGTAGATAACTTATTTTAAAGGTTAGTGTTTAGCTTAACATCAAAAGCACTGTGTCAAATATGGAAAATGTGAGTTTTTATGTCATTAATAATATAGCATTTTTGAAGAAAAAATGATGTTTTCAATAAACATTAAGTCAACACCTTGGACCATTACCGAGATAACGTGAGTTTTTACGTCGTATGCAATATCAAAACGCGTTTTTTGAGGTTAGTTTTCGACATTTGAGCAATATCTTGTGGAAAAATGTAATTAAAAACTCACATTATAGGGTATTTTGGGTCGCTGAACTCATTTTTTATCATAAATTGTACTTTGAAACTGTTTAAATACTCTAAAAATCCCAAAAATGAGTGGAAATTTGAGTTTTTCATCATTTTAACTACTTTCCACCCTTTTAAAAAATCTGAAAAAATTTATGGTACTAAATTCAAATAAAAAGAAAACTTTGAGGTTAACTAAAAAAAATCCAAACAATAGTTTTTTTTCTACGCAACTTAGAAATTTTCAAACCCATTTTTAGATTATGTTTTGGTTTAAAAAACCTCAAAAAATAATAAGCTTATGTGCGCATTATGATTCCCTTTAATCTCGATTTCGAATCACCCAAACCGGTTAAAAATTCGCAGAGATATGCTTAAAAAACTGAAAATCACGTTTTGTGAGGTTAGGAAGCCAATTTTGAGTCTAGCGAGCTGTTACTTCCAGGATCGGAGTTTTTTGACATGATAAATAAATAGGCCAAATTCTAAAAAAATCGAAGGACAGGCCATTTTAACGTACTTATTTAGCTATACTTTTTGTATACAAGTTATTTGCTGCTGTCTTTATAAAACAAGCTTTTAAAAAATAATTTTCTTAGAGTAACTCTTCGATTACTTCTTTTGATTTCTGATTTAACGCTTTTACTAACTCTTTTCTTACTTTCTCACTTCCTCTTTCTCTTTTTTTCTCAGATTGATCCTCATTCTTACCTTATTTTCATCCATCCTTGCCTCTCTCTTCCTATTTCCTAATCACTCTCTCACATTCACTAATTTTTCTTGAATAGAAATTGTATTTTATATTAAAATCACATTTAAAAAAATAAAATCAAATTACTTTAACTCAATGAACTTTATGAGAAAGCATTGCGCCAAAGCACTTGGCAGCGTTTTTTAATTTAAAATGAAGCACAATTTTCGATTTTAATGATATCAGTTCTCTAACGTGTGATATTGTATTTACAAGATTTTTTTAGACAGGAGCGTGTTTTGATGTATCTGGAGTTCTATCTAAATAAATGAGGTTTTATAGGACTTGTTTTTTAGCCTAAGACTTATACAATTAAATCCCAATTAGTAAATCTACGAAAAGTTAGCCTATTTATGATTGCGATGGTATAATGTTCAAAATTCGTATAAAACCAAAATCAAGAGTCGGTTTCCCATAAGATTGCTTATACGGAAACGTTGAATAATCACTAAAAAATGCCATTAATTTATAGTTTTTTACTTCAAAATAAAGCACGATTTTTGATTTTAACAATATCAATTCTTTAACGTGAGATATTGTATTTTCCCGATTTTTTTTAGACAGTAGCATGTTTTGATATATCTTGAGTTCTTTTTAACCAAATAAGGTTTTATAGGGCTTATTTTTTAGCCCAAGACTTACATAATCAAATCGCAACTGTTAAATTTAAGAAAAATTAGCCCATCTATAATTGCGATGGTATAATGTTCAAAATTCTTTTAAAACCAAAATCAAGAGTCCGTTTTACATGAGTTTCTCATACTAAAACGTTGAATAATCACTAAAAAATACCATGAATTTATAGTTTCTTAATTTAAAATGTAGCAAGATTTTTTATTTTAACGATATCAATTCTCTAACGTGAGATATTGTAATTACAAGATTTTTTTAGACAGTAGCGTGTTTTTATATATCCCGAGTTCTATCTAACCAAATTATGCTCTATACGGCTTATTTTTTAGGTTAAGACTTATATTAATTAAATCGCAATTGTAAAGTCTAAGAAAAATTTTCCCATCTATGATTGCGATGAATAAAATGTTAAAAGATCTTATAAGGCCGAATTTATGAGTCGCTTTCCAATTCGATTGCTGATACCAAAACTCTGGATAGAACCTCATAAATACTTTTAGTTTATAGCTTTTCACTTAAAAAATAGCTTGATTTTCAATTTTAATAATATCAATTTTTTAACCTTAGATACAGTATTTACAAGATTTTTTTATATAATTACTATACTTAACTACTGACGCCAGACAGCAGCGTGTTTTGATATATCTCTAGTTCTATTTAACTAAATGAGGCTTTATACGGCTTATTATTTAGGTTGAGACTTATATAATTGAATCTTAATTGTAAAGTCTAAGAAAAATTTGCCCATCTATGATTGCGATAAAGAAAATATTGAAAAATGTCATAAAACCAAATTCATGTGTCGGTTTCCAATAAAATCGTTAATACAGAAACTTGGAGTAATGCCGGAAAAACACTTTGAATTTAGAGTTTTCCATTCAAGTGAATAGCACCATTTTTAATTTTATCTATATCAGTTTGTGAACGTGAGATATAGTATTTACATGATTTTTCTTTAAGAAAAATAGTTCTGCTGATGCTGAGCACCATCGTAAACCGAAATACCTCCAGTTCTATTTAACTAAATTTAATACGCTTTAATTTTAAGATTAATAGTTCTGTAATTATATCGGAATTATAAATTTTATAAAAAGTTACCTCATCTATGATTTCGATGAACAAACAGTTCAAAAATCTTATAAAAACAATTTCTTCGTCGATCCTACTTAAACTTTTTTAAATAAGTTATATAATCAGAATCGCTAATTTTAAATTACTTGCAATGTTATCAAGGAGCGCGGGAGCGCTCCGAAGACAAGTATGAGTTTGAATGTATAAAAGCCTGACAAGCGACCGCGTTCCATTATACATTGATATGAGTATTCGAAATATTAGATTTGTTCTTATAAAAAATGTATATCCTTCATACAGGACTTTTAAGTAAAATTCCAAAGTATTTTTTAATTAGTATATAATTTTAAAAGTTTCGTTTTAAAAGATTATTTCATTTTGAAGATATTAAATAATATAAATATTTTGGATGAGTTTTTGATTTTTTTTTTGTCTTCAGATCTCACTTCCGGTTTTTTCGATATCTCGACTCGATCGCTTCGATTATATATATATATATATATATATATATATATATATATATATATGTGATGATGACATATTTTTGGTTATATTACACTGAGAAAAAAATTTAGTTGAGTCAATGAAATAAATTTAGTTATAAAATATTTTGTTGATAAAAATTAATTTTGATTGAAGTAATATGCAAGGTTATTAAATCACTGAAATATTTAGTTGGGATAAAAAAAATTGATACCTAAGTTAAAAAAATAAATATTTTTTAAAATAAAGAAAAATTTATTGTTTCGGTTAAATTATTTGATTGATTTAATCAAATCAATTTCATTAAGGCAGCTGATAAAATTTTATAAAATATTTATTTGTAACAATAGAATATGTTTGTAAATTATCTATATATTTTGTTACAGTAATTAAATATTTATTTTAGTAAATCGTTTGTTAAATTTACAAAATCTTTTATAACAATAAAAAAATATTGGTCAATCATCAATATAATATTTGCTTGAATTAACGGTCATCCGATTAAGTTAAAGAAACTTATATTGTAAATAAATGCTTCACTAAGTTAATAACATTGTCATTTAATTAATAATATATGTGATTGAATAAAAAAAAATATTTTGTTGTATATAACACATAAAATTTGATCAGCATTTCAATAAAAATTACAATTAATTTAAAGAAATAGGTTCTTCAAAATCAACAAATCCAATTTCAATGAATTGACAAAAAGAAAACCAATAAATTATTTTTTTAAGGTCAAGAAAGGTGCAACGTAAAATCAGATATTAAATTTTTTTTAAAGAAATATTTATTAGACCGAATATATTTATTCTATTATTTCTATCAAGTTGTTATTGAAACAAGAATATAATTCACTGATTTAATTAAATATTATATTAACACTTCCATTAAATGACTTTAATGTTCAATAATGTATTAGATTATCTTAATGAAATATTTATTAAACCAAATATATTTATTTTATTATTTCTATCAAATTGTTATTGAATCATGAATATATGTCACTGATTTAATTAAATATTGTATTAACACTTGTATTGAATTACTTTAATGTTTAATAATATACTTCATTATCTTAATGAAATATTTATTAAACCAAATATATTTATTCTATTATTTCTATCAAGTTATTATTGAAACAAGAATATATTTCATTGATTCAATTAAATATTATATTAACACTTCCATAAAATTACTTTAATGTTCAATAATATATTTGATTATCTCAATGAAATATTTATTAAACCGAATATATTTATTCTATTAATTCTATCAAGTTTTGATTGACATAAGAATATATTTCACTATTTCAATTAAATATTATAATACTTCTACTAAATTACTTTGATGTTTAATAATATATTTAATTATCTTAATAAAATGTTTACTAATTCTAACGTATTTATTCTATTATTTTTATCAAATTTTGATTAAAAGAAGAATATATTACATTGATTTAATTAATTATTATATCACCTTTATTAAATTACTTTACTGTTCAATAATATATTTAATTATATTAATGAAATATTTAATAATGTCAAAATTATTGTTTTATTCTTTCAATAAATTTTGAATAATAACAAAAAGATATTTCATTGTTTTAAATAAATATTGTATGACTTATATTAAATTATTTCACTGGCCAATGAAATACCTAATCATTTTAATTCAATATTCAGTTGCTTTGATGAAATATTGATGAAATTTCTCTTTATGAAATATATGATTGATTCTATGAAATATCTCATTATCTTTTACTCAAATAATTTCATTACTATATTATAATTAATTGGATGCATTAAATTAATTAAATTTTTAATTGATTCAAATATTTGATTTATTTTGTTCTATCAAATGATTTTATTACTTTTATTATTTAATTATATTGCGTCTATGAAATCAGTGATTAATTGAATTAATTATTATTTTTAACAATTAAATATTTTATTATTTATGTCCCAATTAAATATTTTGTTGTATTAATTAATTTCTTTATCAGATCGATTAAATAATTATTTGATTATCTTAATGAAATATTTATTGAAACAAGCAGTTATTATTTAATAACTTATTTACTAAATCAAATGAAATATAATGTTAAAATTAATATTTAATATTCTTGAAAAATATTTTTTTGTATAAGTTATCATCCTTTATACTCAAACAAACTCATGTTTTCAATACGTGTCTTGCTAAGTGAATAACTTAGCAAAATATGTACTAAAGTTAATAAAAATTACAGAGAAATCTGATTAAATACTTGTTAAAATCAAGTAAATCCACTATTTGATTCATCTACATAATTTATTTCATTCAAATAACACATATTTGAACTAAAAGAAACATTTATTGTTTTAACAAAATCATTTAGTTCGATGGTTTGATGATACTACCGCTTGGTGGCGTCGTTAATTTTCGATCTCGCAAGCGGTAAGAGGGCTTCTAAGTTGATATATAAGGAAGTTAAAAATTCAAGATAATACGTAAATTGTAATGCGAGCGAAATTTATGTTAGATTTACTGCGTGTGCGATCACTGTATAAAGCATACTAATGTTAGTATGTTAATAATTGTTATTCTTTACCATATAAATAAATGGAATCATATTTACCTGTCCTTTAATGAGTCATCAATTCATTGATGTTAATAAATAAATGTAAATCACTGAAAGCAAATACTGTTGATTAAAGACAGTATTTGTTCGATTAAAATATCTATAAATCGAATTAATTAAATATTTCTTTATTTTGAAGGAATATTTTATTTGTGAAACCGAATAATTAATCAATTTTTTGTTAAGACAATGAATTAATTTTATTGAATCAATCTTCGCGACATTTAATAAGTCAAATATTTATTTGAAAATACAAAATATTATTTTTAACCAATATTTGTGATGTTTAGTAGAATCAAATATTTTATTTAAAAAAATGAAATATTTATTTGACTCAATTCAAATATTTGTATTAATGTAACAAAATATTTTATGTGCCGCCCGCACCTAAGGGATTTCATTGATTCAATTAAGCCTTACTTAATCCAACTAAATTTTTTTCTCAGTGTATTTTTTATTTATTTATTTTTGTTGGTTATATTAATTTATTGGTTACTTTAAAAAATAATGTAGAGGAAGCACTTCTTGATGAACTTGTACGCAGTGTTTTACTAGCAGGCATGGATCAGATATTAAAACGAAGGGATTTTGAATTTAAAAAAGGGCGTTTTACAACATTTTTTGATTATTATTTTATTCATTGGTTACAGAGTAAGTATAACACACAATTATTTAGAAAAAAAATTAATTTATTAAAAAAAATTTTTCAACTTGTATTTGAATTCAATCATTTAAATTTTATTTCAAAATGTAATAAATTGACTTTCTTTTAGCTGAAAATCTATGTAAAGATAGTATAAATAAAAATCTTCCAGAAGATATTAGGGTGTTTGCAATAAAAAGAGTAACCAAAGGTTTTAGTAGCAAAAGTGCGTGTGATGCAAGAACTTATTCTTATACTATACCTACATTTGCATTTGTATCAGAAAATTTAGAACAATTTCAAGAAACAGCAAAATGGCATGATTATGACAAAAGATTAGAACAACTTTCAACAATGGATGGGAAACCTTATCATGAATATCGTTTAACAGAAGATAAAAAACAGAGATTACAGAAAGTATTTAAGTTATTATTGTAAATAATTTTTAACTACAATAAGTAACTATTGTGAAAATACTTTTTTTATTTATAAATTATTAAAAGCTAATAAAATGATTTATTTAATTACGCTATAGTTGTTTATTATCCGCAATGTAAATCAATATTCAGTTGAAAAATTTTATGCGATTGTAGATTTTTTTTTGAATTTATAATTTCATGTATTATATATTTTCATGCTACAAAATATTAACTTTATTTACAAATATATACAACAAAAAAATTCAAGGACTGTAACGTATTAATTGTCTTAATTGTTAAAAACTCAGCAGCATTCATCGCAAAACAACAAGTAGCGTCTCTTTTCGTTTCGTACTGAAACATTTTTCTTTTTGCAAGCAGAATCGTAATGTTCATCAATATATTTTTCAATATTTTTCACTAATTTTTTATACAAGTTCAATAAAGTACTCGGAAATAATGCAGAATTATTCACTCCAATACTTGACTAAAAATTGATTTTTAACACTTTTCGGAATATTTTGATATTAGATTTTTACTTTGAGATCAAATTTTTCGACGACTAATGTTTTATACGGAAAAAAGAAAAATAACTTTAAATATCAGTTTGTTTATAAGAATTACTATTCAACAGAGTTTGCGTGCTGACAATTACTCATTTTACATCACAATTTAATTTATGTATTTATCTTTATCCCACACAGCATGAAATAATTTTGAAATAATTTCATGAAATATTACAAGTAATAATACGTTGAAAGCATTTAAAAAGAACTTAAAAAGATAACTATATTCTTTTGAAAAGAATTTATGAAATAATACACAGGAAGATTACAAAGTCTTTACGAAAATATTATCAAAAAGGAAACGAAAGTTAAGACATGAAATATTACACGATTCCTTACTGAAAGGACTTTGAAAAGACTTTTTGAAAGGAAACAAGAAAGAACTCTTCCAACGATTCAATTTATAAAATAATTTAGAAAGATTTTTGGAATAATCTAAGTTATTCTTTCACCGAATAATTTCAAGATTCTTCCAAAAAGCTTTTATGAAATAATTCATGTAATATTTTGGTAAAGTCTCAAGAAATCATACATGAAATAATTTTGAAATCTTTTTGAAATATTTCATGAAATAACTTATGATGAAAATAAAAGTTATTACATAAATCCTTACTGAAAGGACTTTGAAAAGACTTCTTGAAAGGAAACAAGAAAGAACTCAGAAATCTTTCGAAGGTTTCAGTCGTAAAATAATTTAGAAAGATTTTTGGAATAATCTAAGTTATTCTTTCACCGAATAATTTCAAGATTCTCCCAAAAAGCTTTTATGAAATAATTCATGTAATATTTTGGTAAAGTCTCAAGAAATCATACATGAAATAATTTTGAAATCTTTTTGAAATATTTCATGAATAACTTATGATGGGAATAAAAGTTATAACATAAATCCTTACTGAAAGGACTTTGAAAAGACTTCTTGAAAGGAAACAAGAAAGAACTCAGAAATCTTCCAACGATTAAAATCAGAAAAAAATTTAGAAAGATTTTCGGAATGATCTAAGGTATTCTTTCACCAAATCATTTCAAGATTCATTCAAAAAGCTTTCATGAAATAATTCATGCAATGTTTTGGTAAAGTCTCAAGAAATCTTACATGAAATAATTTTGAAATCTTTTGGAAATATTTCATGAAATAAATTATGACGAGAATAAAAGTTATTACATGAATCCTTACTGAATGGACTTTGAAAGGACTTTATGAAAGAAAACGTGAAAGATAATAGAATCATTTAGAAATATTTTCGGGATTAGTTTATAATTTATCCGCTTGATGGCGGTATCTCTTACTCTCGCAAGCGGTAAGAGTGCTTCCCGTTTCATATATAAGGAAAATAAGAATCTTAAATGGAAACTATAAATTGTTATGCGTGCGATGTCTGTGTTATGATAACTTCGATTTTAACCGCTGTAAAACTATTCGTAATCCTATGAATAATTATATCATCATATATCCGTTATATATATATATATATATATATATATGTGTGTGTGTGTGTGTGTGTGTGTGTGTGTGTGTGTGTGTGTGTGTGTGTGTGTGTGTGTGTGTGTGTGTGTGTGTGTGTGTGTGTATTAATTCTAAATTGATTCTTAAATAATACAGGAAAGAATAAAATTTCTAGAACTTTACACGTCTCTCAACTAAAGATGGATGAAAAGATTAATGCATTATTACTAAAAGAATTCATGGATCCTTACAGAATTCTTTCATTGAAAGGATTCTGTAATAATTCTATGTCCGAGGTATATTCCTTTTAGAAATAATACAATGAAATATTTTAAAAATATTTCATATTATTCTTACAGAATCCTTTCAATGGAAGATGTATGAAAAGATTTACGAATTATTACCAAAAGAATTCATGGATCCTTACAGAATTCTTCCATTGAAAAGATTCTGTAATGATTCTATGTCCGAGGTATATTCCTTTTAGAAATAATACAATGAAATATTTCAAAAATATTTCATATTATTCTTACAGAATCCTTTCAATGGAAGATGTATGAAAAGATCTACGAATTATTACCAAAAGAATTCATGGATCCTTACAGAATTCTTCCATTGAAAGGATTTTGAAATGTCTTGTGAATTCTTTATGAAATATTTTTATGTATTATTTTTAAAAGAATAATACCTCGGACATAGAATTATTTCAGAATCCTTTCAGTGAAATATTTCTGAAAGATTGTAGTCCTTTCATGAATCCTTTCACAATCCTTTCAAAGTCCTTTCATGCTGTATGGGTATGTATTTATTTTTATCATTTCATTAAGTACTTTATGCATTATATATTTTGTTTTTATTACACAATGAATTGCATTCAAACAAAAAAAGGAAACTTTGTGTTATTATTTTTCTATCATTTGCACCTAAATATTTATCGATTTCAAATTAAAAAATTGATAAATGCTGTTTTAAAATAAATTTTTTTTAATGAAATTAACTACACAAAACGTATAAAATTAATTACTCGAAAATAAATTCTATATCTCGTTTAATATATTGGTACAGTAAATTAAACGATAATGTTTTTCTTAAAAATAAGGAGTATTACTTTCCCTCGATTCGTTTTAAGTATAAACAAGTAAGAAGAATTGTCTTTAGGAGAGCTGCAATAAAATTTTTAAAATAATTTCCTTAGTTAAAAGTTTCAAAGATTTACTCACTTATTAAAATTTAAAAATATCAATCGAAATTAGAGCCGGTGAGTAGCTCAGTCGGTATGAGCGTTAGATTTTGTAGTCTCGGGGTTCTGGGGGCTTATTCAGTAATACCGTAACGTCTAACGGCAAGCTTAACGCCGACGCGCGCATGCGCAGTAATCATTTTTCAGCGAATACTATCGAATATCGCGAACGTTATCAGAGATCATGTTGGCGTAACGACGAAAATCTTCTAAACTGAAGCGCTAAGTCGATTTTATCGACAAATTTTACAACCAATTTGAAGCTTGGTTGTAAATCGTACGTTAAGAGGCGGTCGGAACCAAATCGGTGACTTGCGGTATATATCAAGTCAGCATTTTTCGCTTTACGATAATATTTTGTATATTTTTATCTCTTAAACTATTTCAAATTATTCTTTATATACATGACTAGAGGAAATGACTATATTTTTACCATATGAATAAGTAAATAAATTATTATAAGCATTTATTACAAATATCAAACTGACTTGACATATACCGCATGCAAAAAACTGTCGTGTCGATTGTTAGGTGGCATTTTTCGCTTTATAACAATATTTTGTATATTTTTGTAGCTTTAACTATTTTAAATTATTCTTTATATACATAACTAGAGGAAATGACTATATTTTTACCATATTAATAAATGAATAAATTATTATAAGCATTTATTACAAGCACCGAACTAAGTCATCGATTTGGTTCCGACCGCCTCTTAAACTGTAAAACGTTATATTATGCATAACATATGTATATACATTGACAGAAAAGATTTCTAGAAGCAAAAAAATTACTCCGATTTGATATGATTATTCAAATGGAAAAATAATTTCTTAGATGTAGGTAACTAGATGTTTGAATTAATTTCTTGCTTCACAGATTTTAAGTTATATCCAAGAGGATCGAGATATCTTTTCTGTCAGTGTATGTATATACCTATATACACTGCCGTTCAATTGCTTTTGCCCACCCTAGAGTAAAATTTATTAAAATAAAAAGTTTTTTATCTCCGGAACTAATGATCGCATCTTCAAATTCCAAACGGTGTTTGAAAAATTAGTCAAAAATCTTTAAAATAAAGTGAGTCCGGTATAAAAAAAAGTTATTTTCTAATTGCTTATAGCAATGTGAAAAAAATTTTTTTACAAATTTTTTTTGCCCACATAAAAATAAATGCCATTTTTATGAAAATTATGATATTGAGAAAAAACCAAATGGAATTTAAAACTCTAATAGTCCTCTTTAAAATGAGCGAAGTAAAATGTTTTTATGACTTTTTTAACCATAGTTATGATGATTTTTCGAAAAAAAGACCTATTTTTTCAACCATGATTATCTCATAAACTAAGAAAGATAGAACATTTTGTATTAAAGAAAAAATGTTTTATTTTCAATCTAGAATATATATATTTTGTGACCAATAAGTTTCGGGAGAAAAATTTTTTTTTACTTATTTTTTTAGGAAAGTTTTATGAAAAATTAGTAAAAATTTTAAATTAAACGAGTAAAAAAAAATTTTTTTCCCCAAACTTATTGGTCACAAAATATATGTATTCTAGACTAAAAATAAAACATTTTTTCTTTAATACAAAATTTTCTATCTTTCTTAGTTTATGAGATAATCATGGTTGAAAAAATAGGTCTTTTTTTC
Source organism: Anastatus disparis (assembly GCA_017163975.1). NCBI lineage: Eukaryota > Metazoa > Arthropoda > Insecta > Hymenoptera > Eupelmidae > Anastatus > Anastatus disparis. Next base: position 1,211,572 of record JAFFSR010000044.1, on the reverse strand, counting down.
GAAAAATCATCATAACTATGGTTAAAAAAGTCATAAAAACATTTTACTTAGCTCATTTTAAAGAGGACTATTAGAGTTTTAAATTCCATTCGGTTTTTTCTTGATATCATAATTTCCATAAAAATGGCATTTATTTTTATGTAGGCCAAAAAAATTAGTAAAAAAATTTTTTTCACGTTGCTATAAGCAATTAGAAAATGACTTTTTTATACCGGACTCACTTTATTTTAAAGATTTTTGACTAATTTTTCAAACGCCGTTTGGATTTTGAAGATGCGATCATTAGTTCCGGAGATATAAAACTTTTTATTTTAATAAATTTTACTCTAGGGTGGGCAAAAGCAATTGAACGACAGTATATATATATATATATATATATTTATACTAGGGGGGGTACCCCCCTGCTCGCACTGCTCGCCAACCCCCAGTTGTGCTATAAATATAATTATATATTAAACATTTAAATCATTTTTAAATTTTTAAATCATTTTTTTTTTAGTTTCGTTGATAATTTAGTATATTATTTGATATATCGTAATGATTTTGAGTTTTATAAGATTTATAGGATTATTTTGTTATAATTCCTTTTTTATATCTTTTTTCTCATTTTAAACATTTTATGAGATATATCAAAAATTCATACTAAAATTTATAAATTTATTATGATATTGTAAATGAAATTATTACATGATCATTATATCATATTTTATTTAAAATTTAGTTATCTATATAACAAATAAATAAATAAAATAATTTTAAATTATTTTATACTTACTTATATTACATTTACCTGTATAAAAGTTATGAATATGTTTTTTTTATTTATTGTTGTTAGTAGTTAAATTATTTATTTATTAAAATTTCGATTTATAAATTTTAAATAATCATAACTTTTAAATATTTTAGTTAATTTTTAAATATTTTATTTTTTTTTTATTTTTAATAATATTGATAATGTTTAAAAATTTTTTTTAAATTTATTATTATATATTGAAATATTTATGATTTATTTTAATTTTTCATATTTTATTAATAATGTTAGCTAATCTTAATAAATATTTAGAATAAATTTCATGACTTTGATTAAAGTAATATTCTGCTATTGGTTCGCGTATTATTTTTTTAATATTTCTTTCTAAACTATGTTAGGTACAATATCTCTGTTTTTCGATTCATTTTGAATATATATTTTATTTACATTTTTACAACGTGAAAGAGTTATTTGTACTTCTATGTTATATTTGAATAATTTAGTTATTTTTAATCGCGTTTCATTACATAATCCATTTTTTATAATTAAATTTCGAATTAACATAATTATGGTATTTACTTTTAATTTCAGTTCGTGTGGATGTAATCCTTCTCTTATGTTATTTAACATTTCTATTGAATAATTCAAATGAATATTATCATCCGTTTGATCTACACCTTTGTAAAACAAATATAAATAGTTATTAATCTTGAAAGTTATATAAATTTAAACATAAATATTAATATCAATTAATTTTAAAAGTTGTATAAATCAATACTATTAAAGGTTTATAATGTAAGGTGGTGTGGAAATCTGAATCCTCAACACTATATGCTTATTTTTATTTTAATACAATAAAATATTTATAATATGAACAAATTATTAAAAATCATTATGTTTTCAACAAATGAATTAATTATAGTGTTGAGGAATTGTAATAGAATTAATTTAAATTTATATTTATTAATTTCAGATAAACTATGTAAAAAATGGTAATAAGATATCTGATGAGGCACATGTTTTTCATTTTAAATATAATAAATTGTAATTTTATGCAACTACTTTCGAGTTTTCAACAAAAAAAAAAAAAAAAAATTTTATATTTTTATGTAATATTATACTTAAAATATAATAAAAAAATATAAAACTATATTATGCAATATTTGATGGTTCTAAAAGGTTGTTGGGGGATTGTGGGGGTGTGTGGGGGGGTAATGATCGATAACATAAAATAACGTAAATTTACGTTATTTAATTAATAAAAATCATGTGGGGGGGCACCGACTGAATTTTGGTTCATATAACTATATAATATAGGGAGATATATATATATAAATATATATATATATATATATATATATATATATATATATATATATATATATATATATATAAAGGGAACATTATTTTATTATTATTTACAATAATGATCATAAAAATTATTTGTAATCATACACGATTAAGAGGAGGTCACGTATCTCTGTCCTTTTCTAATCAAAGAAATGATTTTTTTACAAAAACTAATAACTTTATCAAAAAATGAAGAGAAAGCCGCATCTTGTATCAAAAAAAGCAATATTTTCTTTGATAAGAAAAAATTAATTTTATTACTTTGTTCTCAAGAAAACCTTGAAAAACCAAATTGTCCACCCTAACCTCTATGATTTAAGTTTTTCAAGGTTTTCTTGAAAACGAAGCAATAAAATTAATTCTTTCTTATCACAGAAAATATTGCTTTTTTTATTACGAGATGCGGCTTTCTCTTCATTTTTTGCTAAAGTTGTTAGTTTGTGTAAAAAACTCAATTCTTTGATTAGAAAAGGACAGAGATACGTGACCTCCTCTTAAATGATAAATTGTGTACAATTTAAAATTCAATTGGATCTACAGATTTTAAAGTGACTTATATGTACTTTAATAAAAATGAAAAGAAAAAAATAATATAAATATTGTTTTAAATAAACTTATCTCATCACCAATAAAAAACGTTTTTTAATAAAATTATATATTAATCTTAATTTGCATTTTATATTCTATAGCAACAACTACAGTTTCTCGATTGAATTGTTAAGTTTGCTGCAAAACTCAAAAATATTGGTTTTCAAAATTTCGTCTTTCAAAATGAGAATTTTGGCTTAGATAATCCCGAGTAACCTTTTCGTTACGGCAACCACCTTCTCTTAGTTGGGCCATCTTCGGCTGCCGAAGTCGGGCCGCCATATGGGTGAGGCGTGGTGGCGAGCGTGGGCCTACGACGGCTAGCCAAAAATTGTATAGATTTTGTCATAACGTCGATGTGTATCTTACATAACCACAAAATATTTTTTATTGTATTATCATACGATGTAAACACTATTTTTAATTGAAAATTAATAATAAGTAAATAAATTAATAAAAATAATTTACTTTCGACTTGAGTTGAACTCGTTTAAAATTAATTCTAAAATTCTGCCCAAATACACGGACAAATACAACCTAAAACTAATCAATAAAAACATGGTAAAAAACTAATTTTTCTCGTGGAAATGAGAACTAATTACCATAGATAATATAATCTACTTATTTAAGTAACTCGAGCTATTCATATTCTGTCGAGTAACTTATATTTTCTAAGTACTCGAGTAATTCGAGTAATTCATATTTTTTCGAGTGCTTGGAACGAAAATTCGAGTAACCCTCAAGTGCAAGTACTCAATTATCGAGTCAAGTTTTTTCTTAGAGTTTAAGCTGAGTACTTGAAACTATCAAGTACTCAACAAAAATATAAACTCGAATAACCAGTGTTACTCGAATAACTCAAGATACTTGAATTTTTTCACTAAAAGTATTTTAAAAAGTAGACAGTTGGTTGAACAGTCAATCGATTGGTCACCATTGGAAATCAGCTGTTTGTTTATACAAATAATTGTACACAAATTCTACGATTTTATAAGCTAGATTCGGCTGCCCTCTGAGGGCCCCCTTTCACCGCCACGCCTCACGCCGATTCGGAGCCACTGCGGCGACAATTCGGCAAGAGTTTCGGTGCCACTAAGGGTGGTTCGGCACCAACTGCACGCCGAAGTGAAAAGGTTACTCGGGATGTTGAGTTACAAGAATATATAATAGAAACATGAATACAGATATATTTCTAATATGAATGTTACGTGTTGTATGTTTTAAGGCAATTATTTTTGTAATCATGTTAATTTTAATGTAATAATTATTTGAAATTTTTTTTATTTCTTTGAATATTTATGTTGTAAATGTCTGTTGTAAAAGATTTAATAATAAACTAAAACATTTTTTTATGTGTTTATCGATTATTCAAAAGAGTAGAGTCTTTAACGCTTTTCGACGTCGAAACGTCAAGTCAATCGTTATCGTCAAGAAGTTAGTGAATAACCCCCCTGAGTTCGAATCCCGCTCTCGGCAGCCGATAGATAGAAGCTCCACTGTACGTTACATCTGCTTTGTTCACAAACACATTTACGTGATTTGTCACTGATTAGCATAACAAATAATATAAATATTGGGTTTGGAAATTTGCTTGCCAGCGCCACCGCGTGGCCCTTCGGTAAGCTGTGAGAGAAGGATTACATTGCGTAGCCTATTTAATCTTATGTATTAGTAAAATTTGTTTGTGAAGTAAATAAATAAAAATGTAATTATTCGATTATACTAAATATAACGTTATGAATTATCGTTTTAAAGTAAATATATGTCCAGTGCATAATTTATTCGAAATGATTCACAAAAGATGATTGTTTTGATGTTCATTTTTCGATAGGTTATAGCTTCAGATACTGCTTTAGAATAGTTAAAAATGTAAACATTGCCAGCTAGAAAGAGCCATCAAAATTCTTATAAGCTTGACTATTTCATTTATGTACACTATAACATGCGCGACAGCGATGCCGAAAGTGGCAGAGTCAGAGAGGGAAATTCAAAAATGTATAAAAAAAAAGTATTAAAATAAATAGTTTTCAAAATTTGATAATTAATAAATAATTCCAAAAAACAAAGTTACTATAACAAAATAATTTTTTTTCTATTTTTTACATTTTTTTGAGTTAAACAAAATTTTGTTAAACTCAAAAAAATTTTTTAAATTGAAAAAAAATTATTTTGTTATAGTAACTTTGTTTTTTAGAATTATTTATTAATTATCAAATTTTGAAAACTATTTATTTTAATACTTTTTTTTTACACATTTTTGAATTTCCCTCTCTGACTCTGCCACTTTCGGCATCGCTGATGCGCGATTTTTACTTCAAAAATTTTCCATGTTTTTTTCTTTCTATACAAACTAATTTTCAAATCTTTTTTTATTCTATTTAATTAAAAAATTACGAAATATAACAATTTTCGTATCTAACCAATGTAATTCTCGAGCAGTATCCTTCTCTCACAGCTTATCAATTGGCCACGCGATGGCGCTGATAAGCAAATTTCCAAACCCAATAGCAACGTTAAAGAAGGAAAAAAAAAATCATTAAAATTGTTTTCTTCTTAACTACTATAAGAATCAAGTTGAATCACTTCAATATTTATTTGTGATTACTTTTCCATGATCTTCAAAATTAACTTTAAAAAATCCATATTTTAACTAGCTCGCCACAGCGGCCCTTTGGGCCGCTGTGGCTCGCACCTCGGTCCTTTCAGAGCTTCGCTTCGCTCAGCTCTGAAATGCCCTCGGACCTTGCATCGCTTCGCGATGCAAGGAATGCAAAAAGCTCCGCTTCTTGCATATAAGGCACGACCGAAAACGCTCGCGCTTCGCGCTCGCTATTTAATATTTCAAGAATATTAAAACAAATCATTTACAAACGCAAAAGCCTTAAAAGTTAATCTTATTTCTTTTTTTCATTGTATTTTTTACCGTATCTTTCAACAGGAGGTTTGAATTTATTGTATTTATTTGAAAAAACCAATTTATAATTATTTAAATTTTTCTTGTGAATTAAGTTGATTGATTTCAAAAAAATTTATGTTATGTGAAAAAGACATATTTTCATTAATGTATATTTTTTAAAGTTTTGGATAGGATAATCTATCAAAAGTTATAAGAAAAAAAATAGTTCAGTAGCTTAAAAGTAAAGTTTTGTATAAAGTTTTTATTTGATCTGAATCATTCCGACGGGGGATGATTTAAAACAATAATACAAATAAATATTGGCAGTTTAAAAAAAATCGTTCGAGCGGTTTTAAAACTGTTATCCCTTTAGAGGTTGAAAAAATGATTTTTTGGTGATAACTTGAAAAAAACGAATTTTCAAAAAAAGTATATTAAATAAAATTTATAGAAAAAAATAAGATACATCTTTTTAATATCATATATATTTTTTTAAAAATAATATTTATCAAATTATCATTAAAAAGCCTTTAATTTCAACATTTTTCATGAACAATTTGAATAATATTTACTTCAGAGAAAAATGTATGATATAAAAAAGATTTTTTTTTTTATATTCTATAACTTTTATTCTATATACTTTTTGAAAAAAAATCGTATTTTTCAAGTTATTACCAAAATCCATTTTTTTTGACCATTTAAGAGGCGCCTATTTAAAAACGCTTCCAACGATTTTTTTCAAAATAGGAACGTTTACTTGTGTTATTATTTGAAACAATTCCTCGTTTGAATTATTCAGATCGGATAAAAACTCGTCGAGAAAATTCATAAACTTGATTTCTCACACACATACATCCATACATACATTTTAACGGCATGTCGGAGCTGCAGCAATCGAGTTTTGCTTTTTTTATTTTATCGACTTGTTATTTTTTTATGAGCTTGGATTGGAAATTAGATATCAAACTTGACAAACCTAACCTTAAAATACGATATATTGAAAGTTTTTATTATAACTTTGTATGTATAATATTTTGGTGGTTTTCTTGAGTTGTCCGCACTAGAGTTTAATCTTACAAATTTTTTCTTTATAGCAAAAAAACTCAATTAAACGCATCGTTTATTCATAAGTTAAGATTGGAAATATTATTAGAAGGCGGACAGCTTCGTCATGCTCTTAAGGAAGCCTCGTAATAATCTTATTTTGCTATAAAAATAAGTTTTTTATCATAAAAAAACATATTTTAAAGGGTTACATTTTTCGCGATGTCGAAAATATAAGGCACTTCCGTATAGCGGTCGTGCCTAAAAATGAATATTAATTTAATGTATAATAAAAAAATCAGAAGATAGACAAGTATATATTAATTTGTGGATTGACAAGTACATTTCATTTCAAAACTTACTTTCTGCGAAAGTATGAAATAAGACAAGTATGAGTTTGTTTTTCATCTCCTAAAAATGAATTTAAACTTTCATCAAAGCAATGATAAACGGACACTACACATATACTCATGATTATCGAATATCTTTCCATATTATTGTTTAATTTTAGAAAAAGAAAATCATTAGCTTGTAGCATATATCATGAAAATTATTTAGTTAAATTTATCAATAAATCCATTTATTAGTTATTGAGAACTTTAGGTTCCAAAATTAAATATTAAAATTTTTCAATTTTGTATCAGAAATTAAAAATTTTCAATAACTGGTGAATGGATTCATTTAAATATTTAATTGAATAATTTTTTGTGGTGCATATTACAAGCTAATGCATTTCTTTTTCTTTTGCAATAAAATGAAAAAATAGTCCATATGTATATGTACAGGTGTAATGTTCTGTTTTACACCCCCTTAACTTTTTTATAATATTATTTATAAAACAATGAAGGTTTTCATAGATTTTATTAATAGGATCTGTAAATTTTTATTAAAGAAAATATTTAAAAATATGTTTATAAGTTTGTATATAAAATTTTATATAAATATAGCGACGTTAAAGAAGGAAAAAAAAATCATTAAAATTGTTTTCTTCTTAACTACTATAAGAATCAAGTTGAATCACTTCAATATTTATTTGTGATTACTTTTCCATGATCTTCAAAATTAACTTAAAAAAATCCATATTTTAAAAATGAATATTAATTTAATGTATAGTAAAAAAATCAGAAGATAGACAAGTATATAGTAATTTGTGGATTGACAAGTACTTTCATTTCAAAACTTACTTTCTGCGAAAGTATAAAATAAGACAAGTATGAGTTTGTTTTTCATCTCCTAAAAATGAATTTAAACTTTCATTAAGGGAATGATAATCAAAGAATCAAACAAGAGAAAGTTATGAAATCACTCAAAACATAGACAAGTATATAAAAGCAAAACTGAAATATTTTTTCATAAATTATTAATCTCTTATTTGATACAATAAAATATTTAATTCAAATAAAGCCAGCTAAAATAACCATAAACATACTTGGCAGCCCCTCTTCTTTATGGTTTAAAATGCTGCCATCGCATAATTATTTCCAATGATAAGTTAAGTAAATTTCTATCAGTGCAGTTAAAATAATTCATAAAAAAAATTTCAGCATCAAATTGGTGCTTTTGCTGATACTCTTTTAATTATTATATCATATAATTTAAAAACAAATTTTCAGCATGTATTAATAGACGAACCCTTCATTTTTTTAAATCTTTCACAGTATGGTACTACACTTATGAAATTTTATATTATTTTTAATAAAATAGTGCCATCTATATGTCATTATATTATCTTTTTATCATTTTGAATGTAATGGCTAATAATATGATTTACTATAAATATATGTTTGTAATTAATTAAATGAATAACTACATTATCTACAGCCAAAGGACATTGATGCATATAGAACCGCGTAAAACAAAAATTATTATTTAATTAAATTATATAATTAAAATTAATAAATTATAGAAATAAATTATTAATCTATTGGCTCATTGCATAATTATTGGAAATAATTATGGCAGCATTTTAAACCATAAAGAAGAGGGGCTGCCAAGTATGTTTATGGTTATTTTTTACAAATAAAGCTGGCTTTATTTGAATTAAATATTTTATTGTATCAAATGAGAGATTAATAATTTATGAAAAAATATTTCAGTTTTGCTTTCATATACTTATCTATGTTCTGCACTGAAAGACTTTGCGAGTCACACTCACTCCCTGTCGGCGTAAATCCAACTCTTAGTAGGGGAGTAGAGGGGTGAGAGTCATGATAACGCTGCCTTGGAGAGTAGGAGATACTCCCCAACTTTTAAAGCATAATTTACTTGCAATTCGTAATGTAAACACAAGTATTTTAGGTTATAAAATTATAAAAAATGTAAGTTTACAAGCAAAATGTGTATTTAATGCATTTACAAAACTATATTGAGAAATAATTAAAAAAGGAACTTATTAAAAAGTATTATATTGCTTGTTTATACGTTTATTCTTTAAATATAAGCTTCTTAAAAATAAGGTTAGGATTTTCCAATTATGTACATTTTTATGTAGTACAATGTAATTAATAGTCTTAAATAAAGATTCTGCTTGCAGTGTTATCTCTCATAAACAGTTCTAACCTTAAATAATTGTGTTTATATCGCAGATTGTAAGTAAATTATGCTTTAAAAGTTGGGGAGTATCTCTTAAAGTCTTTCAGTGTGAGTGATTCCATAACTTTCTCTTGTTTGATTCTTTGATAATCATTCCCTTAATGAAAGTTTAAATTCATTTTTAGGAGATGAAAAACAAACTCATACTTGTCTTATTTTATACTTTCGCAGAAAGTAAGTTTTGAAATGAAATGTACTTGTCAATCCACAAATTAATATATACTTGTCTATCTTCTGATTTTTTTACTATACATCATAAAAAGACTTAATTATTTTCACTAATTGTTCTTATTTAAAAGTACAATAATTTAAATATTTTATAATTTTATAAAAAAAATCTTGTAAATACTGTGCTACTTTTGAAGGCGGAAAGCTCAAAATTTAAGGTATTTATCAGTTATTATTCAACGTTTTAGTATGAACAATCTTATTGGTAACCGACTCTTGATTTTCGTTTTATAAGAATTCTAAACATTTTATCATCGCATTCATGGGCGAACTTTTCTTCCATTTTATGTTTGTGATATAATTGTACATCTCTCAACTTTTAAAAAAAGTCTTTGTGAGCCCGATGGAGTTGAATAGATTCGGAGATATAACGATTCACGCAAGGTTCTAGCGTATGTCGGCAATGGCTATTTTGTTATAGAAATATCTTGATGATACTATATCCCGCGTAAAAATATATAGATCGTGAAAAATGAAAATTTTTGTCTATTTACTAAAGAGGAAAACGAAAAATTTAATGTATTTTTAGTGTATTATTTAACTTTTTAGAACGTGCGATCCTATTGGCGAAACCGATTCTTAAAGTGGCTTTTATAAGATTTTTTCACTTTTTATGAACTGGAAATAAAATAATTTAGTTGAAAAGTTATTTTGTTATAGATGAATCTTGTAAATATTATATCTCGCGTAAAAAAATACATATAGTAAAAAATGAAATTTCATCTATTTACTTAAGATGAAAACTGAAAATTTAATGTATTTTTAGTGTAATATTCCACTTTTTAGAAGGTGCGATCCTATTGGAAACCGATTCTTAAAGTTGCTTTTATAAGATTTTTCCACTTTTTTTGAACCGCAATCATAGACGGACAAACTTTTCCTCCATTTTATGTTTGCGATGATTGTACATCTTTCAGCCTTTAAAATAAACCTATGTGAGCCCAATTTAGTTTAATAAATTCCGAGATAAAACGATTCACGTAAGGTTCTAGCCGAGGGGCTATTCACTATAAGAAATCATTGACCACCTTCAGATGAAATCATTTGAAATCATTATTGAAATCATTTGAAATCATTGAAATCATTTGAAATCATTGAAATATTTTATTAAATTTTATGTGCACAATATGATTACCGAAATCAAAACTATTCAAATTGAAATCATTGAAATCATTTAAAATCATTGAAATCAATGAATATTTTTGTATTTAGTTTACAATTTAAAATATTACCAGAAATATAATACTAAATATTATTTAAATACCAGATTAATATGAGCTGCTCTGATAAATAAAATAATTTTTGATTTTTGGGGAATAGTATCGATATACACTGTTAAAAATAATATTAAATTTAATGTAAAATATGAAACTAGCTTCCAAACATTTCATTAAAATTAATAATTTTATTATAATTTTAATATAAAATTAATAATTTTATTGTAATTTTAATATAAAATTAATAATTTTATTCTAATTTTAATATAAAATTGTATATAATTTAAAGTAGAAATTGAAATTTCAATAATAGTATCGGAAGCAAACTTCATAATTTTTAACAGTGTATAATATATAAATATTTATTAGAATTTTTTTCTGGAATTGAAAAAAAAAAATGATTTTAATCATAAGCAAAACGCATCGCACAAAAAATTTTTATGTAAAAAATAATTTATATCAAAACAAATAAAAAAGAATATATGTGAAAAATGAAAAAAAGAAATACTAACAAAAAATTTAAATAAGATCTATAAATAAGTAAATAAGCATTATTTACTTATGTTTGAATTTCTCTCTTTGTATCTGTCACACACGGCTGATAAGTTTTTCGATATTAGCTCTTATGTTGGTCAATTTTTTAAACTAACTTTGTGTTTAAAAAATTTAATTTTATGTTATACAAACATTATAACTAAAACTAGAATTCATAGGCGACACTCAGTTTTCAAATATTATTTCATCTTACTTCCTCATCATAAAAAAAATAAGAATAAAATGTCCTATTTAAGGATTGAGTGTCGATTATAAGTTCGAGCCTGAAATTCAAGCAAGGTATACAACATTCAGTTAAAAACAAAAGTTATGCTATAGTCGGTCGTCGAAAATAGATTTATATAGTGTGCA